>VZTA01017453.1:93429-321512 GCA_013398855.1 Mohoua ochrocephala
CCCCCCGCCCATATATATCTTGGTGCATTGGTTACTGATAGACATACTAATTTTTAATGACATCTATTGGAGGTTGAGTTATCCAACCTCATTTAACATACTTGGAAGAATAATACTTTTTCTAATAGTTCATATACTCAAATTAGTATTTCTGATCACAGTGCTAACAAATGGAAATTTCATTAACTTTGTAAAGTAAAATCATATACTATGGAAGCCTTAAATCTTGTGATTTAATGCCTGAATAACAAATTTAATTCAATGGTGCCTATAATGAAATGGTAATTACTTTTTATGCTTGTTTATTTTTCCTATAAAATATAAAAATTCTTGTGGATAACAAATTGTTTTATGTGAATATAATTGTTATCGTTTTGCTAAGAAGTTATTTACAACACTGGGCTAGGAGAATAAGGTTTTATTTTAAATTTTCATGCTAAACAAAGTTTTCTTTTCACAGTCAGCATTTTTTCTAAATTGAACAGTGTGCAGTAGGTGTGTTAAAAATAATTTGTTCTTACATTGTGTATCCAAGCACTTAGTACTGGTACTTTCCTTTATGGTCTTACAAGTATGTATTTCATTGCTGCTTTTGTGCTTTATGCTTGACTTGCATGTGTGCTTAAAACTTTCAAATAAGTTTTATATTTATTTCTTTATGTTGTTTTTAAGGTCTGGACTTTAAATGGTGCTGGTCTTCTGTCTTTCAGTTGGCAGTTGTCCTACTGCAGCTTCTTAAAAATTCTTATGAAGATTATGAATTAGCAATAGTGAGACCAACAGCAAACAATATTTCTATGACTGTTTCTAAGCTTTTCCATTATTTTATTGGATATTTTCCTTTATTGAATTCTCCAATTAATGATGGTTGGCTGTTGCCAATCACTGTTTCTTCTAATTGTGCTTTATTTACTGGCACCTTTTTTGTTTGAAAGATTTTTTCTATTTTAACTATCTCAATATAACACGATGCTTGCAGTCTTCTTAATTTTTCTCTCTAGATTTCTAAAGAATTGCCCATAACTCTTATTTCCCTTTATTCTCTGTTTTTTGATGCATTATGCCAAATGTTTTTTTTGTTTTCCAGTTATCAAAGTAGCTGCATTGTTGCTGAGTGGAGTTGTGTACCTGGGTTGGTCTATGAATGCTTCTACCTTGCTGTCTGTGTGGTTCGCCTTTTGTTAGTTCTTTGTTTCTCTTATGTATTACCTTCTTCTTTATTACTTTCTTTATATATTTATCTTTGTTTTCCTGCTGCTGTCACAAGGATGGCCATGTATTTTTTTGTTCGGCTGTCCTCCATGCATAAAGGCATTTAAGGTGCTAGGAGTGCCATTTCATGTTTGAATTCACTGGATCTAGTCTGGCTGCTACTAAAGAGGTTTTCTCCCCTCCACCACACACAAGCTGGTCTGACTGCTTCTTGTTTGAGGTCTAGCAGCTAAGTAGCAACCGCATGAAGAATTCTTTTGCCTTGGTGAACCAGTCTTGTGGAGGGATACGAGGGTGGGAACACAGGATAAGTTGCCAAATCAACAGCTGCATGGTTCGGTGCTAGGGAAGTGCATAGTGCTGTTCTGCGTTTCCTTCTGCGTAGATCTAAAACAAGTCGGTATCCAAAATAATTCTGGTACTTTGGAAAACAGGGAATGTCACCATTCCCTCTGTGACTTCTGAATGTATCTCTGCCTGCAGAAAAAGTTACGAGTAAGGTTTGTTAGCTTCAGTTAGGTTTCTTTTTTTGTTCTTGGCCATGTGGCAATGATTGAAGTTTTTAGATATCTTCTCTAAACTTGCCCTGGGAGCTGGATACTCAAATGACTCAATTAGTTTAATCTATAATTAGTTGCAGTCTATAATCTTGAAGTGGCAAGAGTCGATGCGCCATTTCTATGGTTTCCTTCCTCCGAATTCACTGAAATTTGCTGGAAATATTCCATGCCCTCGTGTATGAGAATGAAGTGTTCCAGCAAGTTCATAGAACTGTCCCTTTGTGTAAATATTATTTGTAGATATTCACACTTGCTTTCCCTCTTCTGTTTCTTCATGGGAGAGGTAGTATGTGAACCTGGGAGATATCCAGGAAATACTTGACATGCTGATTCTGGGCCCAGATTTTGTATGAGGAAGAAGATGACTACTTGAGGCTAAAAGATTCATCTAGGATACTCAACAGGCTCTTTGCTTCCATAGAGAGGCCAGATGGACAGAGGTTATGGAGCAGAGTCTTGGAAGAAGTTGTAGGAGGCTCCACTCTACCTACGCTTACCTGCAGTGCGGTCAGCAGCGTTCTGCAGCAAACCACTTGATAAAACTTGTGGAGTTTCTCAGGGCTGTGCGGGCAGCAGGCAGCAGTTTTCTCGGAAGCAGTATTAAGGAAAAGGCAAAAGTGCAGAGAACTGCGAAAGAGATGCACAGAGTGAGCAAGCCTTCCCCAAAGCCTTCCCCAAACATCTCTGGAAAGCAAGAGGGTAAAGCACACAAGCAATAAGGACTGTAGGAGGTATTGGGAAAGGGGGATATTAAATACGTGAAGGGGAAAGATTTGATTTGTTTCTGTTACATTCCTGTTACATTTGTCCCATGGGAAAAAGACAATAATATTTAAACAATTCCCCCCCCGCCCCTTAAATAAGGGCTTTTTTTGCTGATTCAAAGAAAAATCAGAGTGCTGATTTTTTGTGTTGGCACTGTCCATTCTGTGAATTTAGGCATCAGCTGTCCATTAAAGAAGTTGCAGATTTTTTGTATATTGTGCATAATTGAAAAACTTGGTGACACTGAACTAATCTCTTTCTCTTGCTTTATTTTGCGCAACTGGATGATATTCTGTCCAGAAAAACAGTTGTGAGGAACAGGAAGTTTTTAGGCTTACTCTAGCTTTGTAAAGGTTTGTGTCATTTTGTATAACAGCTGTTTCCATGGTTATTTTGTCTTCACCCAGTAAGCATGCTTCATATGAAATTTGGCCTTGTTGGAGTTCAGATGTACTCTCAGAGACCACTGGGAATTTGTAGTGAAATAGTGGTTGTATCAGAGTTTCTGTATTTTGTAACTGGAGAAAACCTGTGGTACTCAAAGAACTGCCTAAAATTTAAACTTTAGACGAAAACAGTAGAGTAACACTACAATCTCCAGAGGAAGGTGCAAGTATTATTTGTCAGTGGTTTTAAGTTTCTTTAAAATGTACTATATTTGCAGCTTGGGATCCTACTTATTATTTGTGCACTGACAACAACTTCTTTGTGGTGCATACTCTGATCTTTGGAGTTCTATTTTTATATCCATTTCATTTTCCAGTTTGTTAATTATGATGCCGATTAAAAAGCGCTACATAGTTTTAAAAACTGTTGTGGAACTATCAGTACATTTTAGACAAGGAATTAGATATAGTGAAGGGGTGATCATTGCAAGCAGGAGTCCAAACTGAAACTAGTTCATGATGTTGGCACTGACTGAGGTCTTGGAACTAAAAGAACGAAACAAATCTGCCAAAATACTAAAACCAGTGAATACAGTGTTGGTAGCTGTTTCTTCAGAATCCAGTGTTTAGGCAGTAGATGCCCTTTATTACTTTGGTGGTAGGTGCATAGAGACTACTATTCTTGTTTATTTTTGAAGACAAGGGTGAGCACCAGAGAGAGGAGGAAGGGGGTAATACTTTTAAAAATTGTGTAACTTCTCAGTCACCAACAAGCTTTCTAAATCTACCCTCCTCTCGGTGGCAAGTGTAGCCAGTGGCTTCATAATATGGATATATTTTGGTTTAGCACAAAATCCTTTGTGGTGGAATTGGATCTTGTACGTTGGTTTCCAGATGGATTTGGATTTTAAAGGGAAGGCCAAAACTGGGCACAGGACTCCAGGGATGTTCAAATGGAGAGAAAGGTTCACTTTGCTGTCTCTGCTGGTGACACTTCTGCTGACGGAAAGTAGAATACTGTTGGCCACCTTTGCTGCAAAGGCACGCCGCTGATTCGTGTTGACCTTACAGCCCACCTTGGAGTCCCTTTCTGCAGAGCTGCTTCCCAGAGAGTGGGCCCCAGGCTGTATTGTGGCCCAGGGTTAGTCCGCCCCAGATGCAAACCTGTGCTTGTTTTTGTTGAACTTGATGAAGTTCCTGTAAACACATTTCTCCAGCCTGTTGACACACCTCAGAACCCTCCAGTGTAAGGAGCGCTCGCCCCACCTCAGGATTCTGTGCACACTTTCACTGAGAGTTCACTGTGTCACGTCACCCACATTGCTAAGGCATCGTCGGTCCCGTATGGATCCTTGAAGGTTTCCACCTAGTTACTGGCTGCACGCTGAACTCTGTACCACGAGTCACGCCTTTGCATCCAGCTTTTTATCACTTACCTTTTAATCTACTCATCCAGTCCATACCTCACCAATTTAGTGATAAGGAAGCTGTGGGACGTTGTGCTAAAGACAAAGTGCACGTCATCTAAGGCCCCGCCCTTGTCCTCAGTATCACTCGCCTCACCATGGAAAGCAACTGGGTTGGTCAGGCATGATTTGAACTCGGTAAATCTCTTGGTTGCTCACAGCCTTTTTAGGGACTGAGGTGATGCCGGCTGGCATATATTTTTCCTTCCTCCCTGGCCTGGACCTTCTTTCTTGTTGATGCTCTTCTGCTGCCACTACAGTCCGAATAATCATTTATGTTGGCTTTCTGTTAAGCTTTGGGTTTCTGGATTCCATGATAGTAATTACAGTGCTGCCTTTAGTCAAGGTGACATATGACGTTACAGATGAGAAACTCGATGTGGTTTTCCTTCATGAACACTACATTGTTGCCTACAGCTTTTCTCCTCCTTTTTAATAAATTTTAAAAAAAAACCAAAAAACTTATTTTAGGGGTCATAAAAAGGATAGGGATGTTTTAACCACATTATTTCATTTATCAAAATAATACTACAAAGATAGCTGGCATGACTGACTGTATTTAGAGACAACAGCCTTGATCACTAGGGACAATGTGAAAATCAATTTTTAGTCTTGTTCAGTCTGTTACTGGAGGACTCCTCCTGGCAATTATGATAGATAATGTGAATTAGCTTCTTCCACTTGTATTCTTTCACATTTATAACCTGGCTTAATAAGGCAAGTAGAGTCAATCTTTAGTCCAGTCCTTGATAAAAATATTCTGAAGTTATGTTTTTAGCTTAGTATTTTTAAAGTAACTTTTTCATTTAGATGAGGCATGTTGCTTATTTGGGATCTATTAGATTGTATGTACTATTCAAAGAATAAAAACCCTACAGTAAACCACTCTACTGCATCCAAAGCAGTTGCATCTTACATTTAGTGGGATAATGCTGGAAATTGTGCTGCAAGTAGCAAATAGCAACATAATATTACCAGTGGATTAAAGAAGTAAACAAAACTCTTGGATGACTAATTTTATAGCCTGAGGAAGCCAGAGTACTAAAAAGGTTGATCAGAAGTTAATGACTAAATCTTTCTGCAGTAAACTTAAGTACTGGATTTTGTGTGTGTATGTATAATATTTATGTATAGGTGAAATATGTATAAACACATATGGTAAATTTAACTCTCAGTGAAAAAAAAAAATCACATATCCTGCAGATATATATTGAAACGTATGGTTTATCAGTCTGTTTAGAAGGAACTACTGATTTAAAGGAATTTGCTTGAAAACAGTTATTTGCTTATTGCTGCTTTCAAGCAAGTCATCAAGTGGTAGAAACAAAAATCTTAGTATTTTTGTCAGTATAAAATTTGAAGGTGGTGTCTGCTGTTTACATGTGATGAGTTGTTTAGGAAAAAGCAAAAAATAAAGCTCAATAACTGCTGCTGCAGTGTGTAGTTCCAAAATGTTCAAAATTTTATATAATTTATCTTATTTTATACCTTCACGTCTTTGACACATCTGTATTTGCAAAAACTGTGCACTTTGACTTTGTTTCACTTTTTGTTGTAGTGGAGTTGTTGTTTGAAGTCAGCGAGATTTTCCAAAGCAGATACTGTATCACTGTGCATCTTTTTTATACTTATTCTTTTTAAAGCTGATTCTATCAATTCAAGATTGCACAAAGTGTTTTTGCACACAACCACTGCTGTGAAATTGTGTGGTATTTCCATAGAAAAAAATAATGGATTTCTTTTAAGAAAAGTAATCATTGTTCTTCAGACTGCTTATAACCCGTCTTTTTCCGTGTTGTCGTCCCTGTAAAGATCATAGACAATTGTGATTTGCCTTTGAACAGAAGACTCTGTCCAAAATAATGTTTATATAAATAATCTTTATATAATTTTTTGTAGTAATGGCATAAATTGGGCAAGTGTCACGGAGATTTAAATTCCAGGAATAGGCTAGGCAGATGCTTATTGCTTGGCAGAAGGGATGCTTAGTTGAAGTTACCACTACCACGGAAGAACAGCTTAGAACTAAAGAGATTGTTTTCTCTACCTTTCAAAAACACAGCTCTCTAGGTATGAAGAAACCTTTTTAAAAACCTGTCCCGTGCAACTGTTTCTGTGGTATCCGTGAGCTCTGCCTGCGCGTTTTTATTAGAAACATAAAGAGATGACCACTAGATTTGATTCTTGTGGAGAGAGACTTGTTTAATGCATACAGATAAATTTCCATACAGATAAATATTAGGAGCTAGAGTGGTAGAAATTGTTCTCGAAGCAAAGCTCATGATTCTTAAAGTTTATTCAGCAGACCCAGCTTTCTTTAGCAGTGAAAAAAGAAAAAAAATGGTGAAAAGAACTTTTAGATAACTCCTTGCTGCAGGAACGTAAAAAGCTTAAGATGCTACTTGAGCAGTAGTCACAAATGAAATACACAATAACAGTTTCTTGACTTAGAGCATGTGACCTCATTATTTTTAGCTATACAGGAGAACAGACCTTTTTTCTCACCTGCTAAGGATTCTGGGGGCTTCCCCCTCTCTCCCCTTTGCCACTATTTTGCACCAGAAAAACTTGAAATAGATGTAATCTGTTTATCCAGGGGCTGAATGTAGAACAGTCTAGATAATCTCATTGGCTTGAATTCAAGATAGAGTTAGAGGGATTACTTTATTCTCTCACTTTAGATCACCTTAGGCAATCCTGTGAAGCTTGGCCCTGTTTCAATCACCTAAGGTGATCCAAAATGCTTTTATCTTTTTGTCTTGATTTCTGTCCAAATAAATAAATTAGCTTGGATATGAGTCAATATGGATTGTTACAAAGGAAAAAGATGACTTCCTTGGAATTTGTATTAAAGATGAGTTTGATTATGTCACTTTTATATTCAAGAAAGTAGCAGAAAGTGGGGCTTGCATCTCTTATTTCCCATTGCTATCCAAGATGCTCAAGTGCCTCTTTTAAATTTGACCAAAACTCCATATCCTTTAACTAGAACATGATTCAGAGTGGGTTTTAATGCAAGCATATTATCAGAAAGAGTGTGCATCTGTGAAGGTGGCCTCTCTGTTTTTCATAGCAAGATAAGTACTTGGGCCATTCAAGAAAAGGTTACATGAAATGAAACTTTCTCTCCCTTGCTGATAGTTCTGCTGTATAATAAAGTAGCTGTTAGCACTGGAAATAAAGGTTAGTAAAATGAAGGTCAGTTTAAAATTAAACATTTCACTTCCTAATTTCATGTAATGATCAGCCGTGGTGGCAAAGCAGGTGTGAGAGAGGAAGAAAAAATAATCTTGACTCCAGGCTGAATTTTACTCTGTTCACTTGAGAAGAAAGTTTGACGTTGAAAATATTTACCATGTTTTCTAGAACTGTACGTGTTAATCACAAAATTGCTCTTTTTCTTGCAAAAAAACCAGTTGTATCAAAATATGGAACTTTATTTTTAATTATATTACAAATTGTATAGTAATATTCTGATTATTGCAAACAGTCAAGTTTTAGTAATGGAATTTGTTGCTCTCTGGATAAATACTAAAATTGAAGTAATGTGCACAATAACTTTTAATCTTTCTAGTTACACACTATAATGTTACATAGTTTAAGAAAATGTTAGCATGTATTTTCATTTAAATGTTTGCACTTCTAAAAATGAGTTTCAGGAATAGTCAAAACCGCAGTGATAGTGAATACAGATGAAAAATTATTGCCTATCCATTAGAGCCTAATCTGTTATTCCGCCTTGCGTAGCCGTAGGGGAGACTGGAGGAAAATGATCCCAAAAGCTTTACTGTTTCCTGCAGGGTGAGGAACAGCAGGAAAACCCAAACTCAGTACTGTTAGACAATATTGTGTTTGAATTAATCCAACTGTTAAGTAATTAAGCCATTTGACACACAAAGTGTGTGTTGAGTGGAAGAAGAGGAGGTGAGGTAGAGAGGAGACAGATGGACTCTTGCTTGCAACAGAGTTTCCGGCCTCTGTAACCGGGAGGGATCAGCACAAATGCGACACTTACCTAGAAGAAACTTCATTGGCCAAACTTCTTAACATTAATTAATATTATCTTTTTTATTTATTTAAAAGATTATTAGTGTATATTTATATGCTTTAGTATTTTAAGCTTTCTTTGGGGAAAAAAACCTAATCTAAACAGAACAATAAAAGCAAAATAGATTATGTAAAGTCCTTAAAAAAAATTTAAAATCCCAAGAGTTTCCTTGGGAGTACTGCAGTAAATTATTGTGTAAATTCACCACAATTATTTTTCCATAGTGTGAAGTAGAAGTGGAGCTTTGGGTGTTGTTTTCCTTTGCCTTTTTGGGCTAAGGAAGGAAAAGGGCAATAGGATAAGAAGAAAGAGGTTAAAGAGAGACCTTTAGTGTTGTTAGGAAATAACGATATGCAGAACTCAAAACTCTGTTGACATGTCTTTCAGATGATTGCTTTAACTTTGGCAGACAGGAGAATGTAACTAGAAAGTTGTTAATGGTTTATTTCACAATTGTTAAATATTTCTCTGAGTAGTGTTAGCATAACAATTTCACTGCGCTGAAATTGGCACTCTGGTTGGTACAGCTTTCCAATTTTACTTGTCATGCTAGTGAAGAGACAGTAATTTGAAACCTAAAATAATGTTTTTAATCACTTGACAAAAGTGACACTCACCTTAATTATAGAAAGGTTTATATGTGAACATGTTCCATTTGCACTCAAAATGGAAGTCAAATTAAAAGGCAGATGTGTGGAATTAACAAAATTAAACCTGACATCTACTGTAAATGCAATCCCTGACAATTTTTTTAATGTGAGCCCAGAGGAGGCACTTAAAAAAAAAACCCCTTAATAATTTTAACTACCCAAATGGCAAAAAGTAGTTTGATTATCAGTGTCTGTTAGGAACAGATCAGCTACTGTAACTTTTTAATGGACAATTGTAATTTGATAAACAGAGTAGAAGAATTGTGAGCAAGGAAACATGTTTTTATTTTTATATGTTGCTGTTCTTTCAAAGTTCAGATTATTCTGTTGCAACCATTAAATCTGAAAATAATCACAAATTCTAATCTTCCGAAGTGGTATCGGTCTTTTGGATGTTACTGTAAGATTTAAATCCTATTCTGCTGCAGCTTTAAGATTGACAAGCGGATGATTCCAGAGCCCGGCCTTCCTATATGGGTGTTCTTTATTTCCTCTCGAACTTTGTCTCCAAACTTGAAACCACAATTACTGTGAATGTGTGTGGGAATTTTGAAGAGAGACAAGCTCCTGGAACAGGAGCTTCTCGCTGGGGTAGGAGGATGGTGGCACCCAGAGCCTCATGAGTGGAAACGCTTGTCCGCCATTCAGTGGCAGAGGGGGACTAGGAAGAACCTGCTATCTGGACTTGTGGAGTAACACTTGTTTTGCCCTGATCCTGACACCTGTTACATTACTGCCAGTTGTAAGCTAAAATTGACAGCACTAGTTTAAATCCAAACAACAAACCTACATTACTTTGGTGAATCATTTTTAGAGAAAGATGCGTCAAGACTGAAGATCTTGCTTAAAAATGGGTGTAGGGCAAAGGTCTGAAAGATTGTCAGATGGATTAAGCAAATAAGAAACCTATTGAAGCTACTTTTTAGTAAGACATAATTGTTTCTGGAATAAATAATGGCTGTGGATTGTGGATTTCTAGAAACTTCTGTGTGAATGGTCATGTTAAGTCACATAGTCAGTCTTAGCTCAGCACTATTAGCCATAATGGCATGCGGCTTAGACCATCAAAATGTTGCCTTGATTAGGAAGCAGAAACCAAAGAAAGAAAAAGCAAATGTACGTAAGAAAGCAAATTCTTTATGTACTACTTTTAGTACTTGGCTGTATACTGTGGAAAAACCATTCTGTGTGAAAAATGGACAAAACCTAGTGAAAAAACCAAACAAACAGGTGTCATTGAGGTGATAATTTTGTTATCTGTTAAAGGTGAATCAAGCACATATGAATATTCACCTTTATGTGTCTTCTCTCACCTGATGAGCCTCTGCAGTGTACTGTTGGAGCTTACAGACACCCCTGTACTTCAACTGCAGTTTATTTTGCTGAAGCAACTCCCAGCTGTGGAAGGAAAATTACCGTGTGTGACCACAGTGCTACATTAACCCATTATATGTCTATATGTGACCTTAGTAATATACTGCAGAAGTCCTTGTAAAATCTTAGACTTGAAAGCTAAGAAGTGATGATGGTGAGACAAACGTAGAGTATCTATCATAGTGATAAGCAAAAGTGGTTAAAACTGATGAAGTGGAACAGCTGCTGACATGGAATAAACATCCTTTATCCATGTGTATGCACGCAGTATATACCCAACCATGCCCACCGTGGGACTGAGGCCTGTGTTTCTCTTTAGCCTTTAGGTAACTGTCTCTAATTCCTTGAAAGTCAGTGAACAGCACTATGCCAGTTCAGCTTGGAAGTTTGCCCTGCCAATATAGGGCATGTCAGCTGCTTTTAAAGGGTCTGGATAGCTGTGACTTAAACACCAGCAATTACACCATTTCTTTAGAAGACTGGCTTGTTCTTTCTGTTAAGAGTGATAAGCATTCACCCTGCAGCTAACTTTAGTAAGACTAGACAGAGCTTCAGTAAATCTGTGAATCATCTAAAAAATTACCATTATGAATAAAATTAGGAAATAAGCTGTAAGTGGGGTTTGAATTTAAATACCTGAACTATTTTCATGCTGACCAGCTGCATCATATTTGTGTATGTTTGGACATTCTATTCAAAAGTAGTTGGTTTTGATGTATAAAGAACTTGAATGTAAGTTTTCATTTTTTTTCCTAGGAATTATATTGCTGAAGTCCCTTCAAGAAGTGTGGAGTTGGGGGAAGTTTTGTTTACAGTCAGCAGGAAGGGTACCATCCTGATGATTTAATCCCTTTGAATGTCTCGAAATCCAAAAGACTATAAACCACTCATTTAGGATATACAAGAACTGGGCCAGTATCTGTTGTACTTCCTGCAGTGTACCAAGTTGTACGAATTTTAAGAAATCCTATTAAAATACCAAATGAGATTTGAATCTCTGTACCCATATGCTAAATTGCAAAACTAGAGCATAGGACAAAAGGTCACTGTTTTATTTATTAGAGTTATAGAGCTTTCTTTGTTAATTATGCATTCATCCAGCTCTGAATATTCATCCATCTAGTTTAATTAAGTCATTTAGAGTGCTTATCCCATATTTAGAACTTAAACTTTTTTGAATGATGTGATTAAGCATAATGGGTTTTTGACATAAAAAGACCATCATTAAATGCTATCTTCTGTGTGCATATCTTCCTTATCATGCTTGTAGTGCTCTGCAGACGTTTTAAAATGTATTTCTGAGGGTATAAATATGCAGAATCTTCTTTTTGTATTGAAATGTAGATGTGCAGTGGGATCTCATGTTTTAGTTAATTGTTGCGTTTGCCAGGTTTTTTTGGTTTCTTTTTTTCGACTGGTGTGTCTCTCCTTTCTGTCTTCCAGAGAGTTTGTCGTAGAATCCTAGAATGGTTTGGGTTGGAAGGGACCTTAAAGATCATCTAGTTCCAACCCCCCTGCCATGGACAGGAACACTTTCTGCTAGACCAGGTTGCTCAAAGCCCCAGCCAACGTGGCCTTGGACACTACCAGGGTTGGGGCATCCAAAACTTTCTGGACAACCTGTTCCAGTGCCTCACCACCCTCTCACCTAATGTCTAATCTAAACTTAGTCTCAGTTTGAAGCCATTCTCCCTTGTTCTGTCACCACGTGGCCTTGTAAATAGTTTATATCTTTCTTGTAGGCTCTCTTTCTGTACTGGAAGGCCACAATTATCTACTGTATTTACTTACTATGAGTCAACAAAACAACAAAATCCTCTACTCAGTTGTGATTGAGATTTTTTTTTATTATAGTGCCAATTCAGCATTTTAGTTTTGTGGATTTTGTGGTTTATATTATCTATTAAAGCATTTCCTCAGCTTAAAGAGAATTGAATAACTTGCAATACATTTTTTTTTTGATCGCAACACTTTAATTACACTCATCTACATACTAGTATGTTTTCATTTTTCCCAGACTCAAACACTAAGAACAAAGCCAGTACAGCTTGTCTCTCTCACTAAGAAAGTTCAACTGCGAAGAAAATAGAATTTCATCTCAATGTTCCATTGAACTTTTAACTAGGAAGAATTAAGTAATTCTGATTACTCCAGTTTAGATTGGTGAAACAGTCTCTCTTCAGAGCTGTGATTCTGCGTTTTGGTCTCCCTCTCAGAAAATAATCAAAGGTGCTTTATATAGGAGTCTTAATTTATATTATTTTTCATTGCCTATAGGATTTTTAAAACTTTTTTTTGAAAAAGTTGATTTTTTTAAATCCTATGCCTAAAATGAAAAGATGAAATCTAAATAGTCCCTTGAGAGAAATGATCTGTCGCTCTTTCGTATTAAGAGCTAAAAAAGGGGTCTCTGCAAATCTGGTGTTCAATCTCTGTTTGTTTTCTAAATGTCAAACTGCAAGACGAGTTTATTTAAATACTTTCTTAGTGTTACTTGTTGACACAGTTGTCTGAGTTCCCATCAGGGTGTCATTTGATCACTGTTAGGAAAGGCGTAAATTAGACAACAACAACAACCGAAAAAAAAACGGAAAAAATTTGAGAACCTTAGAGCTGGAACAGTTTTGGTGGCCTATAAATACTTGTCATCGTTGTGTTTCACACTCTTGGGACTTGGCTGAAACATGCTTTCCATATTGAACTAGAGACTAGATTGAATTAAATTTATATAAGCTTTGTTGACTGCATTGCAGCATTGTGATGGTCTAAAAACTATTGTAGCTCAGATCAGTCAGGTTTTCCTTGCCTTGCTTTTTTAGATTACCGTGCATGTATGTATAGGTACGTACAGACACCCACCTTTCTATATAGATAGATAGGTCAAGTATGTATGTGTATCCATGTGTGTAAATAAATGCACTTACACTTCAACCTATATTGGTACAATAACTGGAATCTTGCTGCTTTTTTCGTACCCATGGTGGCTACCAGTGCAGGTGGAGTTTTGCCTGCTGCATTTATGCCAGACATCCACCCCAAAATCCGGCCAGCCCCACACGTGCTCTTGTGGCTGACTTTGGCTTCATCATTGGGCTTTTCAAACAACCCTCGCTTCCCTGCCACTGCCCAAGTATCAGTTTCTGAAGTTTCCCTCCCTTTTATCTATGGGGAAGAGTGAAAGTATTCTTGTGCCAGTTATTTGGTGCACCTGTTGACCTGCCTGTGACTTGACTGGAGAAAGGGACACCTTTTTAGTCTTGCACCTGCTTTGATCTAGGGAAGAAACAGCATTGTGTGGTTGTAGAAAATAACATGCTTAGTTGTGTAAAACAAGGCTGTATTCCGTCTCTTCCTGTTCTATCGCAAAGCCTGCTTTTTCCGAGGAGGTGGTAGGGAGCTTTTCACAGGGCAGGGACTGGGGGGAGAGGTGGGGAGGAAAGGATCTCAGGAAACAAAAGTGCACAAAAAGAATGGAAAAGAAAAAAGCGGCACTTTAAAGGATGATAGTTGCATCTGAAGTGAGAGATGAGGAACAGTATTTGAAAGAAAAATGCTCTAATGTTGGCTAAACTTGATTACTGGCCCACAATATAATGGGGTACATATTGGATAGCAATATACTCTTACAAACAAAGGTAATTTTTATGTCATCAGACAGAACTTAATATCTGGTTAAAATGTATCAAACATTATAGAAACTACAAGTATTGCTCTGGAGACTTAAAGTTGTATGAATATAATATTAATTATTCTTTTTCTATGTGTTCTTATTTACAGACCAGTCTTTCCATATGGGGATGGGGAAGTCTTGGCCTTGTGCTTTTTCTAGTAACTTTTGGACCCTTCGCTATATTTTACTTTGCATTTTATATCCTCTGCTTTGTGGGTGGGTAAGTATACTGCTTAGTGTTTTGTTTCATTTGCTGTGAAAGTAAAATTTTAATGTGTGTATTAGCAAAGAGCTTGCTCTGAAAATCTGAAGTGGCTTTATGTAATTAATATTTCCACATTTGAGCACCTCTTTATGAGCAAAATTTTTGTAATTGAAATCTCATTTTAGTTATTTTTAGTGGATGTTCAAGGACAAATGCTCACATAAAAACAGTGATAATTTCAGTTCATACTTTTTATTACTGTGTCATTTATTTTTCCAGGTACTTATAAGTACTTATGTTTCCTTTTCTATCACAATCTCATTTTCCTACCTAAGGCGCTTGATTCATGTGAGTGGATGTTGTCCTGGGTGTGTGGAAATAATGCTACACTTTGAACAAGTAGATAGTTCAGCAGCTGTAGACTTTTCATGTGTTATCCATATAGGCAAGAAGGGAGCAAACAGGTGAAGTGTAGTGATATTATTACATTGTGTATTATGATGTTTGCCTTGTAACAATTAAAACATTTTTAATGGCAAGTTAGAATGTCTTACTGGGATATTCTTTTTACCTCCTTACTTGATGCCATACAGAATGTATGTCTATTCCTGTATATCTCATCAAAAATGTAATGGAGTTTAGTAGCCAGAAGTAGAGCTGCTACGCTTGGGTTTCAACTAGGCTTGGTATTTCATCTCTGAGAAATCAGAATAGTCAGTCTGCTAGAAAAGGGATTTAGTTAAAGTAAAACTAACTTGAAATAAATACTTTTGTCTCGTTAATTCTTGATACAGGTGTTGTTGGCCTATTTTGCTATCTGTTTGTCCAGGGCAAAAGTCAGAGTTCATCCAAAGGGCATCTGCTTGCTATTTTCTCTTACCACTTCCTTTGTACTTGCAGTATGGAAAATAACATGGGATATAATAATTTCTTAAGAGGTTATCCTTCATTCTTGCAAAGTTTCAGTTGTTTGGCTTTTCAAAGCTAACAGTCAAAGCAGTCTCTCATAGAGCATGTCTGAAGTCAGCTACAATTTGGCACCCTTAAACTGTGCGTGGTGCCTTAGCTCATTCATTCTCAAGTCAGCTCTCATATCTCTTTGCTGTGGTATTCTGCTGCTTTGGTTCATTTTTGTAGCTAGTCAGTAAACATTGATCTTATTAAGGATAAATTCATCTAGTGGTAGTGTATCTGTTAAAGCAGAGTGTTTACTTATGTATATAGATGTGAGGTCTCAGCCCTTGCAGTAGAATGGCATCACTTCATTACTTTAACATATACATCTTGGCTAAGGCTGTGATCTGGCCCTTTTTCACACTGTTAATCTTTTTCAGAGTGACACACTTACTTTAACATTCAGCACACAGAGCCGTGAGCACTAACTAGGCCAAATGGGTTTATATCTAAATTATTCTTGCCTGCTTTTTTNTTTTTTTTTCAATTAATTCCCTTGAAGTTTCACAAAATGCTTGGTCATGCTTCTGTTAGAAACAAATAGAAATTGTTAAGAAGTAACTTTTGCACTTATGACTAGCAATTATATGTCATAACATCATATATATAAATTTACAAAACAAAAAGTTAGTTTTGGTTCATGATTGTAGTACTGTCCGTAGTATTTACTGTACCCTTCTCTGGAGCAAAATAGCAATTTTGGACATGGATTTTTATGGTTGAATTTTTTGTTGAAACTTGGGGTTCTTGTCCAATTTGTCACACAGTTTTCAAGGTTTTTATATTTCGTTCAAAAAAGAAGTGGCTTGTATGAAAGGTTTCTGACTTCCACTAGCCGGAAGTCCAGCCTCTGTCCCATTTTGCAGTTTTAGCAAAAGAAAATGATGAATCACAGCTGGTCGCATTCTTAGTATTGACCTAAGCATTTACATTATACACCAGTGGGCTGTGCAGAAAGACAATGGTGATGCCATATCTGTGTCAATGGAATCAATCTGTTTATACTGTTTAACTCCTGTTATGTGCTAATTATTTCTTTTTGATTTGCTCTCAACCCTTTTCACAGATGTCTTGTAGTAAATGTACTATTGTTTTTGGTGGACGTGGAAGAATACTGAAACCATTTGTATATATGAGTAAAGGTTTAAAATCACAATTTTTCTTTATTTCATTTTGTTTCGTGTCAAGACTGATTTATAAAATGTTAGCCTTTTTCCGTTCAGGATCTGGTAACTCATTCACTTAGGGAACTGAGCTCAAAAGCAGGAGGCTAAAGAAAGATATTTTTTACTTAACCCATGTAGAATATTACAGGGTGTTATTCTTCTTTTTCCGTCTCCTTCAAGTACTGGTGTAAACCCCTTTACCTGAATGCTGACACTCTCTGTTACCATCTGCCTTTTCTACTAAGACTGTTTCTTATCTTACTCTCTTTCCTTCCCTCTTTCAGTCCTAAGGAAGTAAAATTAAAATGATGTGAATTGTGATTTTGCCAAATACAAAAATTGAAATTTCTTGGATCATCAATTGCTTTGCCATTTAAAAAAATTTGCTCTGTCATCACACCCCATAATTACTGATACTCAGTCACATCCATATGTATGTGACTGTCTGGCTCCATTAATGATTGTAACTGCTGACCAAATCAGGAATGGTTCTGTAGCTGCTTTTTGACTTTCACAAAGCATTCAGCTGAGACTGTTACTTTCCAGACTTGAGGGGAAAATGATAAATCTGTGGTCTTCATTTTTCTCTCTTTTCCCTTTGTTCTGTTGTTAATCTGCCCTTGAAAAAAAGTTGTCCATCCAGTAATCTTTGGAAGAATTTTAAAAAAAATTAAGCAAAATACAATCTTTTCCTTTTTCTGCTCTATTCATTTAGAGAAGACTAATATGATTTCTCATTCATGTATTGAGAATCGTCTTAATGAATTAAATAACCATTTACACCAGGAGATTCAGGTTAGCTGACAGATGCCCTGAATGGTCAGACTATGTATCCTTCTCTAATGCTCACAGGATTTTATATTAGAGAGTAAAATGTGTTAGTTTCTGCCAGACAAGAAGAAGTTCTTAGCATTTCTAGCATAAAACTGAAAATACTTAAAGGCATCTAAGAAGAAGAGCATATTTTTAAACTATATTGGTAGTATTAGTATTTTTGAATGAGTCATTAACTTTAAAAGTATGAAAATATCTGAGAGAAAACAGAGATCTAATCTATAGGTAGTTATTTCCAAGGCTTCAGTCCTTTTGAATAAAAGAAGAGAAGCAGCTTGCTGATCGATGTTTGACGTTAAAGTTGATTTTAGGCCAAATTTGAGTATACTGTTTTCTTTAAAAGACAACTGAGGTTTCTAATAGAAAAGTCATAGATGATCAAAAGAAAATCCAAACTTTAATGATTAAAAGCAAACCAAAACATTAGTGAAACTAATATTGAGATTTTTCTAAGCGAGTTCTTGTCTGTGAGCTCTGATTGGTGTTATGATTTTAAAGTTATGGGGAGCAGAAGGGGAATTAAACCTGCTTTCATTTCTTGCTGTCATATGGCAGGTAAACATGGCTGTAAGGGAATTAGAGCATCCAGTGAACTCCTCTTGTGCATTGTCAAGCCTTTTTTTTTTTTTTTTTTTCTTTCATGGAGTTAACCTCCCAGCTTCTGAATTACTGGGCCTCTGAGGGACTTAAAAAGAAAATTTTTAATTTTGGGAATTAAAACCTTTAAATGGCATATTTTAGCTTGGATAGGATTTTTTCTCTAATCTTATAAGTGAGAGAGAGAGTATCATATATCAACAGCTATGTATATTAAAAGAATGTATTACTTCAGCACATTTCAAGCCTGGAATAGCTTTGTGAGTTCCTGTGGTCACAAATGCTGGTCAGCTGGCCTTTAAATTGAATGCTTTGAAATTTGTGTAAAAAGCTGTGTGTATTTAGCCATCCCAAGGCTAGTCTATTTTCTTTTCTTCTTTTCTTGATCTTTCAAAGGCTACATGCTCTGCTTATGCTATAATTGGGACAGACACTAGGTTGTCATTTATTTCTCAGTGAAACCAGCTTGATGTTCGTGTGGTTTTGTGCCCTAGTGTCATAAGCTGTAAATAAATTCTTGCTGTTGTAGCAAGGGTGAGCACAATGTCTAAACATATGCAGTGGTTAGTTATGCTTGCTGTATCAGTTTATTCCTGGACTGTGATTTTGTGTCTTATGCTACAAAGAAGTAGCCTACAGAGTTTATTTCTTCGTAGTATTGAAGTAGGAGAATCTTCATATAAATACAACCAGAGGAACTTCTGTATGTACCCCTCTTCCTACGTGCTAATATTTGTGAGCACAGGCAGTGTGCCATCACAGCAGGCACACTGTAGCACAGACAGCGCTATATAGATCTGCTGTGTGGTAAGAATATATCAGGACAGATAATGCAAGACTGGGAAACTTCATACTTAGGGTTGTGTCAGTTACTTTGAGCAGCATGTTACAGTGTGAAAAAGCACGAGAGTAAACAGTGAGGACTGTGATATATTGTCATTTCATAACTTGCTGTTAAATATTTTCTAGAGGTGAGAAAATGTGGCTGTTGTTGCACCTGGTCTTTCTTTTTCAATTTTAGGGGTTTTGTGGTTACTCTTTTATTTGGAAAAAGCAATTCAGAAAAATACCTTGAGCAGTGTGAACATTCGTTTCTCCCCTGTACATCAGTTGGGATCCCTAAGGTAAGGAAAGTTTTCTGGTCTTAAACCTCTAGATCCGATTTTATAACTTGGTTAGAAATAATCAATTTTAATCTAAGAATTGTGCCCATTTCTCAAGGTAAAATAGCCTGCTTTTATCTTTTGAGTCAGCTGCAACGTGTGAGTGAAATGCACTGTTTTTCCTTTATGAAATACAAGTTTTTTAACAGGTTATAGAAAGTTTTTTTAAAGTATTTTTTCTTCATTATGAGAAATGACTGGCTAGTATAATCTTTGAGGAAATTACTAAACCATTCTTTTCTAGACTACTTGTGTGTGCTGGTTTGTTCTGGGGGGTAGCTCTTTCTTACTTTTTTGCGCAAGATTGTCGTGACTATTGAGGTGTCTTCCATCACTCTCCACTTTTGGTTGTGGTCAGAATGTTGCCTGGCTAACTAAGAAAGTCAAACTGTTACAAAGTCTAGATCTGCAGTGCTTCAGGGATGTAGAGGTTATCTTTGGCTCTCTTCAAGACCTAGCAAAAATTCTGGAAAGGCATAGATGAATACAGAGCAGCAGTGGAATCCACTTTTCAGCTCTTTTCTTTTCTGAATTCCTAACAGACACATCATTTTGGTTGATGGACTTAAGTTCAGGGTTCCTAACTGGATAAATCTGCATCTGTTTAGTACAGAAAACATTGTTAACAGCCAAGAGGTAGAATTTCTAGGAATTCCTGGTTTATGAACCAGTGCATCTTGTTATCTCAGAAGTTTATATATATATCTTGGCCTAATCCATTTGCATGCATCAGAATAGAGAAAACCCAAAGATTGCTAATTATGTTAAGTTTAATCTCACAGCTGTTCTGACTGAAGCATCCTGTTCTTTCTTACTATTAGTCACTACACTTCGTATTGTCTGTCAAAGGGAGTGAGCGTTTTGCATGATCAGTAACACATAGAAACTTACCTTGTGATTCAGAAGTATGTTTTCTAATCACAGAACTTTTTCTGTGACTGGTTCATAGCTGGTTTGGTAAGTGGCCTTTTCACTTAAGTCTTTGAATTTTTTAATATAAATATGAAAGTATATCCTAAACCGTAAAGTAAGGTCACTGCTTCAGATGAAAAATACAAAGGTTAAAGCTGAAAAAGGAAAAGTCAACAGTCACCTAATATTTCTGTTCTGTTAATGAAATCTCATTTTAAATGGCTAAGATTCTTGGTGCTATATAGACTTTAGTGCTTCTCTTATATAGGTTGCGGGGTGTTACTTATGTCCTGTGTTTTGAGAGCAGATTTGGAGAAGTTTTTCTGTCTTTTAAATTTCCTCTACATGCTGAAACTTTTTTTAATGTTAATGTTACTTTTTTTGGGTCCAGTACGTATGTATGCTCTGGTTGCTTTATAAAAGAATAAAATACTGTGGAGTTTTTTGTGTAATCTTTGCTAATTCAATAGTTTGACTTCTGGTTTGAGTATGGACTATTGACACAGCACTTTCCTCAACTGACCTGTCTCGACTAATCTCTGGGTTTAAGTTTTGTAATATGAAGGTATTTTTTTTTTAGCTGACTTATGAAATGCTGTTTGAAGCTGTTCACCAAATAAAATCTGTTTGTCTTCTACAATAGTGTTTTGCATTTCTCTTTTGCCACTGCATTAAAGTAGCGTTAACAAGTGCAGCTGAGCTTTTCAGTAGCAGTGCAGGTAGAGATGAGTCCCAACCAAAACCAAATGTGTTGTTTGCTTGGGATTCCTATTTGCTATTTCTGTATTAAATTTCTGTTGACTTGTATGGAAAATAATATTTTTAAGTTGAAATTTTTTCATGCTTAAAACCATTGTGGCCCTAAGTGGTCTTGAACAATGAATATTCTCTCTAGCGGCTGGTGTGTATAGATTATACTTCTTCCATGAACCAAGTACAAACCGAATTCACCTTAACATGAAATTATTTTGTGGTAGTCTGAGGAGTAATCTGGTAATATTTGTTCTTTATAAGGTGCTCTTTTCATCAGAGTTTTATTGATTGTTTTGGGGTATTTTTGGTACTTAGAGATTTTCTTCAGGCTAAGATAAATGTTCGAGTGGTTGATTTTACAGAAATCAGTTGTAATACAGCGCATCAAAGTTGTGGCCAGATGTAATGTGTAGAATGTACCATACGTTACAACACCGGATTTGGTACTGATAGGGTTCCTTGATTGCTGCAGGTTATACTTATTAGCAAATATATAATGAGTACCTCACATTAAGGAGAATACTTAATGTACATTTGATGGACGATTGTATACCTTTCTGTTATTTATTTTTCTTTACATACACACAGGGAGGCTTAAAAATTAGGCTCAGACTTGCTTTTCTTTTTGCAAGTCATATATAACTTTTGTGTCAGAAACCTAGTGGATGATGCAATAAGGTACTGGCTCTGCAAGATACGCAGTTGTCTGCAGGCTTGTATTAAAACAATGTTGAATGAAAGCTAAGTTTTAGAGCCTTCTGAACTGTTAACTTGAATGCTACTTTCAGTTGAACTTATAGATTTACTCCAACTTCAACAGAAGTGTGAAATGTTTGGTTATTGTAGTTGATGTCTCTAAGCTTCACCCAAAAGACAAAGCGTTTCTGTAGGCTGGGTATGATACTGCCAAAGAACAGTAAGATAACAGTGATAACAACTTACAAGCTGTAGTTTCATGTTGGATCCCTGAATAGTCTCTGAGTCTCTTTAAGTCAGTGGGTCATAGCCTATGTCATGGATTTGATGCAGATGTGTAAATACCCTGTGTCTTGTCCACTCGTGAAGCCCTGTGACCGCAATTGAGGAAAGAGTAGCACAGTCCAAATGAGGCATATTTCATATCTGACAGTTACCTAACAGTTTCAGAAGAGGACTTCAAAAATACCCATTAGTGCAGCAAAGCAGAAGTCTGAAGTTAGTCAGTGCAATTAGATGCTTGTGGAGCCTGGATTTATTTGTGCTGCATCTCACTTTGTGGAGTCTTGCATTCCTCCCGAGTGCTTCCTACCCTCCCAAGTGATACCCATGTTTCCTAACTAATGATTTAATACTGGTAGAGTGCATCAGACTTATTGTGAGTGAAGTGCCAGTCAAATGGGACAGTTGTCATGTGAGTTGGAGCATTCCTTGAAGTCTGTCTTCTGTGTCAGTGTCTGGAAGGCAGATGTAAAACCTGCAATGCTTTCCAAGTGAGACTACAGTCAGGTATAGTGGAATAAAAGCACATACTCTAAATTTTAGATGTCTTCAGACATATCAAAAGCAAATTAAATTATGCTGCAGGCACATAAAGATTTCATTGGAGAAAAAGAATATGAAAAAATGGTCTAACCTTGTAGTTGGCTCTGCTTTGAGCAGAAGGTTGGACAAGATGAATTCTTGAAATCCAGGTCAAGACCTGGATCCTATGAGCATATGAACGTTCAAATTTTTACCAAGTAATCTTGTATATTCTCTGTGCTCCTCTCTTTCTTGTAGCTGCTGCTTTTTTTGCTGCTGTATATTCCTCCGTGTTTTCCAAATGTGGTTTTATGCATGCAGTCCTTCAAAAGCCTTTTGTCAGTTTTGTCTGGTAATTTGTACTATGCTGTGTTTAGTAAAAATATTTAATTATTCAGTTCTGTGTCCTTTCGGTGGTTTTGACACGATCAGCACAAAAATACTTTGCAAATTCATTAGTATATGGGTGGAATATGCTAACTGTTTGAATGTGACCCAGTCTTATTTGTATTAAGGTAGCATTGAAGGTTCCCTTGTCTTGAAAGTTAAAAAAATTTACAGAATTTTGCAACAAAATATTTCTTTGTTGTGATACAGAGTTGGTTAAGTAGGAGGATGATTTTTTTTCTGGCCTCAGGTATTTCACTACTGTTCACTGTTAACTGATTTGAATGAGAGATATTTAGGGCAAGTCACATAGAATAGAAACCCTGGATATATGGTTTATAATTTCTTCATTTATGGTTTTGGCGGTTCTTCTTTGTTTCCAATATAGTCATAGCTTTCTCTCTAGATCAAAGAAATTACTGGTTTATTTGAACAGTAGTGTAAGTTGTTGGGTTGTTACTTCTGTGAAAATAGAGGAATTTATTGCCTGTTTCATTGAAATTTTGTAGCAAGACACTGCATTAGTCACTTCAGAGAAGCACTGATAAAGCAAGTTCTTTCTCAGTACGTCACTTGCCAAAAGCCAGCTCTGATGAGGTCATTCTTGGAGTTAACTGCTCTGAGTTGCAAATCCTTCTATAAAGTAATTTCTTTCTTTCCTCATCAATTACTTTCCAAAGGCTCGTCTGTTGAGTAGCAATGGTACAAAAAAGTAATTTCTCTTTTGGCATATAGAATAAACTGAGGTGGGTAAAGAAACCAGAAGCCTAACTGAAAACTACCTGCCTGAGATTCCACAATCGAGTTCACAAACAAGTGGGGAACTGGAGTCTTGCACAAAAACGATCTTGTGCTGTTGTGTCTCCCCCTTCCCTCCTTTTCTAACTATTTGAGTTTTATTTCCTTCTGAACTAGTAATTTAGCAAACACTTGCTCCTTTATAATAAGCAAGAAGTAGATTTTCAGGAGTTCCTCATCATTACCTACTATATAGTGAAAAATACAGAAAATATTGTTGCCCAGAGAGGTGGTGGATGCCCCATCTCTGGAAACATTCCAGGTCAGGTTGAACAGGACTCCGAGCAACAGGCTGTAGTTGAAGATGTCCCTGCTCATTGCAGGGATGTTGAACTAGACCTTCCAACCCAAATAATTCTGTGATTCTATGATTATATCTTCTCTATAAATTATGATGATATGGAAAATATATAAGGTCATTACTGGAAGTATATATATATCATAAGCAGTAGAGCTTTTTTTTAATTAGAGCAAAATCCTGCAAAGTGATGTTTCCCAATCTCTTTCAAGTGCATAGAAGAAATGAAACGTGAAGCCAGACCTATTAAAATTGACAGAAGACTGACAGGTGCAAACATAATTGATGAGCCTTTGCAACAGGTAAGTTCTAACCAGGACTATTTAACCTGCTTTTATTTTCTTTGCAAGTATTGACTATGTAATACAGAAGTAATTGAGTGACAAATAGAATTTAAAAATTTTATCATATTTGAGAGTGATAAATGGAAAAAACATGGGAGATGGGCCAGGATATTGGGCAGTATTTGAGTATGTTTTCAGTATATTGTATTTTCTCAGTGTAGTAGTGATAAAAACAGTATGTGTAAACCAGTCTGAAAAAGAAGTGATAAAAACAGTGTGCAAACCAGTATGAATAAGAAGTTTCAGTGTGTGAATTTTATTGTTTCACACCCAGTTTCCTAATGGTAAGGCAGTATCTTTCACTCTGGTAACCTTTTAAGATAACTGTTATTGCGTTGTCAGGCATAAAAAACTGTCATTTTTTTTTATCCTTTTTCATTAGTTCTTTTTTTTTTTTTTCTTTCCAATTTCAGGTAATCCAGTTTTCCCTGAGAGACTATGTACAGTACTGGTATTACACACTAAGTGATGATGAATCCTTTCTTCTGGAAATCAGGCAGGCTCTTCAGTATGCACTTGTTCAGTTTTCTGCCAGGTATGATTTATTTTTATTTAAATCAATATACTCTGGGTTGTATTTTAGTAGATAAGTGATTAGGTTTATCTACTAGCATAGTTCAGTGCGTTTTACAGAACATGTAAAAATTTAGGATTATGTTGTGAGAAGTACAGTCTTTTCCTGATCGCTTAAGGTTCAAAATTGAAATTAATGTCTAAAATCACTGAACTGGTTTTTGTTTTTTTTTTCTTTTTTGCAATTTAAGCATTAAGTTTGTGAATCATGACCTCTTTGTATTCAGGTCTGTTTCATGTACAGAGTAGGGCCACTCCCAAGGTAAGTCAATCTGAAAGTCTGAATTCAACACATGTATCACCTCAAATGATTTTTAGAAGTGGTGTGGCTCTTCGACATGTAAGAACAATGAGTAGTTTAGAAAGAATAGTAGTCTGGGGAATGAAATGGCATGCCACATATGCAAACCTTTTTTTTAACACAGGATTGATTGAGAACAAGTAGTTAGTTTGTTAATTACCCCTTATTTCTACTGCTGTTCCCCGACTTCCTGCTATTTGATTAAGCAACTTGTCTGGGAAATTCACTTCTTTAGTATGGCTGATTTCTCAGCCCAGGTACCACGTGCCTTTATATCCATATACTCGTTTATTAAAGTTTTTATTTCTGGTATTCATCGCACTGTGCTTATTGTTACCTGCTTTCCCTGCAGAAGAGGTTGTGGGTCACTTTTTAGCAATTTTAAGGTGTTGTCATCCCTTCCCTCTGTTGACTTGAAAATGTAGGTTAGTGTGCTTTTCTGACAGCGAGGGTCAAAGATAGAGAGCTGGATTTAATACTAGGAAAAATTAATTATAATATAATCTTACTAGTAGTAAAATAATGACAATCCTAGGAAACAGTATTGAAATAATGAAAACTATGCTAAATAAACTGTGTTACAGCAACCAAACTTACAGTTACATGAAATGGACCTGGCTACCCAGTTTCAGTGATTTTGTCTGTTTGGCAAAGTTACTTCATTGGACAGTGTCGAGCACTGAGTTTGTGTCAAAGTAGGTCAAGTTCTAGCAAGTTTATTTTTCTTTCCTGCAGTACTATAGCTCTTCAAAAATAGGCGCTGCTCCTGTGCAGTTGTGTTCTGCTGTACAAAGCAAATCAATTTCACAGGCCTGCAGCAGTTCTTCTGCAGAAAAAATGATGTATTTATACTGCCTGTAGCTGGATATAGCTGAAGCAGTTTAGATTAGTACCACCGCCTATAGTTTCACACAGCCTGTCGGCTTCTGGGGAGAATGAGTACAGTGGGGATTTTTTGTTCCCTGAGAGCTGCAGCTTTGGGAGCCTGGTGTAAGGCTGCCACCCAGTGTTTTTGTGCTGTTCTGTCTTGAGCGGATGAGGGGTCTGGATCAAACCACGGGGATGGTTTGATCGACTGCCTTTTGGGACAGCTCTGCTTCTTACATACACGTCTAGATTTTGCAGTAGCCTTCCCTTTCTTCCAGAGTTCCTTATCTCTTTCCCTCTCCTCGAGGAAGGAAAGACCAGGTAAGGGAACAAACAAAAAAAGGAAGTGTTGTAGAAGGATTCCTGCTATAACAAAGTGGGCACCTTGAGAGAGTTCAGGCAATAAAATACTTAGTGCAGGGTAACAGCTATTACTAGCATCAAGATTCATTAAACTTATAATGCAAAATCGCATTTTTAGTTTGTCTAGTAAGGCACAGATGTCATAAAAATATCTGTATCCTTTTCACACCGCTAAGGAAGTCGTTTCATGTAAATCTGACAGTGACTGTTTTCTGATCTAAACTTATGTGTGTTGTTGGAAGAGTATGCTAAGTACTTCATATAAGCTGTGGAATCAATTGTTCGTAATATTAGATTGCATTTAGTTTCAAGTAAAATGTGTGTTTTCTCACTGGTGCATATTCTGCAAATTCAGAAGAAAATTATTTTGATTAGATGCCTTCCAAAATGGTAGGAAGTATGGCTGAAAAAGACCTGGAGAGTATTTTAGTTTTACATTGTAAACTGTTTATATCAGGACTTCTCGCAGATACTTGACAATGTCACAAATCAGAACGCTATTCCAGATGCAAATGTTGACTTTCAACTAAATCAAACATAAATAATTATGTGGTGCAAGAGTGGTATTTTACAATATTTGGTTTTCCAGTGGATAGACAATTAGGAGACTGATTTATTTCTTTGCTTTTCCATGTTTACTGTCAATGTGGTTCTTGGCAGGAAGGAAGGAGAAGTAGAAATGTATTGTTGTTCCTTGTGTTCAGAATAAAATAATTCATTTCCATGGATGTCCTTTACTAATAGGTCAAAGGAAACAGACTGGCAGCCTTATTTCACTACACGACTTGTTGATGACTTTGGCACTCATCTTCGAGTTTTCAGAAAAGCTCAGCAAAGGATAGCAGAGAAAGGTGATCAGATGAAAGGTAATGTGAAATATTTTTTATTTGAGTCTGAGTAGGCTGGTATCTTCTGTGTGTGAAATATAGTTAGCCTTATTTTATAATTCAAGTTTGCTCTCAAGTTTCTAGTCTTGACAAAAATATGTTTTTTTAATTTTCTTTTGCATAGATCAAGCTGAGGAACTTGTAGATACATTCTTTGAGGTTGAAGTTGAAATGGAAAAAGAAGTCTGTCGTGATCTAGTCTGCACTTCTCCCAAAGATGAAGAAGGTCTCTCAATATTATCTTCTGAGTAAATATTTTAGTATGGGAGACTAAATTAAAATACTAACAGTTGTGTTCACAATATGAAATGCATTAAATCTTAGCATGTGATTTTCAAAGTGTGACCATCTACCATACATATATATTTACTCTGGTTTGTACATACTAATGCAATAATTGAAACAAAGGATGTGTATATGTAAGTCTTCCTCCTTTCATTGGAAGAATTTTAAGGTAGAAGTATTTTTTTCCTGAGAGGAAGGGGATGGTTTTGCAGATTCTTACTACTCTTTGTTAGATGTGCCTTCCTTATCACTATTCTGTAGTCTTCGTTCAAAAAACCCTATCTTTATTGGCAAAGTTTTGAAGGAGGAAAAAAAAAAGCTGTAAATGTTAAGTAAGGAAAATGCATTAGAGTTAGGTTGTTGGGGGTTTTTTTATCTTAAAATTTGGCTTTTGTGGTCTTGAGTTTGAGGTAGATCTTTCTCATCACTGCTGCTTATATTCCATCTGAAAGCTGCTACTGTGATGCTTGGACTGTAAGAGATATATGATTGTATACCTAAACTCAAAATTAAGGATTTATATGTGGGATTTGATGATATCAGGTAAGATATGAAGTAACATAATAAGAAATTGTGCTGAGGGGTTTTTGTTTTCCTTCTCTAGGATTCCTAAGGGATCTGTGTGAGGTTTTACTGTATATATTGCTACCTCCTGGAGACTTCCAGAACAAGATCATGCGATACTTTGTCAGGGTAAGTACAGACTCTAAAAGCCATCCCAATTCTTTGGTTTAATGTCATAAAAAAATTTTTAGATCTAAACTGCTGGTCTTATTTTCTAAAATTGATCTAATTTAATATTAGGGTATTTTAAAAGCTGTAGAGTCTTGATAAGTATTTAATAGCAGTGAACAGTTTGTGTGAAATGTTTTCGAAGGTTCTTTCAGCTCTACCAACATGTGAAAAGCATTAGAAAATGGATGTTGTTTTTCTTGGGGAGGTTTTTCTTATAATTTTTGTAATTAGAAATTACATTTGTAATGTTAATTGGAAGAGAATGTGGTAGTGCCTATTAAATGTTTTCTGTAATTACACTTTTGTGGTTTAAGCTCTATGCAGTTATGTTTAAATTGTTGCAGTTGTACTAGCTCTATGAATAAGTGTGTAAAATGATCTATTATCCTTTGTTTTTTAGGAAATCCTCTCCCGAGGAATTCTTCTTCCATTAATAAACCAGCTCAGTGATCCTGATTATATTAATCAGTATGTCATATGGATGGTGAGATTTAAAATGTTTAAAATTAGTTATATTTCCAGAACATTTTTGTATAAAGCTTTACTTGTGTTCCCCATAATCACGATGGGCAGATGTCTGGTATAAACATTACCGCTGGATGTGTTGTCAGAGATAGTGAACTTTATATTACATTTTATACTCACATACACACACAGAGTCTATATTATCTGCACTCTTCATTTTGTTTGTTCTGCAAAAGTTGCCTGACTGAGGACAAATGTAGACAGAATGTAAAGTTCACTCCTCTGACTGTTCTGTTTGGCTGTTTGGGAAGTGTGGCAGTAACAGTGGAAGTGTTTTCCCCTGACTGTGTTTACAGTTTGTCCTTTCAAGCTTAAGAGGCCTCAAGAATGAAAATTAGTAAGATTTATTTTCTGCTAAGGAGAATTGCAAGGCAATTGTTTTAGGATTGTTTGCGTTAACCCTAAATAATTCAACTGAATGGGAAGAAACAAATTTTTTACTTTGATAACTCTCTAATGCACCTGCAAGGAAAGCCCCCGAACTTTTAAAAGTAGTATTATATAGTAAAGCGAATATAAATAGAATATTTGTGCTTTAACTAACATTACTGATTCTTTGCAGAGCAAGTTAAAATTTACTCTTATAATTTATTATCCTGTATAGTTCATGAATCAAGTTTAATTTTTTCCCCCAACTTCTCTCTTTTTATTCATAGGTTTTAGTCTTATAGTGTACATTCAAATACTATGCTGAAAACACCCTTCCATTTCAAAGTTCTTATTATGTATGGAATATAGAATGGGTTCAAGTGCACGTGTGCAATGTTTCCTTCACTCCAGCCTCCTCCATTTCATGTAAAAGTTGGCATGCTGCTATTCTACAGGAACCTAGCTTTAGTAAGAAAAAATACTGCTCATCTGGACCAGAATTCTCAATTTTTGATTCCACTTTCCTCCTACACGTGTTCTTTATTTGTAACTTGGCCTCATTCTTTATTTACTGAGCACTGCCCTCGTCTGCGTCCAGAGATAGGATTCTGAGTTTTTTATAAAGCTTTCTGTTATGATGGTGACGTCCTAAATAACTAATTTTCAAAATTGCTTTCTGAGATGAAGAAGCAAATGTGCTAGGCAAAAGATAAGGAAAAAATTTAATAGAAGTCTTATGAAATGGAGATTGTTGCAGAAATTAAGGTCAGAAGTAGAGATGACTGAAATAAATCCTGGCTCCTTTTGGAACCTTTGACATAAAGTCAGACTTGAATGAAAAAATCAGTTTCTGAAAAAGAGAAGTTTAATTCCCAGTTTCTAGGCATACTACCACAATTTGATACTAATTCTTTTGCAATGAAATACAAAGCTTCATTGTAAAATTAGAAGTTAATTCAGACTTCTCTCTTCACTGTGAAATTCACATTTTTACAAAGCATTTGAAGTTCAAGTATTGCTTGTACTATTACTTTTAAAAGCAGATTTCTAGGGCGATTGTTCCATTAACTTTGATCAATGGTATCCAGTCTTCATTCTTTCTTGCTTCGTGCAACTCATGTCAATGCACTTCTGCGATACAGACCAAGTATTACATTTCCATATCAAAGTGAGCATTTATAAGAATGTGACTTTTTTGGCTTCAGATGGTAAAGACAATATTAGAACTCAACCCTCAGCACCTGCGTGCACGAGTTGTAAAGCTGCCAGCCTTCCCCTGATCTCCATGCTGCATTCACAACACAGTTTCCAGTGATCTTGGCAGCACAGCAGGCTTCCTTCACTTGCACAAATTCCTTTGAGTCCCTAGAGCAGGTTCACTCTATGCCAATACTGGTAAAATAGTCTGTATTTAAATGGCTTAATAGTATTTGCCAGGGTATCTGAATTAGGGTTCCAGAGAGGAGTCATTTACTTTTTTTTTCCCCTCAGTAGGTTATGATTACAGAGTAGAATGTTTTAACTCTTTTTGTAATTCTGTATCTTAAGAAGCCATTACTCTGGGAGAAGGTATAGTTGCAGGGGATCTTGGTAAAGCTGAACCTTTTCAGTGGTCTCACCATTTTCTGCCTACTTAGCTTAGGAGATTGTAGCAGAAGGAGGTGGATTGGATTTTGAAGAAGATCTTCATTAACGAGGTTGATGGACTTTCCGTGTGTCTGTGTTGTTCTTCTTGAGAACAGAAAGTGATGGTGTGAAATAGGTTTTGACTGTGCATGCTTTTTCTTTCTTAGTCCATGTAAAATTTCAGTACCAAAAGGAAAATTTAGAAGCATCAAAGAATTTTCAAAAAGCCACTTTGCAGTTCTGTATCAAACTAATTCACCTGAAGAAAAATCATGATTTTAGCTGTTTTGCATTACTTACACTGTAAAACTTTGTGTTTCAGATTCGTGATTCCAACTGTAACTATGAGGCCTTTATGAATATTATTAAATTAAGTGATAATATAGGAGAGTTGGAAGCAGTGAAAGATAAAGCAAGTGAAGAACTGCAATATCTTCGATCTCTAGATACAGCAGGAGATGGTTAGTGCTGCATTGTTTTGCAAAATATGAAATGCATTTACCAGCATGATGTCTGTAGAATATTGCAACAATTAGAATATAAAAGCTCTGGTGCAGCATAGTATAAAGTATATTACTTTAAAAATATAAGTTGCATAAGAAGTGTTAAAATACGAATTTTCATTTTCATAAGTGTTTTGTTGGTTGGTGTGTGTTTGATTCCTTTTTGTAAGTATAGAGTATTTGGTTAGCTAAATGTATTTCTGTTAAGTCAAAACTGCCTGACTGGTGGTTCTGAATTTCAGGAATATTTAAGGTATTAATGATAGTCAGTTAACCATTAATCTGAAAAAGGGAAGAGGAAAATATTTCTTCTTGTTTACTTCCATCAGCGAGGTATTTAAACTGAAAAAAACCCCCAAGACTTTATTTAGTCATCTGCATTGCTTAATTGTCTTTTTTTTGCTTTCAGATATCAACACTATAAAAAATCAAATAAACAGTTTATTATATGTTATTAAAGTATGTGATTCAAGAATTCAGAGGTTGCAGTCAGGAAAAGTAAGTTTTTAAAATTTTTTTTTAGTTTTGAAAGGGTGAGGTTGCAAATGACTGAATAATTGTTTGTTTAGCTTGTTTTATAATTTAGGTTTGATAGAGTTGTTATGTATGGCTTTACTTTTTTGACTCTCTTAATTTGGCCTGAGTGTGGTTCCAAGATAATGTAATATTCTGCATATATTGACTATTAACATGATTAAGCATTCTATAGGTGGACCTGAAGGCATTACTGTAATAGCAAGAAATGTCATATTGGCAGAAGAAAGTGTGACAGAGATGAATTTAAGTTGTGGTGAGCTGCGGCCCATCAAATGCTGAAATTAATTCTTGTTAATTAATTTTCTGCCACTGTCACTGTTGATGAGGGATTTGGGGTTAATTTGACCTGTAGAGCATTACGTGAACAGCAGTATTAAAATCCAGCGTATCATGTAGCAGAATAGCTGCAGCCCATTTTGAAGGCAAATAATTGTGGGAACATGACTTTCTAATCTAGGCCTTCATTTACTGGTGATTGTGAAAATAGCTAACCATTGAGATGCTACTTTATTGTGTGTAATGTAATTTTTTTTATCCTATCTGTTTGTGGTAAGTATAAGTTTTAAAAGTTAATTTAAAAAAAAGGCTATGAGCACACTGAACTGTGTCTTACAGGAAATAGATACTGTGAAACTGGCAGCAAACTTTGGAAAACTTTGCACAGTCCCTCTGGACCATATTCTGGTAGACAATGTTGCACTACAGTTTTTTATGGGTAAGTGTTAATTTGTCTGATCTGTTTTATTAATAAAGAATATACTAACTCTCAGGACTGTGTACTTGGAATTGCTAAATGTCAGTAGTGGGAATATCCATCACTTTTGTTGGTGGTTGTAGTCCTTTTAATGCAGTAGATGGAAACAGTCCAGGAAGTTCTGGAGCTCATGGAAGGTACTTCCTGACACAGTTGGTGAGGCAGCCAACCTAAAAAGGCACCTGTCTGAACCTGTTGTTTGCAAACAGGGTGATTTGATAGTTGGAGGCTGTCTTGAGCATGAAATGAACACCCTTGGTCAGTTTGCAGCTCATACTTCAGTTGGGAGGGAGTATTATCTGCTGGAGGGCGGGAAGGCTCTCTAGAGGGAAGAAGGCTGGATTGATGGTCCAAGTTCAATTGTATGAGATTCAATAAGACCAAGTGCCAGGTCCTGCGCTTCTGTCAACCCCAGGCAGCGCTACAGACTGGGGGCAGTGTGGCTGGAAAACTGTCTGGCAGAAAAGCACCTGGGAGTGCTGGTTGTCAGCGGCTGAACGTGAGCCAGGAGTGAGCCCAGGTGGCCAAGAAGGCCAGTGGCATCCTGGCTTGGATCAGCAATAGTGTGGCCAGCAGGACCAGGGCAGTGATTGTCCCCCTGTACTCAGCACCGGTGAGGCCACACCTCAAATCCTGTGTTGAATTTTTGGGACCTTCACTACAAGAAAGGCATTGAGGTGCTGGAGTGTGTCCAGAGAAGGGCAGCAAAGCTGGGGAAGGATCTGGAGCGCACAGGTCTTAGGCGGAGTGGTGAGGGAGCTGGGATTGTTTAGGCTGGAAAAATGGATGCTCGGGGCGACCTTACCACTTTCTACAACTACCTGAGAGGAGGCTGTAGTGAGGTGGGGGCTGGTCTCTTCTCCTAGACAGGTAGCAACAGGGTAAGAGGAAATTGCCTCAAGATATGCCAGATGAGGTTTAGATTGAGTATTAGGAAACATTTCTTCACCAAAAAGGTGAAGCGTTAGCTTGACAGGCTGCCCAGGGAAGTGGTTAAGACACCATGCCTGGAGTCATTTAAAAGACATGTAGATGTAGTGCTTAGGAGCATGGTTTAGTAGTGGACTGGAAGTGGTGGATTGGCAGTCTTGAACATCTTTTCCAACCTAAATGATCCTATGATTCTATGAACCTGCTTTGTAAAAATTCACTTTGAACTCCATCTTCATTTGTATCATGCTGTACGAGCCTGTTATAGTCACATGGTAACAATAGATTCACTTCTTACATGTGCAGGTGAGGATTCAGTGCTTAGTTCCTAGACTTTGCTCTCACTTTTTTTTTAGTGATTTTTGCCAATATGTTTATAGTATTTTTTTAATTGACTCTGGCAAGTTTTCCAGATGTATAACTAGCTCCTGGTGTTCCATATGTAGTCAACATCATAGAGAATTCCCATTCCAAGATGCACCACAGTAACTAGGGTCATGTGGTATCTGTTTTCTGTAGATTACATGCAGCAGACTGGTGGCCAAGCACATCTGTTTTTCTGGATGACAGTGGAAGGATACAGGGTTACAGCTCAGCAACAGCTGGAGGTACTTCAAAGCCGGCAGAAAGATGGAAAACATCAGACTAATCAGACCAAGGGTCTATTAAGAGCAGCTGCGTTTGGAGTTTATGAGCAATATTTATCAGAAAAGGTAGGAATAACTTAATTCTGCATTGTTTGGTGTTTATTCCTTGTTCAGATACTTCTTTGGTAGTTATGACTAAGTTAATATGAAATGATTGTTACGTAGCACAAGTTGATTACATGTTGACATTTATGCTATTACTCGTGTATCTTCTCTCTCTCCTTGTGTCAAGCAGTAAGAAAGTCTTCCTCTTTTGTGTTCCCCCCCCATTTTAAAGGCTCATATTGTCACTGACTGTCCTGTCAAAAGCACTGAACGTGTTCCTGAGAAGTTGACTTTCTAGAATAGACAAACTAGAGACAATGTAAAGACAGATTTTAAAAGTGTCTCTCTGTATATGCTGTCCTTTTCCTTCCTTTTATTCTGCCCTCCGCCCTTGCCTGCCCCCTTAAGAAGTGTTTATAAAAAAATGGAACCAAGTATTTGTACAAACTTGGATTAAGACTGGGTTATCAAATGAAATAGTTTCCTGCGCCTCTCTACAACTATCTGTGTAAATGGCTCAAATATCACCATTGGGTATCTTGCAGTAGGCAGTATTGGATTCTTCTGTGGAAGAAACCACTTATCAACTTGTATTCACAAAACATCTTTGTTCTGAATTTGTGTGTGCAGAAAAATCACCTCTCACTCAGAAATGGGCAGAGTTGACAAAATGTTAGCCTTTCCTCAGATGTTTCAGGACTTTATCCCATTACTTTATTGACTTGTTCTCGATTTCTGAATCTAAATCTTTTTTCATAAATAAAAACTGTTTTTAAGTCTGAGTAAATCTGATTTAGGTACTGCTTCAAAATGTATGCATAAATTTTTTTTGAGGCGATTCCAAGTGTTTAATCATGAAACTTCCAAGTTTTAATACAAACGCTGAACTTAATTTTGGGGGTGGAGGGGATCTGACTCCTGTTGTATGTTGTAGATAGTTATAGAGATATTTGTGAAGAAGAAATTTAGTTTACTTAGAGAGTTGCAGCATTGCATTGGATTTTATTTGTGAAAGTAGAACTTTCTTATTTTTATGCTGCAAAAGTTGATTTAGATCTCTATGACAGGCATCTCCAAGAGTTAATATTGATGACAACTTAGTAGCAAAACTTGCAGAAACACTGAACCATGAGGATCCAACACCTGAAATCTTTGATGACATTCAGAGAAAGGTATATTCTATTCGTCCTTTATTTCATAAGAACTGTTAATGCTATAGAGTATAAAACATAATTACAGACACTAAAAAAGAAGGAAGTCAAATACCTGTGTTGCCATTTTTCTATTCTATGAAAATCACACTCTAAATTGTCAACTTTTGCTTTGCCATTCATTAGCCCATGGTTTTCAAAGCAGTAGACAGAAGGAGTAGGTGTCCTGTCTGAATCTAAATATGAAGCTCAATTTAGAATTATCATATTTTTGCCTGTGTTAATGCACCAATTTAAGAAAAACGTCATGAGTAGAGTAAATAAGACATACAGTCTACAGTTTTCGTCCAGTTTTACTTCTTTTTTTCAAAGGTGAATGTAATGGTCCCATATTAAATTCTATAGCTCTTCCCAGAAATTAATTTGGCTGGTCCGTTTCTGCAGACTTGCACAGTGAAGCACTCCGAAGCAGCAAGTACTGAAGAAAAATCCAGTGTTTTTACTACCTGCATATGTAGACTTTATCACTCAAGTGTATTTAAAAAGAAAAAGTGAATGATTGATATTCCGGCAGTAACTTACATACCCGGTCTGAAATGTTTTTATTTTAGATCATTACTTTGATGTTCTTGTTGGTGCTAAAAATTAGTGATATGAGCTGTAGAACTTACAATCACACTGTTGCACTTGAGGCTCACATTTAAGACTAGTGAAAGCACCTTGTGAAATCTGTATTACTCAAAGTAGGTTAAGGGCCTTGTTTGTGAATTCTACTGAAGAGTATAAATTTCCCAGATGTTACAATAGAAATTAACTTCTTCAAACCTGGATGAATTGTTTTTTTTTCTATTTGTACCAGATGATAGTACTTGAACAGTGGTCCATGAAAAAAAAAAATCATTTAAATATTCTAGAGTTGACAGGAGTATCCAAACATCATGAATTAATTCCTGTTATATATAGATATGTGTGTGTATATGTCTACATATTGTATAGGCTGTGAAGGTAAACTGAGCTGGTGTGGTTAAATCTTTGCGAGTTAGGGCTATATTGTATTGGCTAAACTGGAAATTGTCATAAAGGTCACATATGGTGTCTTCCCTCCTTGTCTTTCCCTCTTCTCACCTCCTGCCCTAAGTGTTTGCAGGTCTACGTTTATAGTTTATCCACAAGGAAGGACTGAGATAACCTTTTATGAAATGGATAAAGCCCAAATAGGTTTATAGTGCAATTGGAAGGGTTAAGGGCAGAGGACAGAAGCATTTACAGTTATTGTGCTACTTCCCTTCCTACATGTGCACATCTGACTAGTAAGGTATTTTCTGAGACTGTGTTATGCTTCTGGCACAATGAGTTCTCAGAACCTTTTCATTAAGACTAAGTCAGAGACATGTATGCACAGATACTTCTTGTTCAAGTAGAATTTATGAAAACTAGTCTGGTTAATTGAAAAATGGAAAAAGTATTTCTGAAGCTGGCATTTTTGTTTCAATAAGGTGTATGAGTTGATGCTGCGAGATGAGAGGTTCTACCCTTCGTTCAAGCAGAATGTGTTGTACGTGCGTATGTTAGCTGAGCTGGATATGCTGAAGGATCCCAGTTTCAGAGGATCAGATGATGGTGAAGGAGGTGAGCTCTGGACCTCTAAGGGGTATTTCCTGGGACCATTCTTTTCTCTGCTTTAAAATGAAAATTGAAAAATTATCCACACTATTTTTAGGAAATTAAATACTCCTGTGGTGTCTCTGATATTTAAATTAATGTTTCCTCTTTGTGCTTTTGTGTATAAATTGTTTTGGGACTCTCATAGGGTTTTCCTTTTAGTAACTTTATTAATCTCATATGAATTCTCATCAGGTCTTGGTAACAAGTTTGTCACTAAAACAAATAGGCAATTCTTCCATTCTAGTTTTTTCTTAAAAGTATTTAAAACTCTTCAATGTACTGGGTTCTTTTAATACTTAAATACTTCTCTCTGGAAATAGAAATTGAAAGTACATAGGAGATGCATCTTTTTTAAAGCAAATAAAATCATTGTTCTTGTTAACTGAAGTACAAATCCAGTGGAAATTGTTTTCACTATTAAACTAGCTCCTTAAAAAAGCAGTATCATATGGGGATATAAACTTAAAAAATGTTATCTGAAGTATTTATTTAGGATCTGTATCTTTGTAAACTTGTGTTTCTTTAGGTGTCTTTATTGGAAATTTGAAACACTTGCATATTGACTGCAGCATTTGTCCAGTGCCACAGTTGTCCTTCATTTTCCATAATGTTTTGTGGATGCGTTTTTATTTATGTGTGGCCCTACAATGGGGGAAAATCTTCTAACCTGTTTTTTCCTTTTCTTTTCCTCACTGCTCCCAGAATCTTTTAATGGATCTCCTACTGGCAGCATAAATCTGGTAAGTGCTTGGATTTTTTTTAATCTTTTTTTTTCTCCTCAACAGTAGAGAAAGCATGATAAAATAGTTTAACTTATGTCCATTACAGGTTTTACTTCACTGCAGTTGAATTTCTGAAAAAGTTCTTGAATCAAATTGAAATGCACAAGTTATTAATTCCTCTGTAAGATAAAACTTCTCCTTTTGTATTTTCCCACGTTTAATGAAATTTTCACATTTTTTCTCACAGAAACAGTTAATTTATGGAAAGCATAAATTAATATCCCTGTTTGGTTTCCTTAAATAGATATAAATTTAGAGTTACGAAGTAATAGGTGAAAACAAATCCTTTGAAACAGGAATCTCAAAGGATTAAATTCAAATAGACTGTAAAATGAGGCATTTATTACGTTTTTGTTGGTTGATTTTTTTTTTTCATTAGGACTTGATTTGGAAACGTTAAAGTATCTGGACTTTATTCCAGCCATGAGTCTTTGTTTTTTAATCTGACCAATTTCAAGTTCAATTTTGTTATTTTTTTAAAGTGATTTTTGACCTGTGTCAGTTTGTCAAAACCTTTTCTTTGTTAAATGAGCATACCTAAACCAAAAATGCAAATACAGTTATTTAAAAAGGAAAAATCTTAAAAAGTTTGATTTATGTCCTCCCCATGTTTCTGCAGGCAGCATGTAGCTGAGCCACAAGGTACACAAGATTCAGTTGAGCATATGAGAGTATGTTTCCAAACCTTTTGGTTTGTGAAGGTTTATATAGAGATTTACAATCTGCATGCAAGTTCTTGACTTGCGTGATGCCTGGGCCCTTCTGGTTTGTTCTTGGAAGGTGCTGTAGCTCCTTAGGAGTTCCGCTGCATTGATAAGATCATGCTTGCACACAAAGGAATGAGTGTTTTCTAATGGAATACACGTAACATTAATGTAAATGTGTTTCGGTGTGGGAGTTGGTTGTTTATGGGGTTTGGTTCTCTGCGGGTTTTGGGTGTTTTTTTAATTTAAATTGGGATTTTCTTTCCTACTGTTTTCCTGTTGTTTACATTTTGAAATGCAAAGAAAAGGGGAGGTGTTTAGCTGATACAATTTATGCAAACTCCTTCTAGATGCAGAAGAAAAACTTAATTTAGCCATTTTTTTATGCATTTACATGCAATTCTGGTAACTTTTCACAAGAGTCTTTTAACTGACTAGTCTCTTTAAAAGATCTTTCAAATGTCTTTTAAGTACTCTTTCTAATAATGTTGTGACATATTAGAGTTATATTTTATGGATGAGGATTTGTTGTGGTGGTGGTTCATCTGACTAGTGGTTATCTGTGGCTTCATTTCATGTGGCTTTCCAAGCTAAGTTAGAAACTCTTAAAGTCTTTATCAAGCACTGTTGCAATACAAATAGGTATTTGCATGGGACTCTTCAAAGTCCTGACTTCTTTTTTGTTGTGACAAGGGTATTTATAGAATACTACGTTTATTATAAAGAGTTAAGAACATTCTAGCAGAAATACATAATTTCTCTTTATGCAGAACTACTTTTGCTTGTCTGTAGTCCATATTGTTCAGAGTGTTCAGTGCTTTTACAGGTGTTTGAATGCTGGTGGATTAGTTTTTGCTGGCTGAATTCCATGTCAAGAGTAAATTTCTGTGCACGTAGTTTAGCTCCCTTGTGTTTGTCTGTTGCATAAGAAAAATAGACCTTGGAAAGGTTACTTCAAAGGTCAGGGAATTTCTGTACTTGTAGCTAATGACAATGTATTAAATAAGATTGGGTTGTGATGTGATGTGATATTTTTAGGTTTTTAATTAACTTGTGCTCCTGTGAATATATCTAATGGCAGAGATACTAGCTCATATTAAATGTCTGTCTGTTGTGTTATCTGTTCAAGTTTCAACCTTTAAATTTACTTGTATTAATTGTTGCTCTGTAGTGCCTTGCCACAGCAGCTGTTTCCTAAAGTTTATATTATAAAATAAATTGTCTGCAGTTCATACTTTCACTGGAAGAATTTGGAAGACAGGCTCAAAACTGTTTCGAGGAAAAGTTGTTTTACAAAAATATCTTAATTTCTGCCTTTTGATTTGATACATTAGTCTACTATATTAAATCAGTAGGTCACATTTTGGGAGTATAAAACCATTGTAAATACTTATAGACTCTTGCAGATTTCCTCTAAAGGATCCATAGTGGGAGCTTTGCATGGAGTAAATAGAAGGAGCTACACAGGTGTTACCTATCCAAGACCTTAAAGGGCAGCAGAAGTGGCTGAGTTGAACTTTTGGCAGTCGTTAGCTTGAACCCCACTCAGTAATCACAAAGAAATCTGAACTTGAGTGACAGTGAAGGGAAGCAGGAAAACAAGAAAAAATATAACAGTACCTTAATGTCAGTATTTTCTAGCAAACAAAACATTTGAGTAGTGGACGGTTACTTGTCTTCTTTAATAACATCACATCCCTTCCATCTTATTGATAATCCAGTATTAGAGCTTTCAGAATATCAAGTACTTACTTTACCCAAGCTTCCACAAATGGAAGCCAGTTCCGCAAACTGTTAGCCAGTCTCAGGTGATATTCTGCTCCTAAGTTGGACCCTGCAGTATAGAGCAACACACCTTTACAGGGTCATTGCTGTCCAAGGGACTTGCTCAAGAATGGACTAAGTCGGAGTCCTGTGTCCAACAATGACTGAGAGCAAGTGTAAAGTTTAAAGGAACAGCCCACTTATGGTGGTACTTTGCCAGAATACTCTTTAGCATCCAGTAACTTGAAGATTGGGAAATTCTTGAGGTAAAGATGATGTCTGCTGTCAAAATATTTTTGCATAAATTCATCTGTTCTACCGTTCGACAGACATAAACTTTTAGCACTGTAGCATGTAGTGGCAAAACAGATTTCCCAAAAGGGCTTTTCTTTCTTCTACCTTTTCTCAGTCTGGGACCTTAGTACTGTAAGTCTACAAGCTGTATCATAAAGATATTCAGGAGACTCCCTACTGTAACACATGCATTCAGACACTTTTAAGCTGCCTTTTATTCGGTATCTAGACTTTATAATAGAAATGTTATTTCCCTTGCCTTCCGTAGTAGACATTTAGGCAGACACTGACTGAGGTGGTTGAGGCAGAGAAGAGCCATTCCATTTAGAGAACTAGAGGAGGAAGGAGTGGAGTATCATGTTGGGATATTGTGGAGTTGGTAAAGATTCAGGTGAAGAAGGGGCAAGAGCAGAGTGTTTAAATAATTCATGTTTTCAAGTCCAGCCTATCTTTTGATTATAATCTCGTATATTGTTTTATGTTTAAGGAAACAGAGGAGATTTAGAAACTGAATTGATGTAGGTAGAGTTTTAGTTTGATACGGGTATGGCACTGCTAACCAGTAGGTCCCATACCAGGTAACTTTTTGTGGTAAGTCACTATTAAACTGGCTTGGTTAAACTTTAAAAGGTAGCAGATAGCTATATTCATTCTGAATGTGTGTCTTTGAAGAATTTAGAATTCTGGAGTAAAATACATAAAGTAACTGGGATCCTAGTGCCTGTGAATTCTACTTAAGTAGCTTCAACTCCTTTTTTTTTTAACCTGGTAATTGAGGATTAGGATGCGTAGTGGCCCATCCTCTACTTCTTTCAGTTGTGTGTGCAAGTCTTTCAACAGTCGTGAAGAGCTTTATTATGTTAAATCTTAGTAATCAGATGTATTAATTTTAACTAAAAGCAAAGCTTCTCTAAAAGACCCGTTAGGCTTCTTTTGATCCCAGTAATTATTAAATATGGAGACAGAGCATTAACCAGCTGAGGATGTACCTGTTCATTTTTTACGACAGAAAATATTCCTGAGAAAAATGTTGGCTGTTTTTTTTTACATAAAGCAGAAAAACTTCTGATTTCTACTGCTGTGTAACATTTGTGTAGGGCATAAAGACATTTGAAAGAAAACAGAATGATATGAAGGTGAAAACGAAAAGATTGTTACACAACATCTGTATCTCCTCAGTTGTTTGGGAGATTTTCTGGTTTTGGTGGTTTTTTGGTTTTTTTTTCCCTAATGCTCACTAAAGGACCATTTGTAGCTGTACTTCCATTAGAGTTGAGATATCAAACTAAAGTGGCAGATATGTTCGATCAAATATGAGTGCTCACAAAACCATGTGTGAAAATGGTGGGGGAAATGAAAGGCCCTGTACTGTGCAAAAGAAGGGCTTTGGTAACCAGGTGGTACAAACACCTGCATTGTTACCGTGCACTAAGGGTTTAATGTAGTGAACTGAAAGTTTGAAAATTAAATAGATTAATCAAAACACGTCTCGAATATGATGTATTTCTGATCTTATTCTTTTTTTCCCATTTTTTCCTTCTCCATTATCTCTCCCACCCTGCAGTCCTTAGATGACCTTTCAAATGTCCCTACTGATGAGACAGTTCAGCTCCATGCATACATCTCAGATACTGGTAAGTGAATCTGTTATGATGTCTGCTTACTTTTTTCCCACCATTTATTTTGAGTTTTGTAATATTACAGGCCCTTGAAATCCTGATTTTCCCTTTTTTTTTGACCTCATAAAACATTTGAATTCATATTTTCCATTAAGTCCCTATGGAAATCTTTACAGTATTTCTTCTGTAGGTCACAGACTATATATCTGTAGTTAAAAAGTGATTTAATTTTTATTGTTTGTGGTAGTATTATTATTATTTCTGCTTTTATCTCTGGAGAATCATTCATTAAACTTACTATTGAGTAGGATTTATTTTAGCAATTATTTAAAGAAATTCTGAAAGCCATCTCTCTATCTAGTCACAGAATTATAATTCTTGACTGTTTAATTCTCTTAGTTTAATATTTTTCCCTTATTCTTTGTGCTTCCTTATTGACTTAGCTTAGTTTAAGGAAGTGACTTCTGTCTTTGTGGTGGTGGCATTTTTGGTTGTCTTTTAAAAAACTTTGCCTAGAAAGAAATTGTTTATTACATGAGAGTAAATAACAAAAAAAATCTCAACTATTATTTGCAAATACTCTAAAATACTCTAGTTAAATGAGATTGCCTTAAATTGTGATCTTCAGATACTTTTTTGGTAGATTTTACTATGCAACACACTTTTAAATCTGAGTTTATATGGTGGACACATGCTGTCAGCAAGCATTCCGCTACTTTACATTTTAATTAAACTTATTCCAACTCAGTGTGAGAGCAGTGTGCAATCCAAGTGTCATGATAGTCAGTCCTCAGGGAAAGGGGAAAATAAGTTAAGGATCAAATTCTGCTTTTTTATTAAGATGGCATGTGATACTTTTTTTTCTGAATTAAACTTAGAAGTTTCATCTTTTTGACGTAAGAAAAAAAAGGTAAACTTAGAACCACACAAATTATAAAATTTATAGATGGCAGCATGTATGGATAACTATCAGCCTTACTGTGTGAATACATAGTGCTGCAGGTGTAACAGGAGATACGTACAGGTTTGTATTGCAACGTAGTATTAAACTGCGTCTGTGAGCAGGTTCTTTTCCTCTGCCAGTTACTATCCTTTACTGTGCTTGAGGGTTGTATACAAACAGGATTATCTCTGTGTGTTTCAGAATTCACATTGTCTTGGGTTGCAAAATAAATACTAATTAAGAGTCTATGACATAAGGGGCAGCAGGACAACTTTTTTCCTTTTCTTTTCTTCCTGAAGTAGTTCTCCTAAAGGTGCCACTTAGCAGTGTCCCTGAGATGTGGTCTGGTGGCTGCAGGGCCAAGTGGTCAATCTGAATGTCGAGGACAGGGCTCGTGCAGCATCTGTAGGGCTGGGGGTTCCTGGCTCCACTCTCTGGGCAGTCTTTTGGCACCATCCTGACTGCCAGCTCTTTCCCCTGGGGGTTCAGCACTCCACATTCTTTTTTTAGAGGGTAGATGGCAAAGACAAGATGCTCTGTGCCCACTCTTCACCTTTCTAGTGTGTAATTCTTGCATTGGCAGCAGCTGCCACTATCCTACAGGTGCTCCCTGGCTGCTTAGACAAAAGCATTGTAATTCAGAGAAATCAAGACTGAAGTACAGAGGATGAAATTCATTATTTCCCAGGAGAATTGTATTTTATGGAGTGTGGATGCATAGAAAAATTCAGAGACCTTGATTAAAAATATTTTCATCTAGCCACTGGAAAACTGAAGGTTTCCCAACTGGATATTGGCTCACTACTTAGAGATGCAACGTGTTGCAAATTTAAATGGTGTGCAGTGTAAACGATATTGGTTCTAGGTTATTCTCTAAATAAAATGAAAGGTTTTGAAACAAGCTATACTGGGGAAATTCTGTGAAGGAGGAATGTCCAAGAAGACTTAAATATTTAATGGAGATAAAAAAAGATGTTTGCTTCTATTTCAGATAGCTATATGTGTTCTTTTCATTTATGAATTGACTTCTCCATACAATGTGTATATGCACAGACAGAGAATGCATTATCTATATGTACACACACGTCTGTAAATATAGTTTCCGTTGACTAAAATAGCATGGGGAGTGTTTTTTATCTTAGCGTTAATAACAAACTACTGATGCCAGTAACAAAACTGAATGCTTGCAGCTTGCTGTCATTGTCTTGTATTTATAGACTTTTTTGATGGGCAGACTTTTGCAATATGATTAGACTACTTTGCAGACTGGAATTTTTTCTGGTTTCCCAGTTGTCTTTCAGCCCCATCTTTAGTTCTTTAGGTTAAAGTATTTTTTTAAAATATCTATTTACTATTTAAAAGTTGAAAATGTTTCTGTTTGTTTTGCATGTCATTGAAACTTGTCTAACTTTAAAGCTGCTTAATCTCTATTTAAGTTTACGTAGTAAGTTTTGGAGGGTATCATACAGTGTTTAGAATAAAGGGATAGCTTAGTCTTCTGCTTGCATGTCCATTTTTGTCTTTCAAGTCTGTCATTCCAGACATTTCTTCACTTCACATTTGTGTCCTTTCGTCTTCCTTCTTTCTGTTTGTTCCTTTTTTGTTTTTATTTTTAAAACTACTAGTCTATGCTGACTCTGACCCATATGCTGTGGCAGGAGTGTGTAATGACCACGGCAAGACATACGCCCTGTATGCCATCACCGTCCACCGGCGAAATGCAAACAGCGAGGAGATGTGGAAGACATATCGGCGCTACAGTGACTTCCATGACTTTCACATGAGGATCACTGAGCAGGTAACCAAGCTCATGCAAGTCTTTATAGGTGCCCATTTCTATAGTTTAATAACTGATGACTATATGATTGCTCTGTGAAAAAGAAATGGAACTTAAGAAGTCTCCCCCCTCTTCCCACATGGCTTAATTTTACTTTAAATCTTTGTATGGAAGTGCTGGTGGTCTCAAACCAGTAGTGTTTTAGTTATATTTGTCACAGAGATTAAGAAATAAAAGCTGAGGTTGGTAAATAAGTATTTAGGTTTTAAGTGAATGTTAAGAATTGGTTGGGTCCCAAAAGGGAAGAGCTGGTAGTACTTCACTATACTACTAGCAATCTGCCTTTTACTGCTGTACTTGTATTCTCAGACTCTTAACCCTCCTAAAATGAAAGAAGGAAGAAATAGAGAGTTGTAATTCACCAGCTGGTACAAAGTAGAACCTGCTGACATGAAAAAATGACGAAAACACGATGCTTTTAAAAGGAGGCTGAAGTGCTTTTAAACCAAGCCTTTGGAGAAGTCAGATTTGACTGCATAACCTTTGAACTAGTCAGAAGTGTCAGTTTATATCTCCTTACTCTGTTATTAATTGAGAGTCATAGAGAACAAATTTCTGTGCAGGTAAGTTAGCACTTTAAAGTTATAGCAGTAGTAAAAATTGAAAAGGTTTTATTGAACAGGCAAACGTGTTGAATATTTGGATTAATTATAAATGAAGTCTGGCTTCCCTTTGAATTTCTGATGATCTTAGTGTGCTGTCAATAAACTTGAAATACCAATTTTTGTACTCCTTCAAATTGATTTTTTTAAAAATTAATTCGGTGTTTTGAAGAAGCCTGGATCTTACAGTGAATTAGTGTTCTGCTGATACGGGGCAGTAATTTAAAACTAAGATAGCTCTAAATGTCTAGAAATATATAGCAAAAGCAAAGATGTTCACAGTATAAAAGCTCGAGATTTCTGGTTGCTAAATCTGAGTGAATTTACAGAGAATAGAAATGTTACCCTAGAACACTAAGATTGCAAAAATTAAACAGATTTCTGGGATTCACTGTGGTATCTCAGATGTTCCCAACAGTTTTGCTTTGTCTTGACAATAAAATAGACAGTCTTACAGTCTTGGGTGCTTGTCTGAGACATTTTTGTTGGCATGTTAAGGGTAAAAGTTAGAATCACTGATTTAAAATGGATAGGAAGGGCAGGGACTGTTTGTTTTTCAGAGAAAAACAGATAGTTGATCCAAAATGGAATTGAAGTTAGCAGTTCAAAGTATCTGTATGAGGTTTTTTTCCTTAGGATACTGAATAGATTCACACCAGTTCCTTTAGTCAGTCATGTGATAAATATCATTTTAATTAGATTTCTATATTTAGAATAGAGGCTGTTAGTTGCTTACATTGCTTCTGCTTAGATATGAGTCTACATAAAAACTAGACCATATTTTATTCAGTTATTTTCCCATATGGCCTGCTTGCAAGGGAATGGGATTTGTAAAGTTGTAAAGAGCTATTCTTTGGTTCTTCCTACAGACCATAAATTTTATATGAGCTTCGTGGCCTTCCAAAGTTTAGTGATGCAAGAAGAGATCTTGCAGGGACTGAATGGAACCCATATCTTCAAGTCTGTAATGTTGTGGTCTTTTCTAGAGAGAAAAGGATGCAACCTGTTTCCAGGTTGTTTCTTAAAGCCTAGAGTTCTGTATGTTTCTCTCTTTATCACCTTAAGAATATTATTTACAGGAAGTAAATATGGATTCTATATGGGGTTAGTCCTGATTCTTCAAGTTTTGTTCTTGTCACTTTTTGTATTTTTGTGCATTTTACCAAATATATTCAGCCTTATTAAGTGTTAGGGCCTCTCCTTTCCCTTTTGCTTCCCTGGGACTGCCATTCTTCCTGCAATACTAGAACAGTGGAATACATGTCTAACCTGTGTGTAAACTGAGTGCTGCCATCTCTCCAGGGATAAAAGCTTAATTTCCTTAATAGGCTTGATCAGGATAGGAAAGGAAAAATTTTAGAATCATATACAAGTTCTCTTGAAAATCTTTACTCTTTATATAGTATCATAATCCTAGTAACTTCATCCCAAATAATGATAAATTTTGAGCCTAAGCCTTTTGCACACTCTATTGGTTTGTATTTCAAAAGTGAGTATCGTGTGCAAGTTCAGAAATTAAAGTTTACCCTTGATAGTCTCCTGGGAATTTTCACGCGTTTGTTCTTGACAGTGTACTTTTACCTTTGGCTTCTCCAAGGATTCTGAGTTCCAGGCATGATGCAGAGTTTTTTTTGTCAGGTGTTAGATGGTATATAAGAATAGGTGAATAGAATGTCCTTATATGAAGACTTGAAACTCTTTAAAACAGAGCGAAAAATCTTTTCTTTTTTTGTAGTTTGAAAACCTTGCAAGTATACTAAAACTTCCTGGCAAAAAAACATTTAACAATATGGACAGAGAGTTTTTGGAAAAGAGGAAAAAAGATTTAAATGCTTATTTGCAGGTAAGCTGTTATGGGTTTTTTTATCTCTGTGCTTGGAATTATTTTTTCAGAGGTAGCATGCCTTTGTGGTTTTTTTGTTTTGGGAAAAAAAAAAAAAGCTGTGTTGTTGGTGGTACACAAAACTAAATAATATATCATAAGAACTTGATAATATCTCATAAGTTTGCATTTTCTTTAGTGTTTTAGTTTATTCTCAGCCAGTTCTGTCACAGCTTTTCTGAGCTGATGAGGTTCCAGCTATGTTGGTTTTGAGCTTTATGCCACTGACCTTCTCCTGCTGACACATTTGTGGTCACTTTCTCTTGTGCTGTTGCATAAAAGATTTCCGTGGCACCCACTCCAGCAGTGTAGCAAACCACACAGTTCCTCTGTTCAGATAAGGCCTGTATCAGCCCAAACAAAAGAATTCATTTGTCTTCCTTCGTAAAGACTTTCTGGTCATTTAGCACTAAAATATGTTGACCAAGTCAATGAAAATGTTAACAATAAATAATGAAGATGAGTAAAACACTGTGAAATGACAGTTTGATTGGTCATAAAGGATATTTTTCTATGAGTTGCTATAATTAGCATAGTGGTTAAAATTATGGGAATTAATAAGAGGCCTATTGTTTCCATCATGAGACTAGCGTAATGTTGGAATAAAATTCAGGAATGAAAAAATACATTGCTAGATGTGATGTCTTTGTGTCTTGTTCATTATTGATTAAAATAACTTTCAAAAATTATTTTACTCAGCTCTTGTTAAGTCCTGAATTGATGAAAGCTTCTCCAGCCTTAGCCCATTATGTGTATGATTTCCTGGAGAATAAAGCCTACAGCAAAGGGAAGGGGGATTTTGCACGGAAGGTAGGAATGTTTTGTACTGTCAAGGGAACTTTAGAGCATTCATTCATGTAACGATTGCATAAAACAGACATGTTGAGCAGATATTAAAGAGCTATATAGTACGTTGAAAACAGGTGGCAAGTGAGTTGCTTTAATATTTTGAGTGGCAAAGTATCTGAGGACATATGGAACCAAAAAATTACCATTCTTATCATAGGTAAATTTGTTTCTATGACGAGGAAATAAAATTTTGAAATTGGACACAGTGAATTGCACCAAGACTATTCTAAAAATGTGTTTGTTGCAAGTCGCTTTCTGTCAGACATCTGTGATTTTTTTTTTTTTGTGGTCTTATTCCTTCTGATTTCTTTTTTCAGTTCTTTACTCTGTATTTGCTGCTGTTACCATGCTTTCCCCTCTTCAGCCCAAAACATGATACGCGTTTCCCTTCAAAAGCACCTGTTAAGTATTTCATTGTAACCATCCAGAGTCATTGGTCAAATTCAGAGCTCTGCTCTCTGCATCCTTTTTGTTAAGCCACCAGCACTGTCTTCAGACAAGTGGTTGGTTCTTTGTTCAGTTGACCACTTTGTGTGAGCATCTGCTTTGCAAATGCAGCCATTTCAAAAGTTTCAGTGATTCCAATGTGAAAAACATCTACGACTCTATTGTCACTCCAAGTTACTGTCCTGCCTATATTCCTTAAATAATTAACAGTGAAATAGTTAAATATTTATCAAGGTTTATATAATGACTAAGATGTATTTTCCAGCTTATGAGATTCTTTATAAGCATAACTTTTTAAAGGGCATCACACTAGTATTTTTGCCTCTGTTTGGACTGAATTTAGAGTATATACTGAAAGAAAAATTGTGACAGTTTCTTTGGAACTATTTTATGTTTTTAATTATACTTGCCATGATACATACTATTCCAGTGCTGTTTAAAAGAGGCATGTTTCAAAGACGAAGAGTTGAAAGCAAAAGTGAAACATCTGGAAGTAGAAAGCTTAGAGGGGAGGAATGGTATTGAATGGAGAAGAAAAGGAAAATAAATTCAAGCTAAGAAAAGCCAAGGGATGGGAAATGGAAATGACTCAGGAAAACATCTGTTGAAAGATGTAAATAGCTGCAATAGGGCTGTAACAAATGAGAAATATAAATGGAAGTAAAATTAAAACGGTATTCTGCATTCTGTAATGAAGTTAAGTACTTTGAATTGTTCTTTTATATTATTGTTCTCTAGAACAGTGCCATACTTCTCATAGTGTATTAATATGCTGGTGTCCTCATAGATTATACAATTCTCGTTAAACATCTTCCCCTTCAGATGGACACATTTGTAAATCCACTGCGTAACTCTATGAGAAACGTATCAAATGCAGTCAAGTCTATCCCTGACAGCCTGGCAGAGGGAATGACTAAAATGTCAGACAACTTGGGTAAAATGTCAGAGAGATTCGGACAAGACATAAAGCAATCATTTTTCAAGGTAAGAAAATATTGGTGGTTAATACACACTAGTAAATTAATAGAGGAGTCACTATTGACTCTCTTAAACTAAAGTTATATAGAAGAGTCAAGTCACTAAACAGAAGACCAATCTGTTTTGTACCTGCACCCTTTTAATAAGGTTCAGCAGTCATTATACGCAAAAATAGGGGTCTTTGCTATTAAGCGACATTTCAAGATGGCATCTACAGACTGTTACAGCTATCCTTCACTTAGTTCAATGCAGTAACTTGAGAAGAACATGAGATTCACCGATCTTCTTATTTTTTAACCAGCCATTCTCATAAAGCTAATTTCCTGCATCTGCTGTTTTCATTAGGGAAAAAACCCTACATATTTCGAAACTCAGAATAAGGAGATAGCCTCTTTTCTGCTTATTCCTCGCTGAATTCTGGTTTAAATTAAATTTTCTTTCTGTCTTTCCTGCCATCTTTCCTCATCTCTTACATTCATAAAATATAGTACTTTAGAGGTGGGGAATGGAAGCATGATACGCAATCTGGAAGTCCTGTGAAAATAGTAATCTTCAGAACATGTTCATCTTGCCTTTGTTTCTCTGGTCCTCCTCTTTCTGTGTGTAGCTGTTAAAGTCTGTGATCGGGGATTGTTCCATTTTGTGCTACCAAAGCAGTTATGTATGGCAGATGTAGAACAGCAATTGAGATGGGTGAATTAACCCTTAAACCATGAAAGGAAATAATAAATTGGGGCCTGGGGAGATTGGTGGGTTTTTTAATTACTTGCAGGGTAAAATGACTGTCTCTGGACTTTCTCGTCGCTAGTAACTTCCCTTTCCCTGGTGTGTGACTAGAAGTATATTTACAGTTGTACTCACTGGGAAGCCCATGACTTAAAATCAAAAAGAAATACCTGAAGAAATACCAGTCTCATAGGAGTTTTTAGGTGTTTTTCCTTTGAAGCATTAGGCACTTGATAAATTATATGTGGATTGTCTTAATGATAATTGCATTGATAATTTTGGTAGCTATATGAGAACATACACAGACTTGATTTTTACTTTTGGAAGGTGAAAGGACTGCTGTGTATTTATCTGCATTAGTTTGCAATTGTCTTTTGACCAAATAATGTTGTGTTGTATTTTCATAACCAAATTGCTTATGAAATTTTTTCTGATTTATTCATACTCTAATGTATTTTTTCTGTCATAAACATAATGTTTTTTATTGTAGGTGCCACCTCTGATGCAGAAAACGTATTCAGATCCAGACCATTGCCGTGTTGCAGCACCAATTGATGACAATGTGAGTCTGACATCCGTCCTTTCGAAGTTAACACCTCTAAAACCAAAGGAGTTACTTATTCTGCATTGAGCTACACTTTTATTGTTTTTTGACACTATACCAGGCACTTCAAAACAGTTCTTTTTTAAAAAGAAACTTGCATACTTCCTTTTAAAATTAGCATTTTTGCTAGCACTGAAATGGTTTGCACAGCATTGGAATAACTGGGAGAGTGCATGTACTACTGCTTCTGTGGTTTATGGCTGGGGGTTTCATTTTTTTTTGTTTTTTTCTCTTCTCCCTCCAATTTCTATCTGTTCAAAGATAGTGTGGTACCCCAGACTGCCAGCATCATTTCTCTTGGCATTTTATGGATTTGATTTCTGATGCGACCTTTTAAGGAGCATTTGTTTAATGGATCAAAAGAAGTGTTTGCCATGTTGTTGTGGAAGCACCCTTCAGAGAGTGTTCCTAAATAACAAATTTCTAGTATGTGGACACCTAAAATGTGTAAAGTAGTAATATTAAAAACTTGAAAGTGAAGTTTAAGCTCTGATGGTATCATAAGCGGTGATATTTTACCATTGTTTTGATTGAAACATTGATCATATATGTGCAAACAATTATAAAAAATCCTTTTACCTCTAGGTAGGACAGAAAAGCCTAATCTTACCCATCAGTGTATGCATCTTTCTATGCACCTGTTCTGCCCTTCATGTTTCAGGTTTTTTGGTCACGTGAAAGCATTTCAGTTTGTTTCCCTGTACACAACTGCTGTGATCACTTTGTAGATGTATTTTTACTCAGCTAATGTCTCTTCGAGTTCTTCCGGATTTTCTTTTTCCCCGTTGCTTTTCACTATATAAGACTGTATCCCCAAGCTTGTGGTTGCAATTGTAATTACAGATATCTTTGGTACTCCTGAAGCTTCTGTTTTGCACAGGCAAAACAAAATAATACAATTCAAGTGTATGAGCAGCTTCTCTGTAGGTATTTCATTGATCTTCTGTAAAATGAATAGATGTTGCAGTTCTTGATCGCTTTAAGCTAACATATCAAGTGTTAAAGGCAGCTTTCAAATATTCGAAAACCTTTCAACTCTCAACTGCTCATCTAAGGTTAATTGCTCACAACTTGAAATCACTAAGACAAAAATAAGGCAGTTTGAATGGAATTATACTTGGAGAAGCAGTACTGTAAAAGTGAGCCATGGATCTGTACAATCTCCAACTGGATTATGAATCCACTGACTGTGCTCCAGTTGCATCTAAAGGTGTACTTGTGTAGTCCACCAAAAGAATAATACTAACGTGTTTTTTGTAGGCCAATCTGTGTAACATTATCTGTTTAAAAATAAAATTATGATCCTTTTCTTAATCTCCAAGCATAAAAGCACCGGATAGTCATGCAGGTTACAATGATGTCTAAATAAAAGGCACTTCATTGCAATGAAATGTCACTGGTTTTAGCATCCATAGGAAAATGTTGCCCAAGAAAAGCTCCTTCCCGAAGTTTTTGTGTAAGGCAGTTGGAAGCACAGCAACCAAGGAAGAGATCAGGGATCAGGTCTATCTTAAGGACATATTTACATGTATTAATTTTATTCAACTACTGTAGCAACTGTTGGCTTTTGAAATAGCTGTTTCTTCTTATTTTAAAAATCCAGTGTATCTGGTTTTATATTTAATTTTCAGTTTTTCTTTGCTACTAATGGTGTTATAGAAGATTTAGAGAAGATTTCATATTACTGTAAAATACAGAGCAAAGTGTTTGTCATTGTTGTGCTTATAGTGAACCATTTGATGCATAAAGTAGCTACTAAATCTGTAGCTTTCTTGAACTGAACTAAAAGTTTACTGTTTATTCTTTTACTTGGTGGTCAGGTGGATGACAATATTCCCCTGAGGGTAATGCTCCTACTTATGGATGAAGTCTTTGATTTGAAGGAGAGAAATCAGTGGTTAAGAAGAAATATAAAAAATCTGCTTCAGCAACTTATTAGAGCAACATATGGCGACACAATTAATAGGTACTGTTTTTCTTCTATAGAGCAATCATGTCGGTGACGCTGTGTATTCTCTGTCTATGCATCCTTCTTGGTATTACTAAATTATTGTGGTTTAAATCTGCATGCATTCCTCTTTGAAGAAAATCAATAAACTGAGTACAAATGTGGTGTAAAGTGGAGATAAATGCAACACATTACTGAAAAATTCCAGTAACTCCAGTAACATGCCAGAGAACTTACAAAAGAGCTTTCATGTACAAGGGTTCACATTTCTGTGAATGTAACTTAATATTGATGCCTTTTGCCCTGTTTTACACTATACCTTTTTTTATTAGTATTATTTATTAGTTTCTGCACTATTTCTGCTTACATCTCTCTCATGCCACAAATGATCCACTGGCACTATCAAATTATGTGAACTTTACTAAGTTGCAGTGTTAATGTAAAGTTTTTGCTCTCACACTTGAAAAGATGGAAGTGGGAAAGGAAAAGGACTCTTAAGGGGTCTGTGTTGCCCTCTCCATATTCTTTGTAATTCACGTGTACCCTTATTCATGCAAATGCGAAGCTAATAGTGCTAATTAAGTCATGTTTCTTGCCCTCAGCTTAGAAATATACAGTTTCCAGGCTTGCCTTCTAGTAATTTGTTTCTGAAATGTAAACAAAAATAGAGAACAACAACAACAAAAAATTCCAGAGACAGGTTTAGAACTGCATGGTTACTTTTGGTTTGGTGCCATGAATCAAAAACCTCATATCTAGCAGGTGAGAAGTAGCTTCCTATTACTCTTTTTTTCAGGACATTCCTCACTGTATCATTTCTTTTTACCCTTCCAAAGTATATTTGTGCTGTTTTCATCACCACTGTTAAACATACAGATTTGTGGTAGCAGTAATGATATAACCGTGTAATAAAATAGCACTGGGTCTTTCTCAAGTAGTTCCTTGTGGCTAGTTGAAATCTGTCTTGAGAACTGTGCTTCCAAGAACGTGCTGCACTGTTAAACAACTCTGAATACTTTTTGCTGTTTCCAGATTGTAGTATAAGCAGCAGAGTTTGTGCACAGGCTGCTGCTTCCTTCTTTCAGAGATGGCAGTAGTACTAGTTTGCTTCTGCATTTGGAGCCATTCGAGATACTCATGGCTTCCTCTGGTCACCAGTCATACCTTGTCCTGGCAAGTTCTTGGGGTTTAATGTCATTCTGCAGAAAAATTGTCTTTTTCTGTTTCTTAGAAAACTAAATTCAAATTGTGGTTAGGGAAACAGTCCTGGGATTATGGTGATACACAGATGCGTATATAATTTCTGTAAGCATCCTAGATTTGGATGTAGAGCTGTGTGTATGGGTTGGTGAATGAAGGCCTGATGAATGATCAGTCTGTATCTCCTGTTAAGGATCGTGAAGTAACTGTACACACTGCAGCAAATATTTTGAGATTCTGAGTAGGTGCTTTGCTTACAGAAGCAGAACTTAGAGTGCTCCATGAAGAGGAGGGCTCTACAAGCAAACCAATTATCTAATGCTGATGGGAGATGCATCAGCAGTTTTGCAGCCAACTTCATTATCATATATTTACCCAAAAAGAAAAAATCTTTAGCTTTAGAGAGTGATCAGTGAACTTAGACTTCTATCTTAAGAATCAGTGTTTGCTTTCCTATTGTGCAGTATTACAGAACCTACTTACAGAATTGGAGAAAGTTGAAATTATACTTTGTTTGCCCTAGAATGCTCTTTAAAATGATGCTTCACTTGTGGGTTCTCTGCTTTAAAAATTAAATGAGACAATTGTTGCTTTGATTTTAGAAAAATAGTTGATCATGTTGATTGGATGACATCTCCCGAGCAAGTTGCAGATGCAGTGAAACGCTTCAGGTATGTCTTTTATCATAGATGTTAAATATGAAGTACTCACCAGTTGATGTCTAATATCTATATGTCTTCCTATTCTTCTTACATGAGGAAATTACTGTCACTCTTCAGAATACCAGTTGGATCATACACTGCTTTTTACATACGTTAAGTGAGAGAAAGCAATTGTCACGCGGAGAAGACTATTCTTGAGTTTTCTCCTCTACCTTAAGTACTTCTTTGTTAACCAGTCTAGAAGAGCTAGATTACAGGTATACTTATACTTACATCACACTGATATTATGTAGTGTCTTGTTTGCCTTGATGAAGGCATGCACATGCCTTTCTTTTAAAGGCAAACGAAATAGTGCTGAGAGCCCTAGCTCTGAGATAATGTTTCACTTTGGTTAGATACAATGGAACTGAAATCTGAATTTGAAACTATCAAAGACGCTGTCTTTCAATTTCCATGAAGTTTTAATGGCTTCTACATTGTTGTTGAGAAAGTGTTACCCACTTTTTTTTCCCCCCCCCTATATTTTGGGTTTTTTTTTTTTGTTTAGGGTGAAAGTCAAAGTAGGGTAATGTATTCTCCAAAGGGTCATAATTGTCAAGTATTCTGTTATTCTTTGATTAAACTCTGGGAATGTGTACTCTTTATTCAGAAAAAATATTGTCTTTCACTGGAGACAAAGTAGGTTCTTAGACAGAGGCATGTCTTTTGCATTGGGCTTTCTACTACATTGAAACTATTTCTTCTCAGCTTTAGCTTGTTGAAAGGCTAACTGCTAGTGTCAAAATTCTGCTAAAGCAATTAATAGATCTAAGCCTAGAGCCTCAGTAGCAACAGTCTGATTGGTAAAAGCAAGGCTTAGGTCTGTTTTATGTAAAAACTATGTGATATTTGAATGGTTTTGATTTGTATTATTTTATTAAAATTTTATTTTATCTGATTCCCATACTAAAAAAAATTAGTTACTGATAGATTGAGTGTATTGTACTACTTGCTTTTGATTTCTTCACTTTTTTTTTTCCTCTTTAATATTTGAAGTGCGTGTTAGGTTGTGTGCAAATTACTTTCTTGTATTTATTTTATGAGATAGCCTTAAAAGATTTAAAAGAGCTTTTCACTTGATAAAATGTTAATGTATTTTGACAGATTTGCTTTTGTTACAGAGATGCTTTTTGGCCCAACGGCATTTTAGCAGAGACTGTTCCACGAAGGGACAAAGCTATTAGAATGAGAACAAGAGTGGCAGGGAAGACCAAATTACTGGAGGGGATGCCAGGTAAGTGAGTCTGGGATTAAACCCTAATAATCGTTACCATATATTGTTACTGAAATTAATGTCAATATTCTTGTTGATCGTGTTAAGTACTGAAAAGAAATGCCGATGTATGAACTGTATTTAAATAAAAAGGTTTCTAATCATTAAAGCATTGGACATTTTCACATGTACTGTCAGTAATTCTCTTAGAGCCAGCCCAGTATTTCGTTTCTAGAGGATTTAAGTTGTGTCTGAAATAGGTATATTCCCAAACAGTATGATTTCTTGCAAACATGGTTTCCACATATATAGGGTGAGAGTGAAGTAATTTTCAGAAATACTCTCTTCTGTAAGAGAACTTTTTGTTTAGTCATGCTTTGTAGAGGTGCTGTTACTTCAAATTTCAGGCTACATAGTTCGAAAGGCTTAATATCCAGTTTGAGTTTGTTGTTAACATGGAAGTAGAATTTAGCTTAAACTTCTGTGTAACTTCTGTTTTTGTAGATGAACTGAAGCACATCATAGGCGCTGAGACTACGCGGAAAGGCATTCTTCGGGTCTTTGAAATGTTCCAGCATAGTCAGCTGAATAAGAGAATGGTGTATGTGTTTCTGGAGAGATTCCTAGAAACCTTATTTCCACAAAATAAGTTCCCTGAGCTCTTCAACAAACTGCATTCGAGGTCAAAGCAAATGCAGAGATATAAGCAGAGACTACACTCTACTCAAGCGCCTTCCTTACAGAAAAGGTGACACTTCAAATCTATTAAGCTGGTGTTTGTTTGTCCAGGATTAATTACTTGGGCAGATTCTCTGGGGCTTCAAACTCACATGCTGTCATTTCTGCACCAGTCTTCTAGTGTCACATATTAGATTATTAATGCATCTGTAAGACCTGTGGATCTTCTCATCTTCACTTGTAATTCAACCACTACCAGAATGGTTTGTGTGTCTTAAATGATTTGGTGCGTCTTCATGCAACATTGAGAAGAAAACTGGCCCAGTAAATCAGAATGCTGATCCCTTCCGTTCCTGAGTCGATGTTTTGCCAGCAATGAAAAGTGCCAGACTGTTCAAGTAAAGCACAACTATGGTGATGCAATTGAAGAAAAGGGTGTTTTGGCACTGGGAGATAGTGCAATGTGTGAGAATCAGGTGGAATCGTTCTATGTTACAGCTGTTGAGGCTCTGTAGGGCTATTTTAACATTCCTGTAAAGGCTGAGTTAACCAGAAAAGCAGTCTCTGGAATAGCAGGTTCATAGGAGAGGGGAGAAATAGCTATAGCCCCATCATAAAAGTACATTTATTGAATAAAAGTTGAGGTAAGGTGGCTTTTATGCCACATTTGCATCACCTTTCATATTTTGAAAATTAAACTAACCTTGTATCTAATGGGGGTTTTCGTAAAAGCAGAGGTGCAGTAGAAACAAACCCTTTATTCTGATTATTCTGTAGCTTTAAGGGCCATATGCAGCACCTGGCATACATTTTGCATGTAACTTCAGTGGAGAAGGAGCATCATATTTATGTTCAGTTGGTCTATTGGAACATAAGTCAAGTTGATAGTTGTAGAAGGAAAGGGATATATATTTCAAAGAGGATAGATACTGTGTTAGAAGATGAGGAAATTGCACTAAGACACAGTTTACACACTACTCCCCACTAAAATCTGGAACTTTTTTGGGATGTAAAAGACTATGTCCTACTTAATTAAAAGATTCCTTACCTTTTAGTGTGTAAGCCTCATATGGAAAAATGTTAGAATTACTTGGTTCCTCACAGGTAAAAGATTTCATTAGTCATATGCAAACACTTGGAAATTTCTGAATGCATCTCAGTGTATATATGAAAATAAAAAGGAAATAAAACTACAATATTTTTTTAAATAATTTTTTTATTTTTTGCATAGTGTAAAATTTTAATAAAAATTTGACATCAAGGCCCCACATCCATCTGTTTAGTTTCATTGAAGAAGTTCTGTCCAATTAAAAATACAGTAACATCTGAATAATCCTGTTTGGCCACAGCATATCTCAGTTTGTGTTTTCTTTTCCATAGTCCCCAACTGTTTGAGCACTACTATCTGGAGTGAATAGAAGGTAATCTTTTAGAGTCCCTTTTTTTTTCTGAACGCTAAACACAGGGTAAGATACAGCTATGGATCAGGGATCCCAAGGATCCTTGTAGTAATTTGTGTCTTAATGGGAACAAATGGTCCTTTTATGCAAGTGAGAGACATAGACCTTTGATGAAAGCGTTCTGAGACGAGATAGAAGGCTCTCAAAGGACCTCATTAAATTGACTGACACCTCTATATAGATAATTTTTCTCATGGACTCTATTAATGAAATGTAGCCTTTTATCATACTACTTAATGATGATCATATTGTACTGTTAACGTTCTCATACAGTATGCATGGGCTCAAGTGCACTTGTTTTTTTCTTTATTGCAGAACTAAATGCTGTAAATTAAATCCCTTTCTTTTGTAATCCCTATGAAGACCACTTGGTAAATATAGAAGAACCCCTCTCCCTTCCTCTCTGCGGGTTCTGTAGAAGTGTGACAGTTAAATGCTTTTGAATTTAACAAAATTCTTGAGTTCTGTGTGAAGTAATCAACATAGCCAGCTCCTGTTGTTTACATGCCTGTATCTTCCTCTGATGTCAGGGTGCTCAAGCATAACTGATATCTGACTGATGAAAGATCATTCAGCAGTTGTTCTTGGCGATACAGTAAATATCTCATTAATCCTACCAAATCTAATTGATGTCTTTTAAGTCACTGAATTTGTTAAGCAGTATGAAAGTCGGAAGTTCAAATACTGTTTCGTCAAATCTGTGGAACCTTTTATCTATCTGTAGGTACCATGAAAAATTTAAAGAGGATAGTGATAATATTCAAATTTGGCTTTTTTTTTTTTTTTTTCAGGTATCTGGTACATTTCTGTACAAAAATAAAATAATATCTCTAGGAATGTGAACTGAGCATAATACACCGTGTTTATTAGTCGTTTTACGTAATGAATTTATGACATATACCTATACACACATTTATATACGCATGTGTGCATATGTATATATGTATTGAAGTTTTGTCTTCTGTATTTAATTACAGAATGTGGCTTCCTAATTCAGTGGTGCCTGTTGGCTGGCAAGAACCATCAGAAATGAGTACTTTTTGTTAAAGCGAGTTTGTATGTATCTTTATTTGAAAGGTTTTCCTGTCAACGATTTAAAGTACCCACCCTGTCAACCCATGCAGCCTATTATCCTAGGAAGTTTCCAAAACTGAATGTTAATATACAGCACAGTCTGGGTGTTTCTTCTGGCCTTTAGGTGCTGTGACTGGCCGCTGAAAATTGTGCCATTGTCAATAAATGCACTTGTTTTAGCCTTAATTATTTTTAAGAGAAAATGAGCAATTGAATTTTTCATTTGGTTCATCCTCAAGCTTGTGCTGCTGGTGTTTGCTAGAACTAAACAGTAAATTTTAAGTGCTACCAGAATGTGTACCAAAATGAAACTATATAAATTCCACAATCTAAATTTTAATTTTGTGCAATATTTTCATTTAATGCATGTGTATTTGAATAGCTGTAAAATAAATGAATTTTTAATGTTCTGAAGTCTAGGTTAAAAATGTCTTCTCAGCTGAACAATTCTGCATTCTGTTGTTATGTTAGTTTATTTAAGGACTTGTTTTAAAAGTCTTACTTGTTACTCCTTTGTTAATTCCTTTGTTCTCAATGATCCTTGCTCTCCTGAGCAAAGCTCATATATTACAAGGGAAGAATCTGAAGAACACATCTCATAAACTCATAGAGCTGTTATAAATTACTTGTGCATATCATTGTACAGTAAGTGTCAGCTGTGTGCCTAATTGTTCTGTTGATGCTTTCCCCCTCCCTTCCCCCTCCTCTCGTTTCTGTAACAAAGAATGAACATGAAACGGGCTGCCATGGTCACTTCTACTGAATGGCAGAGGACTCTGAATTTTTTTTGGAGTTTGCATTTATGTTCTGTCCAATAGAAAGCTAAAAAATTACACTAATAAAGTATTAACAGGATTACTATGAGTCTCCATTTATTTTTCAAATAACTGTCTCACTAGCAGGTACAAAAGCTCACTAAAGATAAAACTGTTGCTGTTTAAATAAAACAACCGTTATTTGAAATTTTTTTTTAACATTTTATAAACTGGGTTTGCTTCTAACAACTTAATCTCTACATTCATTTTTGACCAGCATTTGCAGAGTCCTGTATTTTAAAAAGAAGCAGAAACAATGGGATTGTATGATGTAGGAGGGAGGGTTTGTATTGTTGCGAGTTTTTTTTACTCTTTGGCGTTTTCCCCCCGGGTTTATTTTTGCAGCAGCTGGATCTACCGTGGGATCACAATTGTTACCCTTGATATATTTATTCCAGCTGTTTCACATTCATCAAAAAGATGTCCTGAGCTACAGAGATGTTGGTTCTTTGACCCTTGAGTAAAGTGTTTACCGCTTTGTCTCGCTACAGGATATAGACACGTATCAGGAATTTTACTAGCTGATTGGAAGTTCTTACTTGTTGAACTTGTTATCCTGGGGTAATTTCATAGCAAAAATACACTCCATAATAAGCTTATTTTTCAAAAAGTCTCTAAAATGTCTGCCCTTTGCTAACTGAGGGTTGTATGTGTCTGTGGCTTATTTAAATCTTCAGTCTATCAGATCATTTAATTTTGGTTTTGATGTCTAGTGCAGTGTGATTGCTGAAGTTTTCATGGAGTTCAGTAGTCAGCATCAGTCTTCCTTGACTTAACTACAAATTCCATAATTTATCTCTTGGAAGAAAGGAAATTGTATCATGAAAACAATTAGTTCACTTTTGTTCTGTATTTCAAAAGAAATTAAGCTTTAGTAAACACTTGAAACATGTTTGCCACTACAGTGTGTCCCTCCCCAAAATACATTTGACTACTTTTGTATTCAGATATCTCAAATAACTGTTTCTCAGTTATTTGAGATATTTGCCATGTCTCTGAATTACTATGGCATGTTGGGCTTGGGATAATCTGCATGGGTCAGTTAAATAATTTGATCCCTGGTTCAGCAAGGGCTAACTGGAATTCTCATTTGGCATTTTAGAATTGGACTAATACATAAATTCTGAGATTGGGCTTAAGTAGTGAACAAGATTATATTGAATTTGTTGGCAATCGAGACCTTCTGAATGGAAATAAGGAACGTAAATTTCAAAAGTTGTGTTGTTCTTTCTGACCATAACATTTTTAAACACAAGTCCAAAGTAGTCTATTGAGGTTTTGTGCTGAATTTTCTGAGCTTGAGCTCTGGAAACATGTTAATTCTGAATTAAATTGAGAGATAATGATGAAATTTTTCTGTTACCAGCTTTTGGGAGTTTTAGGTAAGAGATTCTCAAAATTATTGAGAATTGGGAACCTTCTTCTTCATTTGGAACATGTGGAAGATGGTTCTGCGAGTTACCTGGTAATTCCATGTGCAGAATAGCCGGAACTTTTGCTTTTGTTCTTTTTCTGAAAATAGCCAGCGTGTCTTAGGGTAAGTACAAAACTTTGCAGATGTCAGCTCCCCTTAGCAAGCTACAGGTTTGTTATTTTTCAGTGTGGTGGTGAAGTTGGAATTTGATTATCAAAGGCAGTGTTTGTGTTACCATGAACTTCATACAAAACATTCCTTTATAGTCTGCTTAAAAATTGTTTTCATATCCTACTCAGTTGTATGTTATCTGTGTTGATTTAAAACACTGGCTTCCCGTTAATCCCGAACATCATTTCTGCAAACAAAAAAGACCTGCTTATATCTAATGTGAAAATGCAGGTATCTGGGGAGGAAAAGAATAGGAGCTCCTTGCAATGTTCTTCTGTCTTGGGGAATTGTATCTTCAAAAGTGAAAGCAGGATGTCATGCATTTGGAAATTCACCAATTTTGCTGACTTTGTGCGGTGCCATGTAATGGAAGCATGGGCTCATGGTTCTGCAGATCTTATGGAAAAGTATGTTAGCTTTTATTACATGTGGGTTCTAAGTGTTGCTGAGGCTAGTGGTGGTAAATGCCTCTGAATGGGTTGGAGCCTCACTGTTCTGCTAATGGGGGAAGTGAAGCCTGTAGAAATGTGAGTTACTGACAAGGGTTCTGTAGAACCAACGCACGGGGCTGTCACCATTGAAAGAACTTCCTGAAGCGCCTGAGTGATGCCGAGTGATTCCACACAGAACCATTTGTGCTGTTCCACTTGCTGTAGAATCCATCCTTTTTTACTTTCTGTCAATGCTGTTGCTATTGCCAAGGATATCATGGTCTCTGGAGACTGTGTCATCCTGAGCCTAAGGAGAGTAGTAATACTGGATAGATGGCTGCTTGTGTAGGTGGACTCTTGGCTTGACAGTCATAATATTTTTCTTCTAGTATTGTGGACTGCAACTGAAAAGAATGCATAAGAAGTAATAATAAGAGGAATTTTAAATAATAATTAATTATTAAGAATAATAACTTTAAAAATTATTTTAACTGGAAACTTTTGTACTGATGATTTAGTTATTTGACACCAAGTCGAGTGATCACTTACTAAACGGAGAGAGATGTGGCTCTCATAGTGGGTCTATTAACCCATTTCTTAGAAAACAAAGAGTTTTCTAAGTGAGTACAAAAAATTTTGTACTCACTTAGCAGCAGCATGTGAAGTACAGTGTTCTCAGTTCATTAACTTGAGAGAGAATTGAATAAACTGAAAAGAAAGTACTTCAGAAGAAAAATTGAGGTGGGTCAGAAATACCTCTCAACTTCATACTTATTTTGAAAACTTAAATAAAACCTCTATCAACATCCCATTCCGATACTTTAAGCTTTTACACTGTTTCTACAATTTAGACAGTAAATAATTGAATTTTGCAGCATAATTGATTTTTTGTGCATCTCTAATATTGTGTGTATGTGTACTTCTGAGACTTACACATCTTGTATTGAGCATTTCACGTCAGAGAAGTACTATTTCACATGCAATACTTGTTTTCTTTCCCATTAGCTATTTGTAGGTTTTATCACAGATGAGGAGAAGCACTCTCCAAATAAACTGCCTAGTCTTTGCAAACTGCTTTGGTTGATCTCATCAAAATTAGTTAAATTTGCTCAGCTAGAAAATACTTCTCATTTTGTTAAAAGACAAAAAAAGACTAAGTGCCACCACTAGGAGCTGCCAGAGGTAATGTTCGCTGCTTCTGATTATTTCTTCTAACAATCAGCAAATCTTACGTTCTTTCTTCCAAGGAAACCTGAACTAAGGAAGTCTAACATAAAACATTAGGTTATATACATGCACATGAGTGTATGTTGTGTGTTGCAAAGTACAGAATTAAGCACGATCCTCCTGGCCATTTTGGGGGAAATGTGCAGTTTAAAATCAAGTATGGGGAAATGAAAAATTATGCTCAAGATTTTTTTAAAATATAAAATATGCCAATCTTAACACCTTTTATAAAGAATTCTTTTTGGTTGATTATTTTCTTTTTTTATTCTAATCAGTACTTTAATATTTGTAATAATCCCTCATGTCAAAAATGGCCCCCCTACCCCCCAAAAAAAGAAGAAAGGACTGGCATACATTTGCATGTCCCTTCAGCTGCACTGAGTGTTTTCAGCTACTTGGAATGTTTTTCATGAACTTGCTCTTAAAATACGGACAAATGTAAACATGTTTATGGTGAGTGATGCCACACATCCATGCATTGCCTAAACAGCAGTGGGACTAGCTTAAAGGCAGAGGGGTTGTGTCTGTAGAGGAGATGTGGGCAAAGAACTGTGTTTTGTGGGCATTACGGATGTTCAGAGCCTGGGAACACCGGAGTTGTTAAAGAATGCTTTCAAGGCAAAGGAGGACACAGTGAACTCTTGGCTAGCAGCAGCTGATTACAAAACAGTAGTGCACATGCTGGTCGAGCAGAGGAACGGGCTCCCCAGGGAATGGTCACAGCACCGAGTCTGTCTGAGATCAAGGAGTGTCTGGACAGCACTCAGGCACATGGTGTGATTTTTGGTGGTGTCCTGTGCAGGGGTCCAGGAGTGGGACTCAATGATCCTTTTGAGTCCCTTCCAGCTCAGCATACTCTGTTGTATGATTCATGAACTGCTGTCTGAGCCTGTTTTGACCATCTATGCTTTTGCCTTCTACGTGGTGCCCATCCCTTTAAGTTAAATGAGAAAGAAACCACAGTTAAGACTTCTGTTTCTGTGCCTGTTTTTTATGGGCCTGGAATAATTTCATTTAAATGAATTTTCTCTTTCCTATTAACAATTCCACATATAAGCTAAATTCCATCCTAACAGCCTGCTGCATCTTTTAGGTAATTTCAATTCACGAGTCCTAAGAAAAAAATAAGGATAATTACCTGAGATTTTCCATAGTTGCATAGTGTATTACCCTAACATATCAAGTTAAAAAAATTCTACTCTTGCTTTTTTATTTAATTATGTTTGAAGTAGACCAGACAATTCTAGTATTGTTTGTGCTCAGTAGGTTTTACAGCAACAGCTGTTTACTCAGTGTAGGAATAAGTTCGAAAGACTGTTTTTTGTTAAACTGACTTAAACTTACAAAAAAAATGTAAAATATTTCCAAATACAATTAAACCTGAAAAAACACATTTTAAAATTTGCTCTTTTTCAACTTGATAGTCAAAATTTACCATTTGTTGTTGTTGTTGAAGTTGTGTTGTTGTAAGTACAGGCAGGGGATAGTATGTTTCTAAAAGCAGATGTATTTTGAAGGCGATTGCATAGTGCACATGTAGAGTTGAACGATGCATGTGACAAGGTACTCATGGACAGGCAGTGAAGTCACTGAGTGCAGTTAGGAAAAAGTGGAGTAGAGGAGCTGAAACCCTCCTGAACTGTAGAGGTTAAAAAGAGGTCAGGCACTGGAGTTCTTGAATCTACACCCCTTCCTCTTGTCCGTCCTTCCCACTCCCTGCAGAGTGTTTTGGTTACGCTTTATGGCTTCAAAATTCAAGAAGCTTGTCTCCTGGCGTGATTTGCTGCTGACATTTCATAAGAATAATTGGTTGTATGAGATGAAAATAAATACTTCAGAAATATTTATGAATTTTCATCCAAAGCTTCATGGCAGCTAGTTCCAGGCCTCTGTTCTCATTTATTCTAACCCTGAGCCACGTTCCTGGTCTACATTCCTCTCTCTTCGCAAAGTGTTTTATGTTCTGTGGTTTTTGTCAGTGTGTGATGGTCCAATAGTGCCTGAGATCTGCTTGATATAAAGAAAGTGATTGTGTGTGTCAGTATGATCAGTGCATGCGGTAAGGGAGCTCCACTGGGGGAAAACTGACACACAGCAGGTGTGCAAGGAATAAGCAAAAACATTTTACTATGATAAAGATCATGAAACTGAAGGCCAGAGAATGTCAACTATTTCTAAGACCCCTGACATTTTCATGAAGTGGTCTTATGGTACACGCTTGCCATCATCTGTTCAGCTGTGCAGGGTTTTGAGAAAAAAAAAAGTTAATTCAATGCTGCTGTCCCTTGACAGAGTCCCAAAAGTTCATGTTGTTGCACAAAAGTCTGTAAGCTTAAAAATTAGTGGAAGGTTTAGTTTGAAATATTTTCTCCCAAAGCACTTGGTCTTTGTGCGTTGTAGCTCGTTTGGGGTTGTTTGTGGGTGGGATCATGCTTTGCAATTTGGTTTGAGTGGCGCAGGAGTTTCTGTGCCCCTGAAAGCAGAACCATGATTGTGCGTTTCTGAGCCCCACAGGATAGGGCTGAATATTTGCTACAGCCAAGTGTGATGCAAGATGGACACAACCTTGCACAGACAGAGATAAGCTCCACCAAAGGCATTTGTTCTGATATTCTGGTGCTTTTGGGAAGAGGGAAAGGTCTGCTTTGAAAGCTGCACTTCTGAAGTTCTCTATTCCCACACACCTGGCAATCCTTTCGTGTCAGAAGAGACTTTTCTGAAATTACCAGGGCTGTGGGTGTACAAGGAGGTTGTCCTGGATTTAGCAGTTGGATCTGGCATATCTTCTATTTAACATTATCCTACCAAAAGTCAAGGATCTCCTTGGCATTGGAGTCAGATCAAGAGAGATGACCGGTGTGTTTGCAGGTCGATTTGCTGAAAATCTGCCCTAGTTTCCCTCCTAGGAGAGAAGCTTCGAGTAGGAATAGGTTGTGTGGAGCCTGCACTGAGCAGAACCTCTGGTGAGTCCCTCAGCTGAGAGTGGGCCAGGCTCAGTGCTGAGCCTGTGGGAGCGTCCGTGTCTGAGCAGCAGAGACTACCCAGGCAGTGGAAGAGGAGTTTTGCACCCCAACGTGTGGTGTGACTGGAGGAATGGCGTTCAGGCGTAGCGGTATCGGGGTGATCTCCTGCGCCCTCACAGGTAAAACCTTTCTTCCATGGAGCCCCAGATGGAGGCTACACAAAATCATGGTTCTGCTCGCGGGGGCACAGAAAGAGCACGAGGCTCTGCAGGGAACGATTTGGTCCATCGCTTTTCATTTTAGTCCTTACCAGGAACTTCAGGATGGTGCTCAAGGGTTTCAGCTTATTCTCTGAACAATAACTGGTAAGGTAGCCTTGAATGATGCAGATAAATAAATCCATGACTTTTCCAGCCTGGTGCTACTTTGAAGCCCTGGTTTTAGTGCTCTTTTTTAAAAAAATAGAATTTAACTGTTTCCGTCACTATATTTTTGCTTTGGTGTATCGGTCTGGCCGGCCCAGCTTCGCAGCAGTTGGCACTTTCACCCTCTTGGAAAAAAACCTTCTCGCTACAGGTGTTTTTCTTTTTCTGCAAGGGGGTCACAGAAGCATGAAATCTATCCTAATTCGGCTTAGCTGCTAATCACAGAGAGAGAAAGGAAAGTGTGACTGAGTATTGAGTAAATGTCAGTTGGCACCTGTTTTCACAATCTCAATTTGTTTTTCTTCTCACACCATATTACACCTCTTAATTTAATTTGTGACTAGCCTTTTCTCCTTCCAGCTGTCCAGGGCTGCAGGGCACACGTTCCAGCTGGTGTTATCGGGGGCTTTGCTCAGCCTGAGGACTGAGCTGAGCAAATCACCCACGTCCCGCAGCCGCCCAGGATCTGGCTACTCTCTTGCTGCCTTATCTCACTTACAGGCTGGTAACTTGATTCCCTGGACCTGAAATGGAATATGCATATTTCAAATACCTTTAAAAAGTCTTTCCCATCCTAACTATGTTGTTTTGGGATTAAAATGGACTTTGAGTAACAGAGTGGCCCATTCATCAGCTTTGCAATAATTATGGCGCTAATGTTGATTTAAGTTCGGTTTTTTGAAGAGAAAGGTTCCTAATGGCATTTGCAGAAGGGTAGGCTGCCTGGCAGTTGTACTCTGAGTGTGTCACGTGTAAGGGCTGCATTCTCCTTCTCTCCCATGTGAAAGCACATGAAAAACAGCAGGGCTGGAGAAATCCAACATCCCACCCCCGTGCCCCAGAAAAGTTTAAGACAGTCCCAGAGTGACGTTCAGAGAAGTAGCAAATTTAATTTCTTGGACCTCAGGCTATGATAGCTTAATCCTTCCTCTCCAGAACAGCTATCTTAAAAAATAAGATACACGACTGTCTGGCAAAATTAACAGACAGACTGAGAGATGATGAATTTGTAAGATACAGAAGCCAGTGTTAGCGTCAGAGCTTCTCTTTGTGTAGATCTTGGCTTTCCAGGTCAAGAAAGAAGGAAATTGCCCAGCCCTGTTCTCCCTGAGCAAATGTTTCTTGTCTTCTGTCAACTCTCTGAACTTCTAAAAATTATAGTGTGTGTATGTTGTAGTGTATATTATTGAATAGGTTGTTAATCGTCTGTACAGAAGCTAATCTGTTACCAGCTCTGACTACCACTGAAACCTGCTAGCTAAGGATACTTCCATCCTGATAAGCTCATTTTTTTTACAAAAAATCATTTTCACAATTTCTCTGACTGCTGTTAGCAATCTCTCCCATTTTAATTTGGGAAAAGTCCTGTGTAGTAGCATGGTCCCTGTATTAAATGATACTGCTTCTTTTCCTCTCCACAAGTGGTTCTAGAGAGTGAATATGTTAGCAGTTGTCTTTGAATAAGTAGTCAGATTGAAAATGTATTTCTGAAAATGGGTTTTAAACTGAAGAGCCGCGTGAAGGGTTTTTTTGTTGACAGTTTTTGTTTGGTTGGTTGGTTGGTTTGTTGTTGGTTTTTTGGGAGGCCTTGGTAGCTTTGGATGGAAAAAAAAATGAAAATCATTTAATTTAGAAGCAGTTTTGGTCAGCACAGGCTGTGGTTACAGGTGGTATTGGCAGGGCAGGCATCAGACACATGGTCTTGGAGGTGGAAAGGGCAAAGACCTGGGTGGGCGTGGCTGTCAGCCCTGCCAGCTCACAGAGGCTGTTTGAGGAGGCTCTAGAAAGTCTTTCTCATTTTCCCAAACCCCAAACCACTGCACTGTTTGTATTAAGGATGCCCCAATATTGTACTTCATTTCAGCATGTCCTTCTCTGTTGCCCTTCTCTATCATTTTCTTGGCTTTGTGTAAAAAGCTCCTGGTGGGCAAAGGATCTGACATCTATTGAAATGTTACCCACATTCTGCATGTATTTCATGGATGTGGGATGGATATTTGAGAAGAAACAATCTTTCAGTCTTCAGGTTCTGATTTTTAGTAAGTCTCTGCTTGCCCATGATGACTAAAGAGGAATTTTTAGAAAAGTCACTCTTGTCACAGCTGGTGACTGCCTGAAGCTTGAAACTTAACACATGTTGAGGCTATCATCATATAGGTTATTGCAGCTTGCTTTGTCCCCCAGCCTTGGCAAGGGCAGTCTTACCTCTGCAGAGTACTGCCACAAAGACCGTATTTTTAACTGGAGCTATTATAATTTTCTGCTTTTCCTGCTGTAGTTGTTTTCAAGAGTACATGATATTTTTAGTCCCCTAGAACCTGTAGAAACAGTAACAGGAAAAATTAAGCTGCAGCGAGATCCCATAACAAAGTCAGAAAAGTACACTTTGGCAGTTTTTGGCAAATGATAATTAAGAAAACCTCCACATGCTCATTTTGATTTGCAATAGTCCTCTTTTTTTCCTCCAAGAAACTGTCCCAGCTCTACTACCTTATAGCTCTCATAGACCTACTTCCAGTGTGCAGCAAATGCACTTTGAGCAAATGTGAAGAGTCTGGTGCCCAGGTGCAGTGTGGTGGCTGCTTCTGCAGCTGGTGGGAGACCTGGATCTGCTCATAGCATCACCTTCCTAATCACCCTGGTGCAATGCATGAGACAGATAAATCCACCGAGTGATAAAGGTTAATTTTTCTTCATTTTTCTGATGTTTGCTCTCCTTGCAGTGCTTGATATGAGGCAAAATTATGCCATAAAAATTGGAAGCTTCTCTGTTTTGAATTTCCATATTTCATCTCTCCCAGTCCTGCAGGTTTGCCATAACAGAATTATTAGGCTGATTTTTTTTTTGTTTGTTTGCCTATATTTACTTATATTTTGTGCTGATTGCCACTACTTTGAATCAAAAATGTGCAGATGGTAGTACCTGATTTTCACAGATTTCCAGCTAAACTCAGAAAGCAGAAGGTTTGTATAAAATGTTGGAAGAGATTTATGACTTGCTGGCAGTCTTCCCTCCCTCTTGCCTCACTTTTCCATCTTTATTTTAACCCTTACATTGAACACTGCCCTTTCAAAAAGGTATTATAGGGCTGATATGGCAAATAATTTTACTTGTGTGCCTATTGCTGATGACAGAAATGTCAGGTAAGACTTCAGCATGTGCAGGTTAATCTGTAGAGGCTGCTGAATTTCTCTTCCATTCTCTCTAAGGAAGGATGCTGCTGCCTGAGATTGTCACACTGAGATAGGGAAAAGTGAAGCTTGGAATAGAAGTAAACACCGGGAAAATTTATTTGCCTAATTATCCCTTGTGGGAGCAGGCTGGATTGAACTTCCTAAGATCCTTCTGTGTCCTGGTGAACTTTTATTTTTCTAAGTGCAGAGAAATTCTCTAACAAAAAAACAGACTGAGGCACTTGGCTTTAAAGTAGGACCACTTAAAAATAAGTATTCCTCTTTTCCTGCAGTAAAAGTTGCTATTCTGAGTATTTCAGGCCCAGCACATCTTGAAAAGTTATGAGGAGTAACATCCAAACAAAGTCTGTGAGGAGAAGTGGTGCATCCTTTTCCTGCAAGGAGGAAGAGGCTTCTCTTGAAAGGAGCCATATCTTCAGTCAAGAGAAGCAAGGTTTCCTGGTTGAAAGTGCAGCAAGATTCTCTACAGAAGAAAATACAGAGATTTATTTTATCAGCTCTGAATAAATGATTCAAATCTATGAAATGAGACTTCTAAAATAATTACCTGTTTTAGAAGGTCCCTATTATATGGATACTGTAGTGTCTATATGACTTTTCTGTCAGACCTGAACAACTCTTGCCTGTGTGTCTTAAATTACTCACACAGAGCTGCACTCCCAGCCCAGCAGGGTGGGGGAAGAAGGCAGTAAACCTCTTACCGTGTGGCAAAAGAAGAGCTACAGAGCTGGGGAAGGGCCTGCAGCACAAGTCTTGTGGGGAGGGAGCTGGGATTGTTTACCCTGGAGAAAAGGAGACTCAGGGGAGACCTTATGGCTCTCTACGAGTGCCTGAAAGGAGGCTGTAGTGAGGTGGGGGCCAGTCTTTTCTTCCAGGTAACAAGTGACAGGACAAGAGGAAATGGCCTCAAGTTGCACCAGAGGAGGTTCAGATGGGATATTAGGAAAAAATTATTATCCCAACATGTTGCCAAGTGCTGGCACAGGCTGCACGGGGAAGTCGTGGAATTGCCATCCCTGTAGGTATTTAAGAGATGTGTAGATGTGGCACTTAAGGGCATGTTTTAGTGGTGAACTTGGTTAATGGTGGAACTCTACACTCTGGAGTTAAAGATCTTTTTCAACCCAAACGATTCCATGATTCTCTGAAATTTGTCTGAAGCCTCTGCTGCTGGAAGGATGTGGCCTGGGCACTCCCTTGTTGGTCTTTGCCTGAAGGGCTCCAGTCCTGCATTATTCACTGCTTCAGCCATCTGTGTTCACCTGGATCTTTTTGCATGGCTGAGAATTAAAACTGGTGTTTGAGGTCTTTTGACGGCAGTACCTCATAACTGAGAGCTGCTGTTCAAGCTACCTTTGTTAATCGTGCTCCCCTGCCTCTTTCTGTTCAGGTTTTGTAAACATGCATTTTTAGGTTAGACATGCTTCACTACCAAATCCACTTGTTAAAGGAAACTTTGCCGCCTCAGGTCTTTATGGGTGACTACCCTAACTTAAACACAGATGCAGATTTCCCTGAAAGAACATCTTTTCCAGGGCAATTGTGATGTTGCTTTTGGCTGCTGACTCCTGTACCAATAATCACTGTGTATAACTAATGCAGGAAACACATGACTATAGTTGTTGCCTGTCTTGTACTTGCCCTTGTTACCGGCAAGCTCTCAGACAAATGAAATGTTCAGAGCAGTATGTTTCTCCCAATGTTCATTGCCAAATCAGCGTTTAATAACTGGCAATATTTGGGTGCCTTTAGACAGAAATCTTTTCTGTCTCTGTTCTGAAGAAAACTCAGCTAAAAGTGCAATTAATAACTGTTACTGCATTTATTTTAAAAGTTAATCTTTTATGTAAAAAACTTCTTAAGTAATACTTAAACTGAAGGATATCAAGCATTTATTAAAAGGTGACCTAGACTTTTCATGTGCAACTACGTCTGATCTAAGCGCACTGAAATATAACAGTATTATCTAAATTCAAGGGGAGAATTCGTATTGGGTTTTTTGCAAAGTTTAGCACAGTGGTGGTGCCCCCCCAACATTTCCCCTCACAGAGGGATGGCTGCAGGGCTTTCTGGCAGTGCAGAAAGAAGCACGCTGCTGCTTTTTTCTTTTCTTGTATTTACCAAGAAGGAGGGGTGCTATCAGCAACCGTAACAAACTTCAGCAGAGAGCATTTCCCAATGACCTGATGACTGACTGGTTTTAATGACCCTCAGCTTTTCTCTGGGTCATTAACTCTCCTAGGTAGTCATTAATCCCTAGGAAACATCCTGGGTCTCAATGTTCAGTATTTAAAGACATGACATTCTCTTGCAGATATTTTTCCTACAAAGCATCCAAAACGTATTCAACTAAATTTTTTTTTCCTTTCCAGATGTTCCAGTGTTTTTCAGTCTCCAGGAGGAATCTTCTCTTATCTTTGTGATTTATTTTGGCCTTATGTTGAGTTGGTATGCAGCTAGTGTACGTCTGTGAATTGCAGGTTTCCGCACCCTCTGGTCTTGGGACCTTTACTCTCATTTCATTAAATGAACTGCAAATGTCTGTGCACAACGTAATGATTGTTGTGCTTTGAAACATGTAATTTATTGACCTGTTTCTTGATTTCTGTCCTTTACAGTCACTGTGCTGTACTGATGCCCAGAACAGCAGCCTCTTGCAGAGGATGGAGGGATTGATGCTGCCACAGGCACAAACCCATCCATTAACTGTCGGAGCCAGGGATGAGGAACCCTGGGCCTCAGCAGCCACAGCATGGCTTGAATGGATGGTGCCTCAAAGGACCAGAAATACTTTGATTCTACTCTCGGGTGCACTTATTTCCTTTAATATAGGACTGCTTAGAGTTATCAGGACAGTTCTTTGAAAAAATTTACATGATGATGAAAAGGCATCTGCTGCAAGGCACAGCTGAGTCCCAGAGAAAGCAGCTCATTCCAGGAGCTGTTTTGGGAGGTGCAGCTCTGCATTGGTGCACCAAACACCTGACTTGGCAATGGTGGGGAATCCTGACACTGAGCATGTCATGGGACTGCTGAGAAGCCTCAGCTCCTGGTGCTGTTTGTGGACAAGCTCCTCCTTTAGTGTTAAATGTTTTGGAATCTGCAACATCTGAAATGAAATGGTTTGTTACTAATGGTAGACCTCTGCAGAGACAGATCTCTTGGTTTTACACACAGGTTGGGAGAGGGAGTTCTTCACTCCAAACACAAAACTTCCTGAAACATTTCTGGGATACAAAATACCAAGTTCTGTCAAGTGTTGCCTGTGTTGCAGTAATCCCTCCGGAGAGCAGAAGCACAGCTGCGATGCCTGTGAAAGCTCCCAGTAAAACTGTTCTCTGTGGCACACCTCTGTCTCTTGGTGTGTCTCTGTCTACGCACAGGACCTTGAAAGGCAGAATGGCCAGACTTTCCCAAAATGCACAGAAGTGCTGTGGCAGAAGAGTAGAGCTTGAGGAGTGAAAAATCATCCCAGACTTGTGTTTCCTCCTGTTCAATAGGGATCACAGACTTTGTTGTGGTAAATCTCTGATTTCCTTCATTGAATAAGGTGTTGCAGGTGGGAGCAGGCTCTGTGTAAGAAGTAGCTCCATCCTCTTTATTTGTAAGAAATTATTTTCATTTTTTCTGCAAACCAGGGCTGAATTACTTTGTAGTGTATGCATTTTTTTTCCTGTGTACCTATTCAAATAACCTTTTTGTGTGTTCAGAATCCTATTAAATTTTTATTTTACTCCAGGTTCTTCCAGAAAGCAAAATTTACAGCATCTTTCCCACACAGAGCTTCTCTGTGCTCATTTTGTGAGAAAGGCAAATCTCACCTTCTGTAAAGGAAACAGAGCTTTCCATTGAACCTACTTCCACTTTAAGAGTTCTGCCTATAAAATAGGCCCATGATCAGTTTCTCAGCTGTAAATGTAATTATAAATAAAAGACCTGTTGTAAAATAATTCTACTTACCAAGAACAACTTTTTGAATTTATACTATTTTCAGTTGGAATGCTTAACTTTAGTATATCTTTATTTCTAGAGATGAGGGAGTTTTTTCTATTTTGATGTTGTGCCTATAATATGATGTAGCTGCCAATTTAAAATTGAGTTGGTTTTCATTATTTGTTCTGCAGGCGTGCACAGGTCAAAGTCCTGCTGCTGGACTCTGGCTGAAAACAGCACAAATATGAAACAAGATTGCCACCTCCTGGTTGGAAACTGGGCTGAATTGGATGGATTGCAACATATTCAAACAGATTTTAGACGACAGTATGAGTGCTTGCTTTTCTGGCTCTGTGCTAGCTAACTGCATGCCTGGTCAAAGACTGATTGTGATGAGTTGGGATCCCTGGGAGAGGGTGTCATGCAGGGAAGTCACTACAGTCATGTTTATTACCTTTAGTCAGCTCTGTGGCCCCTTTTAAGCCCCAGAATCCAGGGGGGCCATACATAATGAAAAATTTAAAGATATTAAGTAATTATAGCTGTGGGAAATTCAACCTGTTAGAGCATGTCTTTTCTGCATTAAAAATGGAAAAATAATTGTAGTGCCTCAAATATTCTTGTGGTGATAAGACAGGGCAAATATTTAAATATTAGACCTCTTTAAACTATCTCTTGGAAAAAACAGTGGTGGGCAACGTAGATGTTTAGCACTTTGTTCTCAGAATTTTGTACTAGTTCCCCAGTTTGAGGTCTAGAAACCAAACTAACAAATATTGTTTTAAGCACTGTGACAATATCTCCATACTCAATGTATGGTGGCATGGGTAAGCTTTTGCAGTCCTAGTCAGCTCCAAACCAAGGGTGCCTTCCTTAACAAGTAGGAACTGCGATATCAGAACTGAATCACTTCACTGATGTGGTATTTTTCTAGTGGAACAAGCAATCTTACATTTACCTTCCTACTGCAGATGATATTTTTTAACTGTTAGCATAACTCAGTAAAAAGAAAGAGAGGCTTAAGACACAGTATTTTGTGAACAAACTATATCCCTAATGATTTTAAAGGGAGTATTTTTCAAAACTGTCTGGCTGGGACCACTGTGGGTGGACAGCCTTGCTGCGGGTCCCCTGTCTTGGCAGGTGCCTTTGCCTTGGCCGCAGGCAGGGATGACAGCGGCCACGTCCTCTCCCCAGTTGCCCAATTGTGTGTGTGCCCTTTCTTGGCTACTGGTTCTCCCAGTGACTGGTCTCTCCCTCTGGACACTGATAACAGGGACAAGTAACACGTTTGGTTCTTTGCCCAGTTTTCATTAAAACATAACTTGTCTTCTTGTGCTGTCATCTCAAAGGGTCACGCTTACTGTCAGCTGTTTTCTGCCACAAAAATGGCATCTGAAATGGCACTTTTGCTAGAACATCATAATTAAAAGTTATTTATGAAGGCTGGATTTACTTCCTTGACCTTTTCTCGACTGTAAAGGAAGAACAGACAGACTGCATGGAAGTTGTATAGACATACAACCAAGCTAAGGGTAAATCCACTTATCCAAAGTGTATGAGCAGTGGTTAAATGCTTTATCATCCAAACAAAACTAGGTAAACTCCATTTACCTTAACCACCTTCTAAATATGTTAGTGTGCTGTATTTTACCTCATGCATTTAATTTGAACAAGTACAAATAATGGTATATGGCTGTAGGTTACAACACCTCTTTTCAAGTGGACTGAGCTTGCCTCTACTACCCACAGCCTACTGAAATCCTCTTACATTGTTACCTGGCCACGAGGAAAAGCTGCAGAAGAAAACCCACACATGAAAGAAACTTTTTCAGTGTGCACTTTGTCAATGGAGCCCAGAAAGTGGACATAGAAATGATACTGGGGGTGCTATTTACTTATTACTGCTTATTGCTGAAACAGAGAAAAAGAAAATTCCCAAGCTTTTGAAAAGTGGACCCTTCCAGTGCTCAGAGGTGATGCTGGTTTTGTCCAGCATTTTTTCTGAAAACTGAAATATCCTCCTGCAGTGCACACGATGCGTGAGGTGCCAGGTAATGTGCTGTCTGAAGGAACCCTTGGTATTGAGGAGACTGAGCATAACACTCTAAAATGTGTTTAAACTGATGGATGTTGGAGGCTGTTAATGCTCTCGGGTAGTTTGTGTGACGGGAACATCCAGTCACGGTGCGACTGGAAGGTCTCATTTGCAGGGTTAACCTCACACTCGCTCACTGGGGTACAGCTGGTTGTGTGCAGCTACAGCAGGACAAGGCTCACATGCCCCGTTTCCTTCCCAAGCCTGGGTAAATAGCTGAAGGGGAGATAGATGGTGTTATTTGTCTGCTGGGAGTTGGACTGAAGCGACTGACTTAGCAGAGGTCATTACTTGGAGCTTTGCAGCTGTCCCAGTCACATTGCTGAGAGGAAGACTTTAGACTCTCAGCCATGAAGCACTTGCAAAGTAATGCATTAACTCCCATTAAATTCAGCACTTGTTCTTCCTTTTTCAGGGTTTGCTTGGTGAAACAGCAAAATGAAAGTGTATGCCTGGAGACAGAGCTATAGCACTAAGCATTACTGCTGAAAATTTGAGGAGAGCTGCCAACTAATTAACACATCCAAGCAGCTTAGCTTTCCTGCTGAGTTACAGCTGCCAAGGGACTATTCAAGGAGCTGGTTGGGAGCACAGTGGTGCTCTGTGCCTTTTTCTGAACTTTTGATATGTGAGCAAGTGACAAACTGGAAGAAGAAAAACATTCAAATAAATACTTTTAAAGGACCTCAGGAATTAGTCATAAGCACACGTTCCTGTGAATAGTAATACATGATTTTTAAAAAATGTCCTGCTTGGAAACAGGGAAAATATGCTTAATATGGAAGAGTTGATTTAGGAGGGATTTTCATCTCTCATATTTATGATTCTGACACCTTCTAAGAGTCAGATCTGTCCCATCTCCTATTTCATCACCTGAGATCCAGATTTTCAGAAGCAGTCAAACTGGTAAGTGTACTTGAAAACATAATTCTAAAGGGCTCTTGGTCATTTCGAAACCCAGTGCATGATTTACTCTCAGAGCAAGGCTGGAGTTTGACCTGTGGGAAGGCTGGGACACACATGTGAATGGGCCTTTCTTTTCTTTGACACACAAATTAGATATGAATTGTGGCCTTCATAAGGCCTTGCAAGAGGCTGTGCATCTCTCCCCCGAGTGTCGGGTACCTGTCAGACCTGCCCTGGCATCCTGGTCCCTCCTTGTCATGTCTCACACACAGCAGTGTCTGCCATTAGCTCTATTTTGCAGCTAGACCACAGACCACTTAAAAACTGTTGCTCATGATGTACATGACCTTTACATCAGGAAAAGGACCCCAAGGGGAGTGGGCTCTGGTCTTTCATGGGCAGCCATTGAGTCTTCACTTTGACCAAGCAGTGCCACAGCTGTTTCTTGGCTTTGCTTTGCTTTTTCTCTCCATGGGCTGGTGCTGGATACAGACCATGCCAGCTCCTGTGTCCATAGCCCATGGACAGACAAGCCGGAGGGGTCTTCAGGAAAAGCAACCCACCAAGAGCGCTGGAGAAACAGCACAGGAATACAGCAGGGCCTGCTGCTTTCCTTTGCTATCAAAACAAAATCAGCTTTTCTTTCCACCTTCCTCTTTGAAATCAGCTTCCTGAATCATTGGCTTGCTGGCCAAACCAGTGCTAGAGATCAGACCAGGTTTTTTGTATTTTGCTGTACCATCAATCTTGCTGCAAGCTTTTGTGAGAACCCCTTGGGCTGGCACATGTGCCCTCGCTGAAAGTGTGTCATCGTCAGTGGAAAGCACTGGATGTCATGTCCCAAGTTATTAGCCCTACAGGGTAAGAAAAGTCAGGCTCTAGCTTCAGTTCCCCTCATTTTGACTTTTTTTTTTTTTCAATAAAGATCAGCAAACCTACTACATGGGCTATTACTTTTAGTAATCAGTAAGTAAATAGATACAAACAAAACAAGTACAATATATTACTACTATTATTGCAGCTCAGATTCTCTATCTAAACATTTAGAAATGCCAAGCTTAAGGCACAAATTTGTTGTTTCTTCCTCCCCCCATGCTGGATCTTTCAGTTTATGAAGTTTTATCACCATTCAGAGCAAAATATATATATATATATATAAAGTGGGATATCTACGTGCTGTATTTTGTGGATTTAATTTCATTTGGAAAAATTGCTTTTCTGCTTAAAATGACAAAACATGTCAAGTTAAACTCCAGAAGAGCTCTTAAAGAAGGCTTAAAAAGATAACATTGCTTTTTCAGACAGAGGTCTGCAGCAACTTTAGCAGAAAATACTGATGAGCTTTAAATTCACTGGTGGACTCATAGTGCCACCTAGTGAATAAGGACGAATTAGCCACCTTATACAACCCCCTACTAAATGTATTTATTTTTTTGCAATTATATCATAAAGTTTGAAAGGGTAGCTTTGAAAGTAAACATACATTCATTGGATTTCAAGCTTGAAATGCTCGGACATTTAATAACAGGTTGTATTCAGCCTTGTGAAAAGGCTTGTCTACTTGATAAAGTATTGCCACAGGGTGATATATATCATGTCATGGACTTTTTTTCCAGATATGCCATTTCCCAGAAAGCCTGTGCAAGTTAATTTTTTGCGACTTCTTGAAAATTTTTCCATTATTTGTCTTTGTAAACTTGTTTTATGCTCAATCCTGATCACAGGGGTAGCTTGTACGTTTAATACTGCTCCTAAGTGACATTTTCACTGGCGGGTTTTAAGGATATGACATCAGGAAATCAAGAGCAGATGGGCTATTTTTCTGTTTATTTGGCTGGGAGATTTTTGCTTTTTTTGTGGTTTTGTTGTTGTTTGTTTGGGGTTTTTTGTGATGTAGGTTTGGTTGTTTCTTTGGGTTTTTTTTGAAAAAGGAACTCTCAGGTGTCAGATTTTGATTCGTGATATTAATCCATATTTTGTGTCTATGGTGACTGCTTTTTACTTTGTGTAACTTTGCAGAGAGATATGTGCTGTAAATATTTGGTCTTACACACACACACACAGAAGACATATATAGGATACTCAGTTTTTTGCCTTTCTCGTACATCACAACTTGGGTGAATGTGCAAGGTTTTTAAAGGTATTTGCTTCAAAATATGCAAACTAAAAAAGGAGAAATTCAAGTAACATGGAAGGAAAAGCAAGAAAAAAGACTGCCTCTTTGTATTTGGCAGAAGTTCTTTTTTGTGTTTTTTTACTTCCATTTAAGCCATCTGAAACACACTAAATTCTTACTGGAAACAACAACGCTTACCATCAATAACCTTGATGTGTCACAGTGTTTGCTTCCTGCTTTGAAGTATTTGTCTTTTGCAAGAAGAGAGATTCTTTAAGAAGAAAATTTTTTTTGGTAGTTTTCATCCACTTGTTTGAATTATTTGGGAAAAAAGAGTCTATATTTCATTCTTTCAGTTTTTGTTTATTTTTGGTAATAATTACTGTCATTTCCCTTCTTATACGGTTGTCCGTATGCTAGGAGCTCTCTGCCTGGAGCTGATTGCAAATAAAAGCTGCCTTGTGGCTCCCTTGTATCTCTCTCTTGAGGGATAGCTCTGATTTAGTTGTATATTATTTTTGGTTTCTCCCCCTCCCCTGCTCTGAATAGATCCCTTTGGTTAGTTTTACTGGGATGTGAAGGTTTGTGATTGCTCTGCTTGGCAGTTCTTTCTCAGCCAGAAATAATGGAGCAGACCCTGTCCCCAAGAGCCTCAAAAAGCACTCCCAGGTTGGATGAACCCCTTTTTGAATGGGGCCATGGCAAATTGTTGTAGAAAGGAAATGCAATTAGGGAAACATCAGCCCGAGCTCTTAGATATGAGTTTTCAGGAAAACCAACCAACAACAGATGCACAGTCTATTGCTGACCTCCAAGGTCAAAAACTGGCACATTTAAGAGAAAAATGCTTTGGTGACTAATGGAACCCTTGCAGTAACATCCTTTCCCAGCCCAGAAGAGTGGCTGTTTCAGCTTCGTCAGAAAACTGCCTCTGAATTGTATCACAGCCCTGATAACTAACTCTTTCAGAGTAGAAAAAAATTCTAAAGCATTCAAAAGCATCTCTGATCTTTTATCTTTATCCATACTGTGGTGAAAAGAGTGTGTGCACTCTGGGGGCGCTGTGAAAAGGGATGCAATAAGCGTTCTGGCAGGTACTTTTTTCCAAGGAGGCCATTCTGTTCAATGCCCTGAATCTTACTCCTGTGAGGTTAAATTTCAGATATAAAACTAAAAAGTGGGAATTTAGAGTTCCGGTGGCTTGTTGTTACTTTAATAACTCCCTTGTGAATAATGTGCATTTGTTTTAATGTCAGAATCTTTCATGAGATAATCATGTAGCACTGACTAGCCTCACCTACTAATATATTTGATGATACTGATCATGATATAATTTTTCTTCTTCAGTGTGTGTATTTTTAGGGTGTAATGAGAAGACAGTGGGTTCAAATTCTTAAGATTTTTTGAGAGTTTCAAAATGAATGTAGCATTTTTCTTTAATATTTTAGCAATTCTTTGCTAAAATCTGAGGTTCTTTCCACCAGACAATGCCAGAAAAAAGCAAAATAGAAAATGGTGAGGATCCCAGGCTGGGAAAAGGTTCTGCCACTCAATGTTTATACACAGAGCACGGAACAGGCAGCTCCAATGGGATGGAGAGAGATACCTTTCAAGCCTGTTCTTACTGAGAGCCAGCACAGGCCTTGGTGTGGGATCACTCAGCTCAGACACTCAGAGAGGCTGTATTTGTTTGGCTGCATAGTCAGAAAAAAGACATTTGCTTGTCCACTGGAGAGTCAAACCAATGGCTTTCCAGGTGTTGTTTGTTAATGACAGGCTCCCAGAGCTGGGGAAAGAGCCTTGTGTTACATCCCTGTTCTTAAACGCCCTTTGTATGCTCCCATTTCTAACCTATCAACCATCAAGAAAAGTGGTGTTTGAGCTGCTGGGTCTCATCATGGCTGCATAGAGACCTCGCTTGGCAAATATAAGCCCCTTCATGATTCCCCCATCCAAAGTGGTGGCACTTTTTTCTTTCCCTGCTTGCTGGTCTGGGTCCATCCTGAAGGAACAGGTTTACTCACCAGAACAGCAGCTTGGCTTTTAACATCAGTTCTGCAATAAGTCCACTTCACACCAATATAACTAAATCAATCAATTAATAAATGAAGCTAAGTTAATGTGTTTGAAGTGCTCTGCTATGTTTTGCTAGTTTTGCTACTTTTGCTGCTAGCAGTAACTTCAGAGGCACTTTAGCTTTCTGTGTACTCTGTCAGCTTCTGTTTGGTTAGCTGTGTGGGGGCTGTTTTTTTGGAAGACAAGGGAAAGAGACTGTCAATAAGATTTCAAGGCCATTTAATTTTTTGTCCTTTTCAGCTGAGATAGCTATCTTTGGTCCTAAAAAACTGTAGTCAGATGGCAACTAGGGACTGAAATAATTTTCCTATGAAAAATATACTGAGGGTCACGTATACTCTCCACTGGTTTCAAGCTACTGTAGGCAGCTTGCTTCAGTACTCTTCAGAGGGTCAAAATCAGAAGCCTAGACTTTTAAATGCAATGCAGATGGATATAGATATTAACTATGCATAGCCACAAACAATCACTAGTGCTGATGTGACTCCAGGGAAAATTCATCTTGCTTCCTTAACTTTGACTCGCATGCCAGCTAGAGCCGAGATTTCTGTGTGTCTTTCTTGTTTATATGCACTCTGTGCTTCTATTCTGAGTGAAGGAACAGGATCATGTTTTTGTGGTACTGCATTTGTTTGCTCTGCTGAAGCTGGTGCTAATGGTGGAAGCATGTAAAGTTTAGACTGACTTTTCTGAGCTGCTCTTATCAAGCAACCCTTATGCTTTGGCATCCAGTATGCGCCTTCATACCCGGCTTTCATAATAATTCTCAGTGACTCTTGCTGAGAGACTCTCAGGAGATATTACTGCTGGACCAAGATTTGCAGAGAGATGTTGGGAACGTCAACCACTGGCTGGCTGATGCCATTATCCCATGGATGCCATGCCTGTGCATGCCTATGCTAACTGATGGCTGAAAGAGAACTTCTTTTCCACTGCTAGACGGCATTGTGTCTTAGGGCAGAAAATTCTGCAGAACTCTATGCTCAGTTTTACCAGTGATGCCTTTCCTTGGTCCTAAAATTAAGAGCCAGGCACGGTTAAGGGATACAGGTATTTAATAAAGATCCTTACGATGCAGCAATTCGTCAAGGTGGAATACGCCGAAACACACCCACACGGTAGATCACGTATACAATGTCATAGACCTTGCAAATTAGCATATCTAACAGAGATGCCCCAATGAGAGGCTTGAATAAATAGGGTAACATCTCCCCATCCTAAAGTATTCCCCCCGAGATGGGCCTAATCTTAGTTTACAGGATATGTTCTAGAGGGGCCTTGGTTTCTTAAGACAGTGTAAGGCTTTCCGGCCCCCAGCTGTGAGGCCTTTAGGATGTTTGGTCTTCTGACCTAGCAGAATACCAGGACGATGCTAAGATATCAGACTTGATAAATTACAAGTATGGACACTGAGAATACATAAGAGATATATAAAAAGAAAAGGCAAAAAATCGTCATGGCATCACCAGCATATCTTTTCACTTTATTTTAGCTGCTGTTTTGTTGTTGTTGAAGATTTGTTTTTTTCCCAAACTGGAAATACACAAAATGTTTTTGTATTCTGGTGCAAAATACCTATTCAGTTAAAGATGTCTTATTACTATGGTTCACAATATGGGGGAAACCATATCTCAGATGCCTTATTTATAATCACTACCTTCCAAAGGTTAACCCGCAGCCTTAGGCTTGAAACTTGGCTATCTAACGATGTGCTGATGGGCAGAGTCGTACTTTTGGAAAATTTTCATTCTGTTGCAGAATGATTCAAAAAGGATGCCTATTTGAGAGGTTTACTGGGTGGAAAAGACGACTTGGGTACTAGAACACACACCTTCAAATTGAAGTCATCCATTCACACATCTCATATGCTTTGGCAGGCCACTATAGAAATGCATCTAACTCAAATCTAACCTTGCCTCATTGAGGGCTGGGATGGGGAGAGAAAGGAAAAGTTACACAAGGAGCAAAGCAGAAAATTTATGGCTTCAGCTGACAGAGGCTTGGCACAATAGGCTGACTTCAAAGTGTACTAATACTCTGCAGAGATCAGTAAACATGATTAATATATAGTCTGTGGGATATTATTTTCTCTGTGTGTGAAGTTATATAAAAACAAAACCAGCTTTTATATTTAATGTCTAATGTACTCCATATGAGGGAGTGTGTATCAATATGTTCCTACTAAGGGACAGATTGGGGACAAAGTGCACATGCTGAGTAGAAACTTAATCTGCAAATAGTGCAACAGCACTCTTCTAATGAGAAAATAATTAGCATATGAGTTTAAATCTCCCATATCAATATGTTTAGAAAACCAGCAACATGCTTCTCCAAATTTTCTCCTCTGTGGTCTCCTATGGGTCTCCTATACTGGTTTTCTATGTATTTTCTCTCTGGGGTCTCCTATTGGTCCCCTTTAACAGGCAGCCTGGGGAACCATGTAGCTCTGATACTAATTTTTATGCTGTGGTGGGTCTGCTGTGTCGGACTATGTGGTCTGTGCTACTCACGCCGGTGTGGCTTTACTGGAAATTCTTTCCCAGAGCCCACTCTTCCTTTGAGCATCTTTTTTTAGCTTAACGAGTGATACATCTTCTCATCAGCGGATGCCATGAGCCTAGAGCAGTGCACTGGTGGGCCTTGTGTCTCATATGGTAATCATGCTCTGATTCAGGTGTTCTGAGTCGTCTCTTCATCTTCCTTTGCTTTCTTTAGACATCAAAATTCATGGGTTTTGTGAATGTGTATTTTGTAGACTTTGGAGGGTCTCTGTTAGATATCTGTAGAGCAGTTAAACTCCAGCCTTTCTCCTATCTAGCTAAGGGTGTAATCTGTGCTGTTCTGTTATCATTGGTCTTTCAGCTGGTGCAGAAGTTTGGTGTCTGCATGGCCATGTCATTTCCCTGCAATTCTCTTACTTCCTTTTAAAATGGTGGAGACGAGGGGGAGAATGTATGTTTAATGTGTTTGCTTTCTTCTTCCATTTCTCCTTGAAATTATTTATAACAAAGCTATATGCTGTTAAATTGTGAAATTTCCCTGTTTCTCCTCCTTTTCTCTGCAGCTGCTGAACAGTTGGCAGCCAGCTGTGGCTTAAAAGAATTTTGAGGGCGTTTGTGATTTTCTGCTGGCATCGAGGCCAGCTCTGCCTGCAGCCCCAGTCGGGTTTGCTGGGCTTTGTGCAGCATATGTGTGCTCCCTGTGCCCCAGTTGCTGTAATTACTGTGAGCCTGGAGAACACAACCTTTTCCTACTGTCATCTGAACTACCTTGGCCAGCCCATGTCAGTTGTCCTTTCATCCCCAGGCATTGCTTGCCATGGCCTGCCAGTGAATGCAGTGATAGGTTCTATACTTTTCTTCTTTCAACTTTTGTAAAAAGCTGCTATCAAATGTAAGGCATTCACTTGTGAAAACTAAGCACCGAAACACTGTAGATTCCAAACTGAACTCCACAAAACGCTTGTACGCAACGTACAAAGAATTTTCCAGTTGTGCAGTATGGATTATCCCCTTCTTCTCAAAAGGCAAGGTAAATTTCCATTCTTTCTAATAGCAATGTGGCACAATTAATGTTTATAACAGCAATAAACAAAAGACCCTTTCCCGTTTGGGACTATTATTTAAAACAAAGCATTTTGAGGTGTAAATCTACTGCTGTGGGTGTCCAAGAGAAGCCACACAGGTGGGTTTTGCGATGGCTTCAGTCCATTCTTCACCTGTACACTGTACTGTCTGGCCAGTTGGCTAGGGTGGCAAGACTGGGATGTGGCCCTTTGTTGTGACATCCTGCCACTGCAGAAGAGATTCCACTCTCTGAATTTCACCTGTCCATTCAGAGATGGGCCATGGGTATCCTGGATGTTGGTGCTCTCCCATTCTGACTTTCATACTAACATTGACAAGGGAAGACATCCGGGGGTGAGTTCCTGGAGGAAGACCTTTCTCTATTAGGCTGAAGGCTGGGATTGCTGTGGAGCATGGCTTTCTTGCAAGAAGGAGAGAAGTGACTTAGGGTGTTTCCAGTGCTGCAGAGCTACCAGTAATTGTGAGGATTTAACCGATGCTAGTGAGGCATTATGTAGGGCTTTTTATTTCTGATCCATGACATGAAGTTAGAATAACAAAAGCAGTATGCACTTGCAAGGATTTGGGTTTGCTAGAGTTGTTTTCATTTTGTGTCAATTACTGAAATTTGTAACTACAATTTTTAACTGGATTTTTATTTTCCTGTAACTTGACCACGGATCAAAAGAATTATACCTATTATACCATGTGCTTGACAGCACATTTGCAGTGGAAATCTGTTTAAGATACATTCGGTATGCTAAAATCTTATAACAGTTGGGTGCTTTACTCAATAGCAGCAGTCAATTAACCCAGAAACTTAATATATGCAACTTTTTCAATGGGGTTTCCTTGCTTGTGCAAGCAGCAGCATGCATCGGGCTTAGACAAAACACACTGTGTAACCAAGATCAGCAGAAAGTGAATATATGAGGTTTCTGTTGGGGACAGCGAGCTCTGGGAGGGAAATATTAACTGTATTCCATCAAAACCAAAGTGATGAGACATACAGGATTTATGTGAGAAATACCTGCTTGCTCTATGGAGTAGTTGCTTGTTCAATGGAATTCTTCCTTTGAAGGTGAAATTAAAAGGCTCATGGCATTGGATGGGGAGAGATCAGGCAGTGAAGTTTTCCACAATCTGCAGGAATCTTAAAGATTGAAATCCATTCCTCTTTGCCGTTTGTAATACTAATCTTGATTTGAAAAGACTTAAATGATCCCAGGTTGCAAAGAGTTAAATATTAAGATGTTTTAATTAAGGATTTCAACACTCTGGATTTCATAGTACTCTATCAAAGAGAAATACCACAATGAACTAAATATTTTGGAAGATATTTCTCCTCTGGGAAAGAGACATTTACAGAAATTCTGTCCATGAAAATGTCAAATGTTACTCATCGTCTCTGTGGCTTTTTTTTTCCCTTTTTGAAGTATATTTACTTCCACTTGGTAGCTGAGGGTGTCACTGCTTGTTATTTGATATGTGGAACTGGGGCACACAAAAGGATGACTAATCCCATTTACTGGAATTTTACAGTTTTCATCAAGGCCACAGTTTCCATTTCAAGCTTTATAGTAAAAGCAAAACACCAACTGGCAAACTGACTTCTGGTTATTGTTGTAGTAAATTAATATGGATTACTATTAAAGTAAAAGAGTTCTTTTTCAAGGCTGTCTCCTGAATTGAAAAGAAACTTACATTTAAATATTTTCTCAGGGGCAGTTTATAGTAACTACATTGACAGTACAGAAGGCTCCCTGTCCTTCACCAGGCAACAACAGGCAGCATATTGTGTCCTTTTGCAAATACACAGGCTCTCTCTTTCTGTGTCTCAGACTCCCTCTCTCTTTCTCTCTTTCATTTCATGATTTCGAGACCAATGGTTTGCATCCAGGCTGAAACAAACTTCTTGTTATAGCTATGTGACTCTCATAGTTATCAATGAAAAATGCATGCATCCTTTGTATCTTGAATAATTTTTGCTTATAATTCAGTAGATCTTGAGGAAAAAAGAAAAATCTCGTAGTCACTGTCTTAAGCTGTTCCTTCAAAAGCCTTTTCTTCTTCCAGTTTCTCATGCTTCTATGGCAGTGGTGTTTCTAGAACCTCAGGGGGGGCAGCTATTGCAAGCCTTCAAAAAGTGGTCAGAGCTTATCACGACAAATTTGACTCCCCTTTTTAAAAAAAAAGAAATACAATTTTGAGATAGTCACCAGTTTGCATTCCAGTACTAAGCCCCTTTCACTTACACCACCGGGGTGAACTCTCTTCACTAGGCATAGATCCCACCTGCTGCTGCTCCTTCTTTCCCTTTTGCTCCCCTGAGTTCCAGTGAGGCCATGTTTTGTTTCCTTCCATCTTGCTCTCTCTGTGTTACACCTATTGTGCACACCTACGTGACCTCCTTTGTAGTGGGTTGCTACAAAAGAGCACAGCCTTCGGAATAACAAGACAGACAAAAAAGAGATGAGATTTATATAGAAATATAATCGGGGTTGACTCTTTCTTTGCTTTATTGAAAATCCCACAGTAGTACCTGGTATTTTACAAACCCCCAGCTGCTGTGGGTTTGTCTACCTAAAGACCTCATCTGGGTGAAGCTGGAGGACTTAACCAAATAAATTCTAAGGGCTGGTAATCACAAGTTTAGGAACTTCATGGGTTTTAAACCAAATCTGTGATCGATCCTGAATATATGACATCTTTTTCTATTGCTCAGTGGATTTTTCTCCTCTTTTCCTCTGAAACTGCGTCTGCATTGCAAAGTCTCCTTTTTGTGATGTTAAATACAATTTATTTTTGGGAATGGTAAAGTGCCCTTTCTGATGTAATCAGATAAAGAAACTACCGACACACAAAGGATAACAGAAATCTTTGGAAGTAAATGAAAAATTGGGCTAATCTGCCTTGGAAAGATCTCTGTTGTAAAGTCCTCAGACTCCTAAAGGCTGAAGTCCTCTCTTGCTGGCAGCACTGGGACCATATTCAGTTTCTTGAGACTGAATGCCGGCTTTGGCCACGTGCTGGTACCACATTGGGAGCGGACAGATGAATCGTGCAGCCTGACTTGCTTTGGAGGTGGGAAATGTGGGATGTCCCCATCAGGTCCATCAGGTGCAGCCTGCCTGCGTGGGTGGCACGTCCCACCACGCTGCCAGCCTGCCCCATCTCCCAGGGCTGAGAGCTTGGCCACAGCAGCACCCAGGTGTGTTTTGCTCTGGGCTGAGTCAGTGCCAGCCAAGCCTGGTGGCTTTGGGTCGGTCCCCTGTGAGTACAGCTGAGCTCACCTGACTGATGCTTTATTTTGACAGTGGTAATGACTCTTTCCCATGTAATACAATTTCCTCTCCCACATGATCCTGTGTCCAAATTAAAGGTCAATCCTCATCTGGTTTAAATCATCATGGCTGTGCTGATTTCATGCTTGCATATGCTAACTAATGAGCTGGAAATTTACAGCTAGCACAGTTATACAAATGGATGGAGACTCATGGCACAAGGGTCACCAGTGACAACATGAGTAAGGATGTTGAGACATTCTGGAGTTGGTTCTTGTGACGTCAATAGTTGTGAATTTGGAAAATCACCCTGCCGTACTCTTTGTGGGGGCCTAACAGCTCTGTTTTCAGTTAGATTTTAGCTTTTTTTCTACTCCTACACCATTCCTGCACAAGCTGTTCATCAACGTAACTCTGCTAATGAACTGAACACGGCCATCCCCAGATTCCAGACCTTCCCTGTAAAACTTTCATTTGCTTAAGTGGCAGCCAGCCTCAAAGCCTTCCTTTTTTGTAAGTCTGGTGAGACATGACAGAGCCACTCTTGTGACAGTGCGTTGTGAGTGGTCTCAGAAACTGCTGCTGATGCCGGTGTAACTCCTTTGTGTGTTCAACATTGAGGGAGCCTCCCAGAAACTGGGAGCTCTGCCATGACAGTAAGTTGTCAGCAGCTGAACTGCTCTCTAGAAATGGAAACTGTGTTTTCACATCTTCTGCTATTCTTCTCTAATGAATTTTGAGGGTTTTTTCCCCTGTTTTGCTTGCCTGATCAAGCAAGTTGCCTAATCAGCTGAACCCATGTACTGCAGCTACTATTGTCCATTAAAGACTTAGTAGTAACACAAATGTCTCTCTCAGCATTTAACAATATTTTTAGACAGTATTTCAAACAGAATAAATGTTAATCCAGCAAAAATAACTACTTCTGGGTTTTTTTGTTTTTTTTTTTCTCTATGAGATGCTAAGAAGAATGATACTATGACTGCCCTACACGTGAGCACCATTTTATGGAAGAAAACAAACATGACCAGATTAATAACATAGCAATAGATTTGTTTTCTTAGAGAGAGCTGAACTGTAGGGTGTCTGTAACAGCACTGTATATGTATTTGAACATTGAAAGTCTGCCAGGAATGAGTACTCCAAAGCTGATCTCTGTTGATTCACATCTGTCCCCTATGCACTCTCTTCCTTTATGAGCAGCTTTCCCTCTCCTCCTAGATTTTCCAGAAGGTGTCACTGTAAGGCAGGGAAGGCCAAAAATCTGTAGATTTAAAATTAAATGAGTGAAAAGTACTTAATGGCTCTAATTTTTTTGCAATGATTATTTAACTCCTAATAAATCAACAAGAACAGTTTAAAACATTAAAATAAGAACAAGAATTGAGAGTATCAAAGTTTCTTCATAGTTTGAATTTACAGCCTGTCTGAAAACATGTCATCCCAAACACATTTCAGCTGCTCAGGCCATTAGTTCAATAGCTGAGAGTGCAAAACTACCGAAATGACTGAGCAGTTTTAAAGCCCGCTCTTCTAATGCTCATGTTATGCGTGTGCACACAGGGGTACACGCATCTGAAAAGCAAATGTGCACACCAGTGGATGAAACTTCATAAGGAAAAGCTGAAGACAAAAATACCTATTTTTCTGGGTATTCAGTGAGATTTGTTTGCAGATTTCAGCTTCCACTGGGCTTGGGGGCTCAGCACAATACACTGGGGGCCCTTACAGAACGAGTGGGTGACACAGACTTGGAAATGATGCTGTTGTGGGTAGAAGGATTGGAGGGTAGCGCTACAGGGGTGGATGAGCATGAGCACTCCAGCCATCTGAAGGGGATACACATATTAAAATGGAATGCAAAGGCTCAGACTTAGGAAGAACAAGCCAAAAGTTTGTCTGTAGGCAACAAGTGAAAAGATGAGAAGAAGGCTCAAGTCACAGTGGTATCTAATGGGCTCCTGATGTAATCTGTCATGAAAAGTAAGCATGGCATAGAATCAAGGAAAAGAGTTTCCAGTGAAGCTGGAGGAGCTTTAGCACCTCTGACCTGAGGCTGGCTGAGCACTTCCCTAGAATGTTGCACCCAGCTCCACTCCAGCTGTGATGGTTTATCAGCAAGGAGATGAGCCCTCCAGACTTCTGCCAGGCTCCTTCACCAGTTGCTTGTTTAAAATGGAATCCATAAGATAGGACAGCCACTTAGTTCTGGTCATGGTAGTTTTCCTGGAGGAGCTCTGTCTTGTGAAAAAACTCTGTGGCAGGAGCAGTTTTGGGGCAGGGGTGGATGGGTGAACTTCTGGGGCTTCACTGAGTGGGAAGGGGATCCCTGCAAAAAAAACCCCAATGGATATCACAACAGTCCTGGTTGCACTTTGTGCAGACTTGGTTTGTGGGTCCTTTGGAGTAAAAAGCTGACCTGAAAGGTGGGCACAAAGCCATAATGCTCCTGTGATTTCTGCTTCCCCTGGACAGTCGTCAGAGCAGAGAGAGAAAGGGAGAGCAGGAGGGAGAGGAGGGAGACAAGGCGAACATTGGAGTTATGTCCCTGAAGGACCCTCCTGGGGCAGACTTTCAAGCACTCATTTTTATGGCACATTCTTCAGCAACAAATTTTCTATTTAACCGATGTGTCGACAAATAAATTCTGATTTGAATTTGTACATTGCTTTGATTCTTCAGGCAACTTTTGGATATGTAGCCAGATTCTTAATATAGAAGCAACTGGAAGTAGGTCATTTCCGCCCTTCAAATACCATTAAAAAGTTTCTCTCTGCTGTGGAAGAGAGGGAAAAGTTTTCCCTGTCATTTCATCTTCCTAGGTTTCTGCTGTGCAAAGCAGCCTATGAAAATAAATTGGCATCAAATAAAAGTTGTTATTTCCTTTTTCCTTCGATTTTACTCTTCATCGGGATGATTTTAATGAAATCCATCTATTTAGTTTGTGGGATTCTAGTAACGTACCTTCTCATTATGCCATAAATAATGGCGAAGTAAGAATCTTACGACTATTACTTTTAAATCAAAGTTATGGGTTTCTTAATGGATTCCATAATACAGATTTCAAAGTTTACAGTAGTTTAACCATACACAAACATTGTATCCTCCCCTCCTTTGTAATTCAGCTGCTCTTTATTTTCTTCTGCAGCTTCATATGGTTTAAACATCTGGGCTTTGGGAGCCGTTCCATGCCTGCTCGCCTTGTTAGAGGGTTTGGTGCTGGAGCCTCCAACTGAATGCCAGAGTCCTTCCCTTTGTGTTCCTCAGTGACGTACACAAGAACTTTGAGGTGGTGTAAGAACAGAAGGATTCATGGCTAATAAATACTTCATCTAAATGGGCGAGTGTTTGAGCTGGGCTGTTAGCTTAATTTTAACCATAAGGAGAAATAACCACAGCATACTTTGGGTGGGAGAAGATATCAATCACTGTCACTTTTCAGCAGAGGAAAATGAGCAGAGAGGGAAGAACCTGGCGTAGATTTTAGCTTTGGAAACTGGGATGTAAGCTTCTCATCCAGGCTAATTCTCTTCTGGGTTATTGGTGTTCCTAATGTTTTATTTCAGCAGTAACATATCTCCTGTTACTAGGTAAAATAAGATGATTAATGTGTGTATTATGACCAAGGCTGGCTACAGATACATTATTCAACTGTGACGGGTTTTAGGCAGACCATATTGGTGCCCGGGTGTGCACAGAGGTTTTCAAAGTAACTCCCTCGACATACCAGAACTGACATACCTCTGTTGTGCTCTGAAGTTTATTCCAAATTATTCAGCCTTGGGAGAAGTCTTGTGAATCTTGTCACAACTTAACATGCTGCCATATCAAGGATTCATTAATTTCAGAAGCTTCTTTCTCATGGTCATTTTAAGCTTAATTTACATCACTATTAGTAGGCAGTGTAAAAATTTGCTTTTAAATCAGTATGGTATGTTTATCAGGGGGAGTGATTCCCTAACAGAATTCTTTCTGAGGCGCAAATTATTTATTCCCTTTAGTAAGTTTTGCATTCAGTGTTTTACACGCAGAGGATGTGCTCCTGACCCTGCAGATGCCAGGAGAAGTTTTGCCTTTGACTCCCGAATTTCAAGACGTCACCTTCAGTCTTCAGTGCAGTCTGTCTCCTCATAAGCCTCGTTTACCCAACAATCTGCTCAGTATTCCTATGATTAATAAAAAAATTCATTGACACTGTCCCTTCCTATTTGGTTTTTGGACACTATGTGCACCCAGGGAAATCTCATTTTCATCAGCAGCATCACTGCTGTCACAGGGGTGGGGAGAGGGGCAGCTGTGGCACTGCATCGCTGTCTGTGCCCATTACCAGCAGAGGAAAGAGATCTCCTATGTGTCTTATTCATTTAGAAAGGAGCCTTTTTCAATTGCAAAACTTCAGTCTCTTAACTATAATCACCATAGATGTTTTTTCTTGCAGACATATTCTGCCACATTGAAGCAGTTGAGTTTTGGTAAAGAAAATGCATTTTCCTCTTTCTTCTGGAAAACTGCTGGCATTCAGATGAGTTGCTACTTCTCTTAAATCTCTCCCTTTGCTCAGTTTGAGAGACAGCTGAGTAACATAACAATATATAAATGAGAACTAAATGAGAAGCTTTTGCTTTATATTTTTCCCTAATCATTATTACTCTATCCATGTCAGCTTCAGATTTACACCGGATTAAACTCTGAATAGAAGGAAAGCTGACACAATCCAGCAGGATCTCCTAATTAAACTCTTTCAATCAGTTGTATTTTTTTCCCTTTTTGTTGTAACTTCTCAGGTTTAGTGGCCTGATCAGGTTGGAAATGTTCTGCTTGTATCTTTTGTAAAACCATGGATGACATTTCTGTACTTCGATGGTCATATACAGTTTTTCTGTAGACTTCAGTGGAGCTAAGAAATTTTTTTGCATTAACAGAAATACTGTAATACCCACTGATAAAGGTAAAAGAAAAAGAAACACTTACTGCTTTTTAAGTGCAATGAAGTTTCATCATGTAATTTCTTTTCCCAATGAAAACATTCTCTAAACAGAATTTTTTAGCTAATAAGGTTGGGAGTTTTTCATGTTGAATTTCAGCCTGGCTGTTAAAAATATAGTTGGTTGAAGGGGGTTTTTTATACTTTGTTGCTTTTTTTCTCTTTTCCACTACCATTTCTTAGAATCCTCCTTCTATTTCAGTTTGTTTTGTCTTCATATTGGTTTCCATTTTTATTTGCTTATGTATATCTGTATGCATGTACATGTTTTTTTCTTTTGTTCTTTGTATCTCTCCATTATTGGAAGCCTGCATTCCCTTCCCTCCCTTATCTTCTTTCTTGTCCATGCTTCTGCTCCTTCATACTGACAAAGCGACTGGAACCTCAAAATACTTTTAAGATCGTAATTTTACTCCTCTCATTTGAAAAACTGAGTTTCTTAGCACTTCCATCAATCATGCAGCTGCTGAGGAAGGAAGGTAATTCACCAGACAGCTGCGGACCGACAGTAATATCTATAAAATGGGTATGGACAGTGTAAAGCACAATTCCTGAGCTGGTGTTAATAATGTGAGTGTCAGAGGAAGAGAAGACCACCAACCACTGTACTCAGCCTCAGTTGTGGAAAGACTCAGCACAAGGTGGAACTCCAGTGGGCACCTGGGGCATGGAAATCCAGCAGAAGGCTGGGAGGGTATTGAATGGTTTTGCTGGGCCTTTCTGAACACATCTGTGCATGCAGAAACTGGTAATTTGCTTTGATGACTTCAAAGCTGTAGATAAATACACGGTGAGCAAGATTTGCAGCGGTAGGAAAGCTGCAATTTTGGTACATATGTAGAGGATGGAGAGCTGGAAATATGATGCAGCTGCTGAGAGCATACCTGATGCAACAGTTCCCAGAAAGGACTGGCAAAAGATGATCTCAGTCTCTTGAGGTGGTGACTGGAGTGTGCACCAGAAGCTCATCTGGTTTGAGTAAATTCCTGTCAGTAGCCTGCCTTCTGCTTAATGAGGTTTGGGGTCAAGAAATTAGACTTCCTCTCGCCTTAGTTCTTTGAAAGTTTTGTTTCTAGTTGTGTGAGTTCTGGGGTTCCCGATACACAGTGTTCACACAGGATTCATCTTAGCACATTGGGATGAGTGTGTTGAGCAGTCTTTTGAATAATAGCCAGAGATCGTAGTGCTTTTTCAGAGAGTGGGAGACTTAGATTTCAACTCTAAAGGTTTTTAACAGCACTGTACACATAAAAGAGTGCTCTAGTGATCTTGTCTAAGTATCCTGATAAAGTCTGACCCATTTTACAGTACGGTTTTGCTTTATGCAAGTTATCTGAATATTTTCTGGAGCACAGAAAAAAATTACTTTCCAGCCTCATAATTAGGTCCATTGCCTTGGTGGATTGGAAAGCAAATTTCAAACCTGTGATTATTTCCAGTTATTGAGTTTTAATATGAAGTGAGGAAAAGCAATAGGAGTTTGAGGGTACCCTCAAAACCAGTCTATAACCTGGTTGTTCAGAAATTTATTCAGAAACTAGATTACGTTGATTTAAAATTCCTTAATAAATGGAACCAAAATCCCTACAGTTGTAAACATTTTTTTTTTTTTTGGCTATTAGGAGAAAGCCTTAATCATTTTTAAATGTAGTTCTTTGTTTCTCAGACTCTTACTACAGACACTTTGGAGGATGTACTCTCTAAATCAAAAATTTCTTTCAGTCTATGACACCTTCTTTGAAAACTTTTTTTTTCTTTAAGCTAAAACAGTATTTTTATTTCTAATCATTCTGTTCTGTTTTGTTTCATTCAAATCAGTTATTAAAATTGTATGACTACCTGCTTAAATCATTTACTTTGTGGACATAAGAAGTGAAACGAAGACTGACTGCTTTGAAAAAATCTGTTCCTTTCTTCTGGTACACAGAATAGAGGTGGCTGACCAGAGAGAGTCTGCTCGTATTCTTGAAATAATTCTCAACTGGGAACATTCAGCACCGTGGTTGATGTGTCAATGTGTTTGCCACTGAAGAAAAAACATCTCCATGCCTACACCGTAAATAAAACACTCCCTCCCCCAACGACCCAGGTGTCCTTTGGATCTTCCATACTGACCAGGCACAGAAAAACCACATCAGCACTGAGAGATGGAGCTGATTATGTCAAAGGGAGAATCCAAACCCCGTACCTAAAAGTTGTCTGGAAAGAGTTTTGATCTATCACTAAACCTGAAGACTACTTGTCTTTGAATATCTCCCATACGTGACCACCCCTCATCCCCTCCAACTCATTTATTAAAAATATTTGGTAGTATAATCTTGACAGTCTTTCAATTGAATAGTTTTGGAAGCATAAGCTCTCTTACAATAATAAGGAAATTGATCTTGGCATCCAAATTACTTCTGCTTATTCCACACTGGATCTCTTCAAATGACTGCTGCCACTAATGCTCTTGTAATTCATGTGAATTACTACATATCTTTTAATCCTGTTAAGAAGAGAATAGTGATTATTTAGTTAAGGAGCTCATTGGAAAAATGATCTAAATTGTGCTCTGAATCATTAAACAAAGCCCATAATTGAATTTTGTAACGCTGCAGAAAAACTTCTGTGATTATTTCAGTGGGTCAGCAATGAATATCCGTTTCAAATGTATTTAACTTTGAATACAAGTATGAAGTCGGATGTTATTCTCTGTCAGTGTTTCTTATTTTTACCATTGTCACTACTGAATTAATTTAAAAATTTGGGATTGCATGGGTTCGAAAAAAAATATTGCCACCCAGTTGTAATTCTTCTGAGCAAACAGAAGCATCTGCCGACTCAGCTGGATGAATAATGTGATTATTCACCTGATCATAGATGTAGTCCAGTTCTTAGTGCATTCAAAAACTCAACTTTAATTGTATTTTTCTTTCAAATACATAAACTTTATTGCTTTTTAATATAGAAACTGCTGTACTGTTGCTCTCTGAAACCCCATTCCCCCCAGTTCCATAAAGAGGTTGGTTGTTCTGCTGAAAAGCCTGTATTCCTCTTCACCAAGCATCCAGCAAAAGTCAAGACACTTGAGGAACATTTCAGAGGAATGAGGAAAATCTGAAGTGCAGTGATGAGCGTATCCCTCGAGAAGATCTGACCAGTCTTGCAGGAAGAATATTTATCTACTTGCCTGGTACCAAATGATGAATCAAACACTGCTTTTAACCTTGCTCTTCTAAGAATATTGCAGCACCAAGTAACAGAACAGAGCATGACAACTGGTTTCTTTAAATAACTATTTTCAACATTATAAAAGCTATAGGAATTTCTTTTTACCTGTTTCTTAAATCTGAAAATGTTTCTGGTACACTGAGCCCTCTACTGAACCTACCTTGTTAGGTAAAGAGGAATTTCAAATTCAGTGTTAACGCTATTGTTAATGTTTAGCCATACATCTTCAGCAAAATTATATTAGGCATATGAAAGCAAAAGAGTGTTCAAACTAGCAAAAAAAGTAAAAGACAACTTCACATTCCCCCTCTCTTAGTGCTTTGAAAGAGCAGTTTCATAAAGCTGAAAACAATTAAGAGCTGAATCTTTTGGGAAAAAGCTTTTAAACAGAAAAATGTGAATGATAATTGGGAGCTGCTTAGGAATATTTTACCAAACGCTTGAAAAACCACAAATGAGAGAGAAGGCCATATTTGGCCTAAAAAAAAATACCACCCAAACAAAACAAAACAAAACAAAATAAAACCCTGGCTCAAAGGGAAAGTGGAAACAAACAAACAACAAAAACCCCAGGAAAAATGAAAATTTATATAAAAATGGAAGAAAGGCAAATTTGATAGTGGTACAAGTCAGAATCATAGAGTCATAGAACAGTTTGAATTGAAAGGGACCTTAAAGAAGGTAGGAATTATTTGGCAGTTGTTAACGGGAAAAAAACCCCCACGGAGGCAGAACATGTAGCATGTAAGAGGGAAGTTTTGAAATATATTAAGAAAAATTGCAATTATATTGTTCCATTGCTAAAAGAAAGTGCTATTATTGTCTAAATGACCCAGAGAGGCAGAACTGCTCTGTAAGTAATCATGTCATCCAGTATTTAAGAAGGACATCAAACACATACCATTCAAGTTAGATATTTTAAAATAAGCCAGTTTGATAAGCCTTCCTGTAAATATTTATTCTAATCTAGACCTGGGAAAAATTAATACTGTACTAATGTTTTAAAGGAACACGACAGTGACTGCAGTAGCCGGAGGATTTGTGGGAAGTTGCTGAAGAACTTCTACTTGAAAAAGGAAGGGAAGGTAGTGCCAGCAGCAATTGACATAGGTTTGCAGCAAATAGCTTTTAATATCTTGGTTTTGATAGATTGAGATAAGTTTGGTTGATAAAGACAATGGCATTGAAATGTTTTTTCATTTGGCATTCTGGTTAAGACATGAAAAGGGCAATTGGTAATATAGCATAGACTGAAACCTCATTGTGATAGTTCACATTTTAATCATTTCTGGCAGCTGTCAGAGGACAGGTGGTTCCTGTCTGATGTATTGATGCAGAAAGAAAGAGAATAATTTATTTTCGTATGGGAAGGTTATTCCTCAAAGTATAAAACATTGCAGCAATGCAACAGAGGAGATAATGACTGAGGGAAAGTGGTGACAATCGTGTGAGAAAGATCAGAGGATGGCTCTTCTGAGACATTTGGTTTCTGCTTTTCTGTCTATCTACAAAATATTCATTAGTATGGCTAGCAAGTATTCATAGTTTGTCTATTGCTGCAATTCAAGGCAAGAGTTTTTTAGGACTTAATGGTGGGAAGTCCTGCAGCCTGTGAGAGGGTCAAGCTAGATGTTGCCTTACAATCTATGAAGTTGGAAAGGAAGAAAAGACCATCCAAACCAGGAAACCCACAGCGGGAAGGGGAGAGAACTACCCAGGTTCGAAAATACTGCTGCAGATGTCACAACTCGCAGAACATTTGGAGAGTTTTACGCTAATGTAATCCATCTCCTTAAAAATGACACATCTGTTTCCACTTTCTGTTTCTTATATTATCTTTGTAACATCACTGTAGGCTCCATCTGGAACTGAAATTCTCTTTAATTTTTTTAAAGCAGCGTTCCTGATAAAATCTGGCATTGTAATGATTTGAAGGCAAGGATAAGCTTGGAAAATGGAACATTTTCTGTTTCCTGCCCATGTAACTATGGTCCTTCCCGCTCTGCAGGCACACATGGTAAAGATATACAGAAATATGAATGCATTTACACTGCATGCATACTGTGAAGGGAAAACCAACACAATTAGACTAAGAAGATAGATCCTTGCTTTTGTATTGATAACATTGTACTAATCCTAAAGACAATAAACCCTTAATTAAAATGTGTCTTTGGAGAAGTGTTTTAAATATTAAAAGGCACGATTTCTAATTTCTTCGTATTAATAATCGTTGTACTGTTCCCTCTTCTTATTACTCATGTTTTAAAGTCTCCCTTGGCTTTGTAGTCAATCCAGGCTGCTGGGGTTTGTTCTTGTCTTACTGCAGTTTAAAGGAATTTTGTCATTGACTTCAGTAAGGGCCAGCTCTACTTTTACTTTTGCTTTGCAGCCTCTTTTAATTTCCTTTACTGTACGCATTAGCCCAGAGGTAATATTCCCAATCCTGTTATTGAAAGATCCTTTTTAAATTTCAGCATTTAACTATTTCATTGGAAGTGTGAACAATATTTTTGTGTGTGTGTGTTTTGATGATTAATACTGAGAGGAAAACTATTAAACTGTATCCTCAAGCTGTTTATCAATGCATTTAACAGCACAAAATATATTTGGAAATCGAAAAATGTTCTTGGTTAATATGGAGTAACTTCGGGTGTATCTTATTGCACTAGGAAGAATGAATAAATGTCATTACTGGAAAACCTATTTAGTCTCATATTATATTTCCCCTAGAGGTCCCAGTACAAAGTCTCCTGGAGTCAATGAAGGCTTGGAGTGCAAGCATTCCTCCAGTGCCTTTGATTTAGCAATAACAGTGGCTTATTAATCTCCAGTTGCTAGACTAGAGTGGATATCTTTCCAGGAAAAAATGAACAGTAACATCTTGCTCAGGGAAAAGGAGGACAAGAAAAGCAATTTAAAAAAAAAAAAGATTATACTTTTAAGCAATAAATCCATTGTTTCCCATTTAAACTGAGAGGGAGTAAAATCAGGAGGGTTTCTGGTAACTTAGCAGTCTCTCTGGGTCTTTTTCCTGGCTGACTACTCAGGCACTTCAAACTTTTTGCTGGGCAGGAAAGGAAAGAATAAGTAGTGCCAATCATGTGAGAAAATCTGAACATGGAGTAAAAGAGAGCAGCTTCAAGGAGGACTGAAGACTACTTTTTGTCCAGGTTCATGGCTCAGTTTAATTTAGATGTTTTTTTTATGGAGGAAAGGAAAGGAAGTATTTTGCAGCGTCACATGTGGTTATAATGGAACTGTCTCTGGACTTCTCTTTCTTCTTTTGTTTCCTTGCACTCCCGTTTCCTGCCTCAGGTTTGGGACGGAAATGCACTGCAGCCTCAGCACAATGACTTAGTCCATCACAGCATGCGGGAAAGGTCTGAGAGCTTGTTAATGGTGGTGCCCTGGCAATATGCATTCTCTCCTTATGAGAGCTGGCACGACATAACTCATCCTAATGACCTCACTCCTGCTTTTTCCCAGCAGCTTATCTATGTGACAACAACACTCAAAAGGCATTTTGCCTGGCAAGAGTCAAGTAGTGTATTGTAGTTGTGCGCATTCTTCAACTTTTCCATCCAAGACAGAGAGGGTTTTGAAGTGTTTTTCCTGTGCCCCAAATAAACAGTTATCCCATAATGATGCCATCAATACAGTCTATCCATCCAGAACAGGTAGTTTTACTCTCTCCCTCCCTCTGTCCTAGGTATGTACTTGTCTAATCTGTGTAGTTATCTATCAGTCTAACATGGTGTGTTCTGTGATAGATGCAAGTAACCAAGGCCACAGAGTAGATTTATTCCATCCCCTTGCTGGCTGCAGGATTCCAAAAACAAGAGGGGACATATGCACTGCTGAGCTCAGTCCATGCTAGCAGGGGCAAAAAGCCGGGAGCACATTCCCGCCCTCAGCATCTCCAAGGGCCTGGGGCACACGCAGGACTCCACAGTGCTGTGCTTTCTATAACCCCCAGCTCCTTATCTCTCTTCCGAGCCTGCCCGTGAAGAATGCCTCTTAAGTCTTCGACAGCTTTCTGTTATCCTCTACAAAAACTCCACTTCTCAAGGCAGACAGAAAATAACCCAAAGCAAGCACAATACACAAAATTTTCCACACAGGATATTCTTACCACTCCCACAGCTGCAAGGTCATCTTGAGTGAAGACAACTCCACTTTCCCCCCAGCCAAATCTTCTGCTTTCAAGCCTTTCCCCTCAACACCTAGAGAGATAGATTGTTAGATAACTAAGAAAATGAAGGAGTTATTTTAGCAGCTTTTAAAACATCCAAGACAGCAGTCCATGTTACAGTTCATGGGGCTATTTAACCCTTAAAATTCTGTCTTTCAATGAAGACTAAGCACAGAAAATGAAGTTCCAAAGACTTTACAAAGAAAAGAGAAATCAAGAAGTCAACCTTCAAAGAGTGGGAAGATTTCTCTTGGCTGTAGAGGAGACTAGATCAGCTCTCTGGCCAAATCATGCAGTCTGTCAAGCGATACTGATAAATATTCATAATAATGTTGAAGATTGCACAAGGCAAACTGGGCAGAAATGCACACATGTCTTTATGCAAGTTTTTTAAAATCTTGTTTGGAAGAAAATTAAATATCCAACAGTTTAATTTTTGTTAGCAATTCAAATCAGGTTTAGACTGAAAATCTCTGAAAGTTGTCTCCACTGAATAAAAAACCTGAGTTTGCAGTAGTAAGGTAGTTGCAGAGAGAGACCCATCACAAAACCTGCCCTGATAGCTAACACAGTTTTCAGCAGAGGCATCTGCTTCTGTTCTTGAGTAGAGAAGAGGCATTGTCATTCCAAATCACAAGGAATTAGCTCAAGGATTGCCATTTTCACTCCCTTTTGGCCAGATGTGAGACATTAGGTCAGGCATTAGGTCAAAGCTGGAGCCAATACGGTCTGGCTGAGTGCTCTGAACTCTGTTTGCTACAAACCAATCATTACCATATTATTAAAAGAAGTTTTATGTCAGTATAACTTATGTTATGTCAGCTTATGTTAAGACCCCTTAGAACATTTCCAGGAAGGACATGAAAAATTAAAGTGAAGATAAATTGGAATGAACTGAGTACACCTTATGTTGTTACTTTTTTCCAAGCAGTGAAAAGAGTACTCACTGCAAGTGGGAATCTGTTGTCTTTGATCAGAGCTCAGGAGTATAAATTTTCTGTAAAGCTCCTTGAAATTTCCTCTGTTTAAATGTGAGAAATCTTTAAGGAATTGATCAAATTTTCTGGAGACCATTACTGATCTGTAATGAAGCATTCTGAAAATTCCAATTGATTTCAGGATTTGAACAAAGTTGACCCATGGAAGGAGAGTGCATCATTACTTTTTGTACTGTCACGTGTTGAATTCGCTTGTGTGTTATATTAAACCGATAATTTAGAAACTAAATATATAAACCCTTTGCCTTCCTTTTTTTTTCACCACAGAAATGGACCTGACAACTTCACGTAAGATTTTCCCATTTGCAGAAAGGACAAAGAAATTATCCATAAATTTTAAGTTTACTTTTGATTTATTTAACACTTCATTGTGTTAAAAGAATGTAGTTTCAAAATGAAAATAATTTCTTATCAAAATGCCAAAAATACTTTTCTATTGGAAATGTTTGGTAGGGCTAAACATAAATTTGCAAAAGCCTGGGGTTTCCCAGAAGCTTTCATACGGCTTCTGCAGCTTGTCAAAAGAACTAATCCAGTGTTAGTCTTAATTTGCTCTGATGTGAGTGTGAGAGGAGAGTTAGGCCACATGTTTCCATTTGCTCATTCTAAGCCCTTTTATGAAGCGTCCAATTTCAGTACAGTCGTATCAGATTTGAGATGTCCACAGATATACTGTGAGATCAGCAAGCTAGAAACATTTTGAAAGGTGCTGATACATGTGAGTGAGCGTGAGGTTTCCTTTGAGGCTAAGAATTGTGATTTCATCCAATTTTACATAAGCCACTTAGTTTTAAGGGAAGCTTTGATCACTGACAGAAGAAAATAGTTTTCATTACTCAAATTTAGAATGCAGAGGATACTTAGCAGTGAAGTGTGGGCTTAATAGCCCTGTTTCAGACCCAGTATGCAGTGTGCTGTTTCCCTGTGCTTTTCCTCTCAACTGAAGAACATCGTGTTCTGTTCTAAACATTGAAGTTGATAAGACATTAAAACACGTCTTTCAGTAGATATTGAACCCAAAAGTTCACTGTGTTTGTTTCTTAATCATACTTTGGAAATTTTCAGAAGTCATCAGTTACGGAAATGATCAAAAGCAAGACCTGTGACATTACAGAGAAAGATTTCTTGTTTAAAATGAATGAGAACGGTCATTCAAGGATTGCCTTAGTAACATTTAGCTCTGAAGGGCCAGGGAATCATGATAAAATTTCATAGACAACGCAAAATGGATTTTTGTTAAAGTAATAATTACAATAATAATAAATAGGCCCTCTTAAGAATTTTATGATCATGAATCTCATGCTAGTTAAAGCATATTAGACACTAACAATAGAGTCGATTAGCAAGATACTGGCACAACAAGATAGAAAGGAAATACTAGAAGAAAGACCTGGTCTCGTTCCCTGCTCTGCTCTTGGGCCAGTGGATAATCTCAGCTCCAGTAAAATCAATGTGGTTTCAAATAAATTCATATTAATTCAGTTAATCCTTGTTTTATTTCTTTCCCTATTTTTTTACCCCCAGTGTGTGATGCATGAAGAATTAAACCTGTCTTTTCATGCGTTCAGTGAAGAAATTACGACAGTAGCAAATCCCCTGATGTTTGTTAGGCTGAGTGGAAGAAAAATTACTCAAGAATTAAATTAAAAATACCTGTAACTGTAGGAGTTTTCTCAATAGGGAAATGCAGGTTTAGATGGATTTCTTATCGTTTACTGGGTCCTCACATTCCTAAATATATAAACATCCCTGTCTTTTCACAGAAGTCTTTGAGTATGACTGCATGAGTTGATGCTGGAGTTTCAGCCATAATTCTTGATGTCTTCTTCCTGTATATATACAAGACAGACCACTAACATTGGGGTTTGTAACATTTCTGTGTCTTTGACTATGTTTTGTACAACATGTAGTCAAACAGCCAGGTCTGAGTATAAGAAGATCAGGCTCTCCTCCTTTTTGTTTCATGTATGGCATGTGTCAGCAGAATGGGCACGATATGAGTGTTGCCACGTTGTTTTTTCATGTTTCTTCCAAACAGAACTGCTTCTCCTGTAGTCTTCTGAAGACAAATCACTTGCATTTCCAAAGGTTTGTGCTTATTACTATGTAACAGTGCTTAGAAGACACTATTGCATATAATAATTTTCTTCACAGTAGTCTTTCTGAACTCTTCAAAGCATTTTCTTGGGAGCCTGCTGCTAACCCAGAGGAAGCCAGGCAGCCAACCAAGAGCTGTTTCAGTATCCTTCAGCTACCTTGTGCAACCAAGAGTTCTTTGTTGTGCTTGTGCCACTACATTGCTCTGAAAAAGAAAAGGAACAGAAAGAGTGCTCACCAGCTCTGAACATGATATTCTTGTCTGGCTAAAATTTTTTTAGCCTTCATTCTTAAGAAACTTCAAAAAGCTTGTAAAGGTGATGGATAGGAGAGACTTTCAAGGGAGATTTATCATGTGGTTAAACTATATAGCCTCTCACACAGGTGGTTCTGGTTGTAATGGAGAGCTTGTGTTATGCTGTAGCTGCTCGAGTACTCTCAGCAGTAGATCTGCTGTGATCTCAGAACTCCCGACCAGAAGTCATCCCTCTGATGTGACCCCAGGGGGAGTGATAGGATCTGTCCTTCCAAGGCTCATTGCTGGTAACTCCTTTCCATCTCCTTTCTGATTGTTATCAGGATGTCGATCTCACAAGTCATTCACCAGTGAAGCAGAGGAAAACCAGCTGCTGTAAGACTGCTTCTGAAACAAGTCTCCTGTTATGCCCCCTTTTTGCAGTTTGTTCGCTCCAAGACAGCATTACGCTGTTGACCAAACTGGAGAGCTTTCACTGAGAAGAGATCCAGCTGGCTCCTCACGTGCTTACACCCCTTCTGACCAGTTGGGCCAGACTAGAACTAATCTGCTGTGAAATCCTCTCTGTTGAGCAAAGCGGAGAAGCTGGCTCCTCAGGAGCAACCTTGCCTCTCTAAAGGTCTGCTCCTATGACATTCCAGCACTTGCCAAGGCCGACACAGGCAGGATCTCAGCTCCTTGTTGCTAACGTAGATATACATCAGCGTTTGCTGCAAACTGATGACTGAGCAGCTTTGCTTGATAGTGTTTTCTATGCACAACTTTCCTCCAGAGCTTGACCCTGCCACATCCACCATCTAAGCATGGATGTTTCCCTCCTCGGCCGCTTCTCGTGACTCAAAGCGAAGGCTACAGCTTCCTTCCTGCAAGACAGCAGACTGACCAGCTGCCACACCTCTTTGCTGATGGATTTTCAGGCCTGACCTTGCATTCCCTCCAGCTGCTACTACGTATACAATTTTTACTAGGCAAGAATAAAGGGATTTAAGGGAAGAAGGAATAAAAGTGAATTTTCAAAGGAAATCCTGCTATTGGTTTCCACTATTTCCTCCTATTGTTGAATGTCGCAGATGCTGAAGTAAATGTCTACTGAGATGGGAATCCTACATTAACTATTGTCATCCAAGTTTGGTTATGGCCAGCAGTTAAATCATTCTTCCTTCTCGTTTGAACAGCTGGAGTCTACAGTGGTATTTCAGATATTTTTCTGAGTAAGCATGCACAATGTTTCCCATAGGTCACTGTCCTCTGAAATGGGCCAAAAGGACTGAAATAAAAATGTTGAACCTTCCATAAACTCTCTGGCAGCTTCTATGGAATTGCACAGAGCAGGATGCTTGCCAAAACAAACAACTTATAAGTGTCATATTTTTTCCTTTTTTTTTTTTCTTTTTCTTCTTTCTCTTCCTTATATTTTTAGCTTAATTTATATGGAACACAATTGAATCCCTCAGTGATACTGTTGATTTTCTCCCTGATGAGATGGCTGGGAAATTTCCAAGAATCCCTTCCAATCTCAAAATGCTCAAATCACTATCCCTTGAAGGCATAAATTCAGTGTATGGGGCAATGCCTGTTTTAACATGCGGTGCTTAAAAGAGGATTTAGAAACCTCGTGCATCTCTTTTAAGGGGTCTATGACGGTAAGGGGCGTGCATGGCTCTCCTCCACTGACCAGACATGACATTATCCTTGCAGACTTGATTTTGTTTTCTCTCCTTCAACATGAATACACTTTCTTGGGGAACGTGGGTTACAAGTATTCACTCTGGTCTGCAGTTCTGCTCACAAAACACACAAAAATAATCCCGCTGAGAAATCACCCGAAGAAAGAATCCAAGCAATAGGGTTAGCTATTAATGCTTGTTAAAACCTATTAGCTATTAATGATTGTTAATACTGAAGATGCAAAGAGTGGAAGAGTTAAAAGACAAGCAGCAACCCAACTTGCAAAGTGATATAACAGGCAGTGTATTTAATAACTATTTTACTTGAAAGAGGATAAGAATTTAAAAGCTGCCTGAACATGGCCTGTAGATGCTTCCTTCAGGGAACAGTCTCCTAGCTGTGTTAAATCTGCTGATTCTCTGCTTCCCACCCCTCCCTCCCCTACAGTAGTCAGCAGCACAGGGACTGAAGGGGGCCCAGCTGTGCCAGGACATGCTGTGAGCACAGGCTCCATCTATGCCAATCCCTGTGGCTGAAATTACTCAAGACACTGGCATTGCTGGAAAGATTGGTTTTAGAAGTTTCCAGGCACTCTCTTTGCCCTGGTGCCTTGTATCCTCCATGCTGGTGTTTACCATACCCTCAGGTTGCACTTCTGTGACAAATTAAACAAAGCTGAGTCAGCGTCAGCCAGGGTCCCTTCTTCATACTTTGCTCTGTGTCTCTCCCCTCCTCTCTTGTACTACTCCCGGCATGAGAGTGCCAGGCTACAGAAATTGCTAGCAGCTTTCTGTTAAGCCCTTTGGACCAGCTCTGAGCCACTGGGAACTGTCAGTGCCAGCAGCAGTGGGGTGGAGGTCGCAAGGGAAAGACAGGGATGTTGGTGGCAAAGTTGGTTTAAGCTGTTGAGAAACCTCATCCTCATTGCAAAAGAATAGCAGCATATGGGGCTACTCAGTGAGTTGAATTACTGAAATGAACGAAACAAAACAACCCTCCCCCAAAAAAACCCAAAGCAAAATCCCCCTTCTCCTAAAGGGCTGGTGTGGCTGAAGGGGCAGTGAATTCTGCAGAGGTCCTTTGGGGTCACTGAGGCTCTCATTTCACCCCATAAATTTCATCCCATAAATTGCCCCCAGAACTAAGAAGATCATGAAAAAAGAAAGTTAAAAGGCCTTTTTTAAACTGAAAGTGGTAGATTCTGATTTGGATTGGAGGTGCTTAATTAGAATACTCAACTTAAACAGCCTGTTCAAAGTTATTGAATGTATCTATTGATATTCTGCACCCTGATTGAGCCAACAAAAACCTGTTGTGCCTTTCAGAAAAGATAATTAACTCTCCTAAATGTGTTTGCCAGAAATACTGGGATATAAATCATCCCAACAGAGTGGTTTGAACAAATTAAAACCAGTCTGTTAGAGTGACAACAAGCTTACTTAACTCAAGATACAGTAATAAGCTCTTTGATGTTTTTCTAACTGAACCAGATTCCCAAAATTATTTTCTACATTTCACTTTAAAGTCTTTAATTATGCTTCTATGTCTCATTGAAATAAAATCACATGCGGTTTGTATTTTTAGATGCAACACCACCTGTTTTGAAACATTTTTTGATAAAATATTTAAAATTTTGACAGAATTTTAGGTGGTGGATCATTATGCTTATTCATTTATGTGAAGGATGGTAGACCTTTCTTCTTTATCAAGTATACAGCTAATCTGAGTAGCTGAACAAATATTTCCTTCATCTTTGTTTTTGGACATCTCTGTGTAAGGATAAGATCTTGTGTTAAGAAGCTGTGTTTATGATTAAATGGATCTTTTAACATTGTACACTTCCACTTCCCAGAAAATATAGCAGGGCCTTCCTGATTAATGTGCTGCATCTTGTTCTTTTGCTGTTTATTAAAGAAGGACATTATGACATACCACCTGGCTTGCTGGGTGCCTAATTATGGCTTTTACCCTGCTTGTTCAAGGGTCTGTGCATCTCTCCCAGTCCCATTTATTCTGTTCCATTAGTACCCATATCATGAGACCTTTTATTTTCCACAGGAATTTTCAAGTGAATTTCCAGAAGATAGGAATGCTGCATGGTACCTGTTGTTTAACTATGCTGATTTGGTTTGACTTTATGTCATTTTTTCTTCAGTACAGCCATGCCTTTGTGTTCCTGTATCTTGACATTAAAGCAGAGTTGCCTGTCTTTTATAGAACAGAGGGGTTAAAATAGCTCCACTCCCTTTGGAGATGACAGCAGCACTGAATAATAGGTGTGGACATCAAAATTCAGATAATTTCATGCCTCGCACCTTTTTCTTTAGGAAAAATAATAGATGGTCAATATGTTAGTAGCATCTTTAAAAGAAATAGCACCATCTGAAATGAAGGGAAGAGTGGTGTGCCTGGTTCTCATGCTCTGTGAGGAAACCTTCAGAGCTCTAAAAAAAATGGGATTCATCACAGGCCACAGCTATGTCCAAATCACTTCTCTCATCTGCTCAGATGATTTCAAAGAAATGAATGAAATGCAAAAACCAGCCTTGTGGCACAGTGAGCTGGAATGAATACCTTCTACTGAGATTTATGTTTATGTCTGGGTAAAAAGTCTTTCTGTTCTCTGTCCTAACAGAAACCACAGCTACACTTACAGACAGGCCGTGGGTGCTGGCTCCAGAGTGCTGCTTTCTTGGGTGGGGGAAAAAACAAAGAAGAAACCCGTAGTGGAGGTGAGAGAGGATGTGAGCATTTTAGTCCTTTGTCTTATATACTTCTGTTTAATGTCAAACAATCCTCGTTCTTGTTCTACTCATAGACTACTTTGCAGAAAACAAACTGTAATAGCATCTGAGAAATCCATAGGCAAAATAGACTTTAAAGGCCCTTTTGAGCCAAACCACAGAACATACAATTTATTATGTTAATTTGAATTAATGCACTTTGACAACAAGATTCAGAGTTGCAACACCCTAAACGGAATAAATAACAGAGGCTTATTTTCACTGTTTCTGAACTTCTGCTGTTCCCAGTAAGTTCGGCAAGAAAACGGAGCACTAGAGAAGAAAAGGCTTTCCCCACACCCATCCCTAGTTCACGCCTCAGAGCAAAAATCTCCCCAAGATAACTCACAGTCTGTGCTTCAACTAAATATACAATAAAAATCACACTGGATAAGGTAAACTACCAAAGGCTCAGACAAGAGTTTAAGGTGCTGTTGGCTAGATCCCAAAGCAGGGAATTTATCTTGCAGGTGTCAGAGGTTGGTATCTGTGCTCTCTCATATTCCATTGAGGTAGTTTGTCAGATGACAAAAAAGGTAATTTTCTGTAGAATTATGCTATGGAAGGACAGTGCCTATCCAGAAGCAATGGAGAGTCACCAGTTTACTTTATCTTCTCTTTTTACTGTCACATTGAACAGGTTCTTCATTATTTTTTTAATGTGTGTTTCCTGTGGCAAGTACGGCATCTCTAGAGCTAATGCAGAGGTGCCAGTTACTACAGTTGTCCTTAAATGCATATACATCCTGGGAATTATCCTTCACCTGTTTGACATAAAATTGTCTTTTCTAATCTTCATTTTTGATCTTTTTATTATTATAGTTATGAATTATTAAGATTATGAAGAATATATTTTTCATAAGTTGCTGCCATGCTAAAGCATAGAGGAGCATTAAAAAATTTACTGATGGAAAGTTACCTTAAGGCACAGGAAAACACACTTCATTTCCTTTTATATCATTGCTTTTATATATTTTGGTTTTGGATTGTACTTGCTGCAGTTTTTACAGATTTATTCTGAGAATTTTTTGATTTGAAGCAACCAAGACAAGATGGCAGCACTCAGCCTTACAGTGCAGAGCCAGAACTGTGCCAGGCACAGCTGCATGAGCCTTTCTGAATTTAATTTTTAAAGGGCTTGAGAATAGGCAGAGGAGAATGTAGTCTCTGAAGTTCAGCAAGACAGGCAGTTGCCTGAATCAAGATTCTTTATGCTGTTTGTGAAATCCGAGGTTAAGATGCTGTTCTCTAATTTACCAGAAGTGTCAGTAAGGATCCTTTTTCCTTAAGTAAACTGTCTTTGATTTGACTGAACTGAACTCTGAAAAAAAAAAAAAAAAGTAAAGGTGTTCCAAATAGAAGGAGATTTGCAGAAGGAGCCTTTGAGTCTGTGCTGTGTATCATTGCACACAGGCGTGCAGCTGTGTGTGAGCATATGCCTGCCTGTGCTATGAAATAGGGAAGAATTTGGAAACAATCCTCAGGTGTAGCACCTTTTATGATGCTTAAATATTAATGTAAAGTGAGGCTGACTGTGTTTTCCACCTGCAGTTATAACACAGCCAGGTTACAAGGGTAAAAAACCACAACAGCAGTCTATTTTCCATGGTGCTTCAACCTACGGGCCTCTGTTGGCTGCTGCAGCTTTCACCAATACTGACTAAACCTCACTGAGAATTCTGATTATTAGCTTGAGTAAAGGGATCAAAATCTCACCCCTAAAGACCAAAAGATAAAACTCGTAGACTGGACTGCGCTGGTTTTTATGGAATTTGAGCTGTGCTGACATTTTTCTAAAAAAATCTTTGCCAGAGTATGCATATATGAAAATGTATGCATATATATTTCACATCCTGAATGTTGTTCTCCTAAGAATGGCATACTTTTGCTCCAACAGCAGAGGAAAGTAATTGATGAGGTTTAGATGTTTAGAAGATTAACTGCCAAAGCCTGTTTTTAGTTAAATTGCTAATAAAGAAAATAGTTCTAGATTTTCCATGCAAGAGTTTTGGTGGGGGTGCCCAGAAGGTACAGTGATGTCTTTTTTTTTTCCAAATAAAAATCTTCTTCCCTTGAAACTGCAAAACCTGACCGCTGCTATTCAAAGATAATATAAAACAACGCTTCACATTCAGTGAAATATTCTCAGCACCAAAATAGCTCTTGTTAACATTAGTACTGACTGCGTGAAAGATCAAGATAGCAGGGACTTTCCAGCTATTAAAAAAATCACTGTTACTCAAAAACAGGTATGTGAATCTCATGGATGATCATCTCAAATTTGGGGGAAAAAAAAAAAACAAACATTAAGATATGGGGTTGAGAAGCTTTATTTTTAACTGAAAATTATAATTAGTTTGATGTCTGAGTCCTGAATATAATGTCTTTATTTTCAACATATGATTTTTTTGCATTTTATTGGGCAATTTTGTGCTTTTTTACACATAATACTGTATCCCTTGTTTCAGGGAGTGGTGTTTAGCCATATAAATAGCTGGGATTAACTGCATGCCTAAATCCTGAAGTGGAGCTACTTGCATAAGGAGCTACGACTCAGTGGGAATAAAACAGAATTGGGTGTAGAATTATTTGTTTATTACTCATCAGACAGAATTACTTGACCACCCAAATGGAGTCCCTGAGGCTGTATCTGAAAGCCAGCAGTTAAAAAACCCAACCAGAATACACTCTTGTAAGTGGTCTGTACAGTGGATTTTTAATTTAGTTTTGTTCTGGAGAGGTTTTTTACAGTTTATTAATGACGGGGTTAAGAAAAGAACATTTGAACTTAATTAGTGATGTAAGATAATACCTATAATTACAGGATGAAAAGAAGCTAAAATATCTTGGTACATACAGTGGCTGTATTTATTCCCACAGTAATTAGCACACATAGAAAAGGACCTTTCAGGCCAAATTCTTGAAGTTAGTGACAAATTTGGATAGCTTTCTAAAACTATGAGAACTTCACTGGCGCCGTCCGACTTCCTCTGAAGTCAATGGAAATTTTGCCTGTAACTTCACTGGAAGTAAACAACGAGAGTTTGGAAAACAAGATGAAAACGTTGCCATTAGTGAGTCATGAAATCTGGAGTCAAACTCTTAGGGAAGTCACCACGTCCTTCAATCTCCATGTAAGTGTACAAAGAAGAACTTCTAAATTTTTTCTTTTCTAGGAGTGCTAAGATAGAGAGCAGTGTGTAGTGCATTCACATATGTGAACCATTAAGCAAAGGCCCATGCTGTTGTACCCAAAACTCTGATTCTGCATTCCAGCCTTTTTGAGCCTGATGTGTCTCATGCATGGCCAGAAATGTGAGTATTCAAAGCCTAGAACTGTGCAGAGGTCTGGTAAAACTACGGTTGCCTAAATTGATTTCTCTTGTGTTAAAAGAACTAGAAACAAAAGTCATCGGTTTTATACTCTAAATGTTTTCCTAGGTAGCTTTTCAGTAACCTGAACAAAGAAAAGCTATGGTCCATAAAATTTTGAGAGTATTCCTTGGAATAAGCATATACATAGAACATGGGATTAACGCAATTAACAACATAATTTTTCAACGTGAAAGGACTTTTCTTTGTAAGGTATAAAGGGAAAACATTTTCCCACACAAGATCCCTTGTTACTCAGAGAGTGAAAAATGCTCACATCAGGATAGAAGACAGGCGAAAACATGACTGGCATGGAGTTAAATCCCCTGTGAAAGTACTTTGGGAAAGGCCACTCCAATAAGTGCACAATTGTGCAAGTAAGGATTTCATCCACTAGTCTGCCATGGTTTCTCTGAATACAACAGTGATTCAGTTTGAATGTATTGTGCATATATCTGAGTTCTGCACACTGGATGTCAAGGCTCTCTCCTCAGACAAAGCCTTAGTGTTTATTAAAATATTTCATAAGCAACAAACCTCTCCTCCCCACCAAAGCCAGATCCCGTTCTGAGCATGATTTGGAATGCATGTCCTTTTCAATTTAAAGTACAGAATAGCCTCTCTGTGGTCTCTGCTAAAAATCCATCTGAATGCAGTATCTTTCCCCTAAGCTTAAATGGGCCATGATGTATTGTGTCAAAATAAAAGCATACACTGATCCTGATGCTCTGCTTTGGCCAAACCATTTTCTCTCTAAAAGTGGAGGAGGATTTAGAAAGAAAGAATATCCTTGCCTACTTCTTAGTCTACCTTTTTTTGCCCATAGTGTAGGTAAGTATAGCCTCATTCAGGGCTCTGCTAAATTTTGCTTTGCTGTGTTTTCTCCAGAAGACATTGAAGCAGAGCAATCTCCCCACACACTGGATCAACCATAAGCATCATCATCGCAGGCCTTCTGTACTGGGTCTGTCAAGTGGACGAAACAGAGGTATCGTGCTCCTTCTTCCTTGTCTGGGATTTTGTTTCTTTGCAGCACCAGAAATGCTAGAGAAGCTGTAATATAGCTGATTTAACCTTCACATTTTCTCAGTTCTAATCTTTTAAGTAGAAATGTGAAGCATTTGGTAGAGATGTGATTTCATCATAAATCTCCTGTAATTACTTAACAGTGACTCTTAAGACTATTTTCACTGTTCTGGTGGCCTAAAATCTGTTTTTATGGTTTTACTTACAGTAGTAAGATATATTAACTTGTGAGTATTAGATTTAAATTCTTGTTTCCATTGGTAAATGGAATTTATTTATGGATAAAATTATTTCACAGGGAATCAAAAGCTGTAGAGTGGCTAAGAAGTCTTTTATTTATGGTTGATACGCAACATCACGCATTTGTGTTGAATCACAGCCTACTGACTCCCTTACTAAGAGAACTACAATTAACACAGCAGCCCAGGGGATAAACAGCTTCCTTAGTGCTGGAGAAGTGGGATGTATAACCTCTTGGGTAAATGGCATTACAATTTCAAATGTTACAAACATTTTCATGGTATTTAAAATAACTTACTTTACCTAAGAAAATTATTTGGATTCTTGATTTCACTGTTTTCCGGTCTTTTGATCCAAACCAATTCTGTATGTGGCGGGGGCTTTATCATATTATCCTGTCATTTCATTGCGATCAGGACCTTTACTCACGACAAAATAACTTCCATTTTTATTTATTTGGCGGGGGGCACAAGGGCAGCAGAAGGTGAGGTAGGAAAAGGAAATAGAATCCCTCAGTGGCCCATACCATATGTTTTAGGTCAAAGACTTCAACAAAAAGCTATAGGAGAGCAGGATAAGGAACTAAAAACTTAACAATAAAGTGCATCTTGGATAAATGTACGAAACAAAGGATTCTGCCCTTTCTGCCACAGAAGTATATTTTAGATATAAATGTAAACCAGCGTTTTTCTTCTGAAAAACCTCAAACCCCGATGCAAGCACATTCCAAAGTAACTCCTGGAGCGAACAGCCCAACATAAACAGCAATGGCCCACAAAAAGCATTTTTGGACCATTGATGAACTTTCCATTTGTCTTCAAACTGACAGCTCAGGAGAGCTTCCAAGTGTGTTGGTATGTGCAGCTTATCAGCTAGAGAGGGAATGCTGTCATGTATCCTATCAAAATGAGAATGCAGCAGCCTCAGCTCCCCAAAGTCACTGATGGGCTGTATGGAAAATGTCCATCCCTGAAAGCTTGCACATCTCAGCACAGATTTCTGCCTCTCTGGCAGTGCTGTGTGACCTCCCAGTTCAGCAGATGTGTGAGGCACTGCTCGCTGGTGTGGATAAGCAACATGCTGTGCTCCCTCCTGAACTACCACATGACAAAAGGAGAGATTACTTACAGGTTATCTTTTCTTTTTTTAATTTCCCATATCTCAGCTGTAAGATCACTGTCTGACGTTTGTTTTTATCCCAGGAATTACATGGGTTTTGACTGAAATTAATAGTTTTCACCAAAACCTTTTCCTTGTGCTTTGCAGGAGGGTGTTCATGTCACCTGTTTTATTTCGACAGCTTAATCACCTGAGCCTTAAACACTTGCTGCTTTGCTAATCTGGGATTTGTCTGGCTGTCTGTTTTTTCCATCTTTCTATTGTTTAATAATATCACAGGACAGACATGAACGTGTATGTGTATGAGTAAGTACCTGGGCAACCTGGGTGTGGGAATGACACATTCTCCTGGTCTCAGCGGGAAAACGGTGTTCTACTTTTAGTAGTTCCTTTCTTGGAAGTGAATAAACTTCTTCTTAGTGAAATATGTGCCCTTTCTGCCCTGCAAACCACAGCTCGACAACACTCCTCACGCTCTTAGCATGGAGGGTGCTGAGGAAGCATATCTGAGGGGGAGTTGACTTTGTTTTTGGGCTTTTGAGGCCAACTGTAGCATTTCTGCCTTTGGGAATCCAGCCGATACTGCCTCAGTTCCTCCTTCCACTGCATGCCTGCTTTCCTCCTGACCTTTACCTGGCCAGAGGAAGGAGAGGAAGGGAGTGGTAAGAGATCTGCATACCCAGAAAACATTTAGTAAATCACCACGGCTTTGTTTTCTGCTTTGTGTCCACGGAAACACCCACAAAATGAGAATCCTCTCAGTACAAACACCACAGGAATCTCCTGCTCCTGTACAGTGTATATAAATTGGGTGTCTTTACTTAAAGGAAAATTAAGGGTCCATAAACAGACTGTTTCACAATCACTTAACATCTCCCCCTGAAAAATCCTACACGATACGCTTTTTTCCTTTTTGGTAAGGCATACGATATTTGATGAACAAAGGCAGATTTTGTGCAGGTGTGATTTAAAACTCTTTTTGTAACCATTTTCAATCAAATTCCTTGCATTTAGGAAGGCTTAAGAAAATACAATACGGAAATAATATTTACTGTGGAATTTATTAAATGAAATGCATTCAGGAAAGTTTCAGCCTAAAAGGTATTGGAGATTATAAAGGTGAGATTCCAATCCGAGCATAACTTTAACTGATGTACTGAAAGAGCCACGTGCCTGTCCAAAACACGCAGCACAAAAAACCCCTTCATTCTCCCTCTTCCGTTTTCCACTTACCAACTCTCTCCTGATGACTGACACAGTTGCAACATCCCCGCTTTGCCCTGCCAGGTACCAGCCACCCCCCTTCCTGTCAGGGACTGTGCCCGTTCAAACAGCTCCATGTGCTCCACTGCAATTAATGACAACAGCTTTTCAGAGAGAAGGAGGGCCTGAAGGATGGGCTGGTCTACAGCCTTTGACTCTTAAGCCTCTTGGCTTATTTAAGCAGGACATTTTTTCCCACCTACTTCTCTGTCAGAGGGGTGAGTCATGCTCATGTTCACGTCCATAACATTGCTTAGGTAAGCTGCCTCATTAAGCTCAGTATGGCAACACACATATACACATTTTCCGACTGTAGACACAGGATTGCAAGCCTTGACTATGATGTGAATATCCTTTTCAACATCTAATTGTATGTCTTGATCTAGAGCGAGACTCCTGTGTTATTTGGGGCTTCTAAGTGTAACTCCAAATACCGCCAGACAGTAAAGAACATGGATATCTCCTGGTCTGGCAAAATAAAAAAAGAAAGAGAACAACTCTTTGCTCTACCAACTCAGAGTTAATCTCATATTTCTGGGAAGTAAAGATGGCTAAATATGAACCCGCCAAGGCCATATGTTCCTAACACGTGTTGCTTCTCCATCTAGCTGCCAAAAAACATGTCTGTGTTTGACTCTAGTAGGTGCTGAATAGTTTCTTCAAAGACTGAAGCATCTCATATGAGGTCTTGAGGATAACAGTTTTGCCAGGTCTCAAGATAATAATCAAATCAGGACAGCTGGACTCTTCCTGTTTCAGAGTCACTGGGATAGCAATTTCTGATTCTGGTAACAGAGGAGTGAGTTGAAAATTCGCTCTCTCTCTCCAAACCAGAGAATTTCACCCTGGTGACACTATGTTAGGTACACATAACATTTAACTTATCTCAGCAATGGCGCTTTTGCATTCTGGTTTGAAACTTGAGGTTGCCAAGGTTTTGTGTGCTGTACAGAGCTGTGGGAAGGGAGCTAAAGAATATTGCAAATATTTACTATAGGCTTTACCAGCAATTAAACTTTGTATTAGTCCCTCCTTCCTGAGTAGTGTCAGATTATAAAGGGCCTGAAGTTACATTGCAGCACTGCAAAAGGCACAGAGCATGGGTCTTTCAGCCATATATATTTTATGCATATGCAGGCTAGGACTTAGATAGAGGTGGTGAAACCAGATTGAGGGAATACTTTTTTTTGGTTTTTGGCTTTTTTATCTTGTATTGCAATACCTGCCTTACAGTAAGCCTTCCTGCTTCAAGAGTTAAACTCCTATTGCAGAAATGAAAGCAGAAAGAAAGCTCCCCTTTATACAATGGCCTTCCTAAAAGTCTGGCGTCCCAAACTACAAACAGCATTTCTTCAAGGACTGGAATCAAGACCATGCACCAGAAGCAAAAAAACTTGTGAAATTTTGTAATAAGTTTAATTATACCATACCAGCATTAAGGTAATCCTGTTCAAGACTTTTTTTTTCTTCATGTTTTTATATTTTAGATTTAATACATTGAAGTGTTTTTAATCAGGAGTTATCTGGACTCTAGAGATGTAAAGGGGAAAGTGAATAGTTTCTCGAGTGAGATTAAATTTATGTTCATCATCTCTGAGAACACAAAGCAGATCTCTATTATATTTGCTGATTAGGATGAGGAAAGGAACAAAACATGGAAGAAATGAGATTATTTCTAAGCTATTTGCAGAAGGAATGGAAAGGCAAGGGCAAAGGAGTTCCTTGCTGGCCCATCACACCACAAAGCCAGGCCCAGAGCATTCCTGGCTCCACTGCTCTGATGCCAGAGGCAAATAGATTTGAACAGGCTGTGACCACAGCAGGCAATAGCAGAGAGTGCTTGTACAGGAAAACCTGCTACCCTTCCCTCCCCACTGCTCTGGCACAACACAATCCCAATGCCTCCATGTCTCCACCTTGTAAGGAAACTCAGGCATCATCGTCCGTATTCATTTCCCACCAAACCCACAGTTTTTCTCCCAAAAATATTGTTACAGAAGATGCAGTGCCACTATTTACAATATTCAGAACATTTAAACTAAGAATAGTCAGGGTGGTAAAGGTTTTGCCCAGCCCAAAAAATTCAGTGTATTTTTCATGTCATCTGTCAGCTTAATTCTACCCTTTCCACCACAAAAATACATTTGTTAAAGAACAGCTTGTCTATTTACTTTCTTTAGAATTACTCTCAGCTATCAGTGACAGCAAACCTAAATTATTTTTTGCCTAATGAAATTAAAGCTGCTGCCTAAGGCATTAATATACAGATGGCGTGACTGTTCAGAAGTGAAATGCCACATCAGCTGCTGAGAGAGCTTACTATATATATATTTTGAGCAAGTTATATGTAAAAAGAAGCCATATGACAGAGGAATATTGTTTTTAATTTTTACTATGGTTTCTTTACTTAGAATCAGACTTGATAGAATCTTGCTTTATGATACAAAAATTTCCTGTGATACCTGCAATGGGATGAAAAAAACCTCTCAGAAACCTCTCAGGACTAGCACCTTCTGTTTTCAGGTCCGGCAAACACCTCTACTTATTCTGCTTTGCTTGCTTGTGTAGGGACCTAAAAGAAGGAACTTTGTGTTGGTAATTAGGACGTGCTCTGTCCAACAAGAGGAGGACATTGTACAGTAGCATGAACACAACCTGGTCACAGTGGTTGCCCACAGCTCTTCCCCCATTACAGCTTTAGGGCTGATGTTTTCTGTGCTGTGCACTGCATAGCTCTTTCTCTTCTGCTTTTCAACACACATATCTTCTTGACCTCACTACTGGCATTTTTTATGCGGTGCTGCATCCTAACGATAGAAGCTAAAATTTTAATATTTTCAATGGCATGCCATATACTCACAGTCTGCAGGATTTTAAAACCAGCGACTTGGAACACGAAAGTTCCTGACAGAGCAGTGTGTTTCCAAAGAATGCTCTCTCTGTAAAAGAGGTTCTTTCCACTTAGCCTGGTCCCATCCTCTCCCGATTGTTCCAAAACCTGTTTCTCCTCATGAGATCTGTCCTCATTTATGCTACATTCTCTATTATATCCAATTATAATAATATAACTGCATAATATAATAATATCTAGCTATAGTTCTACATCAAACAGACAGCTTTTTGTAAAAGAATACAAATTTTCAGTGCAATAGAGAAATGAAAACACAAGCTCACTTGAAAGAAAGTAACATTTTTGCTTTGTTAGCTATGCATATCTACAAGTATTTAATGACTTATTTTTTATAGTCTGGCATTAGATAGAGCTGTTTAGCAAGCAAATTTTTGTTTGTAAAGTTCAACCAAAGTTATACCAAAATTAGTTAAAAGAACATTGGACACTCTAGTACTGAATAGAAAAGTTGAAAGTACTTAATCACAAACACATCTTGTCTGAGAAAAAAAAAATTGAATAAATATCTATTTGTTACATACCTTCTCCTTGTTCTGGATAAAAAAAAATTGTTAGTATGCTCAAGGACAAAATCATATAGGTTCGGTAAAAACAAAAGGGAAAAAAAATTCTAAAAATTTTCACCTAAAAATTATAGGGTGAGAAAAGAAAAAAGTTTAATTCGAATAGGGGTTTTTTTGGTGAATGAGAGTTTTCAATCTAAATTTAGCATTTTATTCAGAAGCATCCTGCTCTTCTATAAATGACTAAGACTGGGTACACACAGGCCTTCCTGAATGTGATGTTTACTTGCAGATGCCAAGATGTCCTTCAGACAAACATCTAACACAACTTTATAGAAAGTGGATGCAAAACTAACTCTTGCTGTCAAGGAAAGCCAGCTGGCCCCCATGTGTCCAGGCCAGAGAGATTCAGACTTGAGAGAAGCTGATGGGAGGTCCATCCTTCCCAAACTGCTAAGGCTGTGAACATCTTAAAAATTCCTCTGAGAGTGGTTTTGTTTAGAAATTCAAGAGTTTAAGATTAGTGCTTTTAATATGTCCGTGAAGTAACTGAGCCCAGAGTGTCAGCACAGAGTGAAGGCCCTCTATGGAAGCCAAATTAAGTGGTTTTAAGCACAAAAGCTAGAAGCTGTTTCTCGAGTGGTGACAACACAAAGCAGTGAAGGAAATCAGGTCACAGAGGGCTGAGATAAGGTTTTGATTTGGAGGACTCTCTATTCAAGGCATAATAAATAGATCTGGTTTTGGGAGTGGCTGAGAACCCAGAACTTCAGCTCCAGGAAATAGCAGGGCAGCCCTTGAGAAGGTCAGACCCATAAAGTACCACACATTTTGCTGTTGTGTTTTGCATCAATAGTAGCAGAAGTCTAAAAATACCTTTGTCTGTATTTTTGTCATTGAAGTTTTCTGCAAACACAATTAATTAAATCTCCACTTCTCACTTTCCAATGCAAAAACAGAAGCACCAAATTTTTAAGGCACAGAAATGCCAAGCTTGGTTGTAAATGCTACAACATACGTCAGAGAGCATTTCGTTGAGACCCTGAGAAAATGTAAGGTGGCAGAGGTGATCAGACCTTTAGAATTCATTTGCTTCTCCTTTGAGAAAACTTTCTTTCCACTTTCAGAGCTCTAAATGTAAGGTGAAATTTAGCAAGATACAAACTGTATTTTAAAAAATGAGATCTCTGTCTGCAAACTCTTGCCAGTATCACAGCATTTTGTAGTGATTTTTAAAACACAGCAACTTAAATGTAGCTCTTGTCCTATGTTATTTACTTTATTTCCCTGGCCAAAATTTACTGCATTTTTAGTTTTAAATTTATTTTTATTTCTCTATTTGTTTTTTTTTTTAATTGCAGGGTATTCTGCTTCAAATTAGAACTCCAAAATCACTTCGAATTGTCAATGGTATTGAGAAGAAGCCACTGAACAAACCAAAAATGTCATGGACTTACTTAGCTAGATGGCATTGCATGGCCTGGATGTAAATGTTTCTGTCCCTGGTGGAAGTGCAGGAAACGGAATGTCCATCATGTTACTATCTTTAATATAGACATTTTACAGCTGCAAGGAGAACCTTGGAAAGAAAACCCCCAATGTCTTGGATCTGGATGTCAGAAATAACCTGACCATAATCTCACCCACTGGATCTAAATATTTCTTGGTGATGATCTCCTTACAGAGCTCTTCTATAGTATCTGATCCTGTTACTATAAACTCCAGAAACAGTCAACATTTCTGTCTACAAATGGCAATTAAAACATAGAAATGTAGTGTTTCATCCTCATGCAGTTATCCTACATTTTAAATCATTGCTTCTATGTCAAAGTAATTAAATTTTTTACTGGAAATACGTTTGCATTTGATGCTCCCAGTTTTTATTTAATGTTGTCCTTTATATTCTTAATAGTTATTATAGTGATGACCATTAACATGCTACTCGTGTCTTTCCTTTTTGTGAATTTGCATGTTTTCAAAACTCCTGTGACTTTAAAAAAAAAACAAACAAAAAAACCACAAGTAAGAAATCCTCCCCAAATGGGGAGGGAACTATCTTCTGTTACATTGGCAACATTATAGTTTTTTTTATATACTGTATTGCATATAGTAAGCTGAAACAGGCTTGTTCCATTCTATCCCAGCCAACTGTTTTTAGACTTCAGCTTTTCTCTCCCCTTCTTAAAAATCTCTCTCTATTTCTTCTTTTTAAATGGCACCTTTAGTGAGATGGAGGTGCTTTGTGTCTGACTCATCTTCTGCGTGCACATCCTTCAAAACGAGGGGTAATTGCTTCTCTTGCTTCTCCATCACCTTCAGCTAGCTCTGTGCCTTCTAGGATTACTCTTCTCCCCAGCTGCTGTTCTATTCTCTCCATTTCTAACATTAGCTTTACCCCCATTCCTGATTTACATCGTTTTCTTTGGGCTCCTGCATGCCGTTCTAATTTTCTGCTACATGCCATCTGCTCACTTTCCCTCTGTCTGTAAAGCCATGTTGAGTGAGCTTTGTGAGATCTATTTAATCACTAAAAAAACTGGGCAGTCCAGCAGTAAATGTAATATGTATTCCAGAAGACCTACAAACAAGTTTTACTTGGCACTCACAGCAATGAGGTAAGAGGATAAAATGAGTTTGTGGTCACATTACCAGACCACCAGCAGAGAGTTATGAGAAAGCTAGACCCATTTTAATTAGGAAAAATATAAAAAGTTTACATGAGAGCCATCATTCTGGTCTTCTATGAACCACAAACTGTAATTATAAACTCTAAGTATGAATTTTCTTAGCTTTATTCTTGGCTTTTAATATCACTGTGTGAAACAAAAGTTGAATTTCTTTAGGTTGTTCAAAGTAGGCCTTTATTAAAAAAACATTTTTTTCCAAAAATCCCTGCAGGAGATTAGACTTGATAATCTGCACGGTCTCCTTTAACTCCGAAATTGGTCCATGCCATGCCATAAATCTGTGCAGTATAGGCTTTTAAGGCTGATTTCTATGTAAGTAGAACTGTACATCTTAAAAATTGAACCCTTTGTCTTCTTTAAGGGGTGAATTTAAATCTTCAGCGTTTCTCTGAAACAGTTATGTCCTGAGGAGTTGTTTCATATTTGATTTTTACAGTGATCTTATGACAGGATGCACTGTTGCTTATGCTGATTGAAGGTGATTTTTTTATGATGCAAGAGTAAATGCAATTTTTTAGCCATGTAGTCCAGTATTGCAATGACAGGATCAAACTTTTGCTTTGGGGACTTGCTCAAAAGATGATGAATCTGATAAAAATACTCTCAAGTAACACAGTCTCTAGTATTTACATCAGCAAGGATACGGCTAGGTGGAAATAATTCAATGCCATGTTAGAAAGCTGAAGCTATCACCAAACCAGTTGGTGTGATTCTGTGGCGTAGCCCCACACCTTGCTCAGTCATTAGCAACCAGCTTGGCTTCCAGCAGGAATGTCGCTCAATAAACATGATGCAGTACCTGAACTAATTGGCCTCAAAACTGGGCATTCTGACAATGGTGGATCTGTCTTTGCTCTCTTTGAAGTTGTACCTATTTGGCCATCTTCTATTTAGAAAAAGCATGGACCTATGTTTTCTAAGAGATGTTTTCTCTTCACCAAGTACATCTACATTATAATCTATAGGAAAATATTAAAAGAAAAATCTGAAAAATTGTAATTGTAGTAGATTTAACACCTGAAGCAGTGGAGCTGTGGGACCTGGAGTAAACCTGGAGAACTGGCTATTATATGTAGGAGAAAACTCCCCTGAAGGCGAGGGAAATGCTTTGCTGGGGCATCACCATTGGATAGCCTTTCTGGTGTACCTGTTTCTTATGTAATGGCTGTCATGATACTACACTGCCCATCTTTAATTCAATAATTCAGCGATTTGGACACTCGTGCGAATGTGAGATAACCAAACTCATTTTACTCCTACTGCTTGCTGAATTTCGAGTCTTTACCATCTTCTAAGCACAAGCAGTGAGCTTGTGGTAATTCTCTCAATGTATGTAACCGCAGAAGAAGGGACAGGCAATGACTGAAAGGAATAGAACTCTCTCGTGGAGGCTGTTTTATTTCAATTAGACATTCGTGGTCTCACAAAAGTGACTGCTATAAAGATGCTCAATGTCACAAAAGTCAGAGAATGGGGAAATCTGGATTTCCTTCTGTCAACAATCATTTCGGTTATTTTACAAGATGGCACAGGTTCAAGAACAGGGACTGAGAACCATGTGAGGAAGCCTTCTAGTCAGGATGCTCCAGTCCTTGCTGAGAAAGTATGCCTGTATGTACTTGGTCTTCTGTTCTGGGTGCCCTGAAAAGCTGTTGGGGCAAGGCTCTGGATGACCTGCTTAGTCTGGTGCCATCAGCACATTCCATTGGTATCACATTTCTCCTGTGGCTTTTCCCACTGGTGCTTTCACTGCCCTTGATGGGTAGGATTTTTTAGAGCAACCTGGGATGTTCATCAGTGTGACTGGGAACTTAATAAAGCTCTAGGTGCACAAAAGGAAAAAAATGGAATTATTCTGAATGGCATTTCAAAGTAAGATTTTTTTGGTCTTGCTCATGTAAATTCATTTCTGCTCACAACCAAGATAAACTGCTAAAAGCTAAGAGACTGGTTTAAATTGCTTTTCTTGAAGAAAACAGAAAAATGCATTGTCTAAGGTAAAGAAATGGAATCCTAAGACTTACTATTTAAAAATTACATCCTTGTCATGGCTAATAATTAATTTCAGTGACTTATCTGGCAGACAAGACCAGTAATTCTGAAAATGTGTGGTAATCTAATGGCTGTCTCTTTCTTTAATATTGTTCTCTGCTTCAGGCTAAGGAATTAACATTTATTTTGAAAATAGATCTTGTTTCCTTGAGTTGTCCTTGGAAGACAGTCCCTGGAAGAATTAGTATTTTGCATACTTAAAGTGTTTCCTAAATCCTTAATTGTTTCCTTACGCTTCTGTCCCCAAACATGATCTGTGGTTTTACCTCTCTTATTTACATTAGCCAGAGAACAGATTTTATTCTCTGAGTTCATTCGTTTATGTAGCTTTGGACAAATTTAGCTGGATAGCAGCAGACTGACCGTAGGAAACACCATGGAAATGATTAGTCTAAAATTCACTAGTCCTGATCTGCTCATTGAAAGATTAGTGAGTAATCTCATCAAAGTCCAAAAGCTAAATGTTGTTGAAAACATTGCTTATAGGAGTAAAGTTTGCTGGTTCCTTATCTTAATTTCTGAAGGTGGCATTTCCTCTTCACCCCTTTAAAAAAATTTCTTAATATTAGAGGCTCTGATCTCATCTGGTCCAAACTGAAATCCTTCTATAAAGTCAGTTAGACTGATTTAGACCAGCTGAGCCGCTCTATCTCCTTTAATGTCCAGACTTTGTGCTTGCTCTCTGCGCTTCCAGCTGTGTGCTCCTGTGTGTGATGGCCTCCAACAGCTCACTAAAAGCTATTTAAATTTTTGTGCTTTCCTCACATAAAAGTCCTTGTGGATGAATGTCATCAACATAATGTAGAAAATTCTGAGACTTTCTGGCTAGAAGAAACACCTTTGCACCAAGTTTCAAGCAGAGCATTGTATATCAAACCCGTGTCCACCTTGTAAACTCATGGGGTCTACCAATGATCTTGGCTTCTACCAGACCACAATTCTATGGTCTGTAACAGGAACTTTTACTCTTTTGGATTGCTTATTATTATAAATTCCATAGAGACATGTCAAACAAATTCCAGATTCTACTGGCCTTCCTGGCCAATGGTGGAATGCCCACTCTGTCACACCATGGGGCTGTTTCAGAATGCCTTACCTAAGGCTTACCCTGATGCTAGGAACCTCAGCTGCTTTCCTGCATGGAGTCCAAAATATTTGTGACAAAGGAATTAGCGCACATTTTCAATAATTATGGAGAGGTTTATGTGATATATAAGTATATATATATATACAGAGAGAGAGAGAGATAGCTAGAATATAAAATCATATGTCCATATCTATATATATCTCATCAACTATATTATAAAGATACATATTACTGTGTTTCTAAAACACATTACTTTGAATTATACATCCATACATAGTTTTGGGACAGAAACCAGTGCTGAAGAACTTTCTGGTAGATTTAATACTCTTGTAATTTGGAGAATTCAGAAAATGCACCTACTTTGTGTGCTTTATGTGTAATATTTCAGGAACAGTCAAATTGTGAAGTTTGTCGCTTTGCCAACATTCTCATTCCTTGTACGTGCTGTAGGTAACAGTTGCTTATGGGTCATATAACTTCCCAGCCTCACACAATGTTGTTTCCTGTGTTTGTGGGCCAACTAACCCTTGATTACAGGGACTTACAGAGTGGTTTTATGGCCCGCAAGGTATGGTTTAGCACAACCAGAGGCAAAATGAATGCTAAAATTTTGCTTGTCAGCATTCCTCTCTTTCAATCCATTTAATAGGTGCTTAAAAACAGTAGCAATTTTAATATTAAATGTCTTTGTCAAAAACCTTTGTAAAAAGAAGATTTGTTGACTGGTTATCTGCTCAAGATTTCCTAGAGAATTCAGAAATATTTTCATAAACAGTTACTATATTTGGTTTAGTCAGATTTTTATATCTTGTAATTGTTGTTTGTGAATAGTTTGATGGCTCATAATTGTTCATTAAAAACACCACGAAGACTGAAAGTATGGTGAATATTAATAAAAATTCTCTAAGTTTTTATGGTGTGCTGGTAATTTCCTAGTTCTGTTGCTCTAAGGGCCTGAGCTGTTTTTCAGTCCTATTGAGTCTTTCATCCAGACATGTTTTTCTTCATGATACGCACAAGGGTGAATTCGCATATGCATGCTTCCTCCCTGCTGAAACCACTTCTGCAAAACAAGCCCAGAGAGATCTCAATTAACTCTGCAGCTAAATTTAGTAATAAAATACTTTTAAAAACCTCCTTACATACAGAGAAATCTAGGTTGGTCAGGTAATAATTGATAGTCCAAAGAAATATCAAAGTGTGTTGGGTAAATTATTCAAGTCTTTGAATATAAAATGGGAAATGCTGGCTTGTGGTAATGTAACTATGAGCAGCTGCCTTGGCTTGGAAGAAATGCCTCTAATCTATCTTCTTCAAGTCTCTCTATGTTTTTCTTCCCCAAAAATGAGGCTTGAGAAACAGATAAACTTTAAAGCACTTTACAGGAAAAAACTTCTGATCATTAGCAGCAGTCATACCTAGTTTAAAGGAGGTCAAAGACTTCTAGAACTGGAATATATCTTGTCCTATATGGAGATGGAATACCTTTAGCCTTTTGCTATATAACTTTTGCTCTTATCAGTTTGAAAAACCACAGCCACAGGGAGGGGTGATTGTTTCTAAATTGTATATCTCTTTCTTGCAGCTGTACATAGACAAGCTCTGAAACTTCTCACTCATGGTGATAGTTTCTTCTGTGGGAAACAACAAGCAAGCTAGACACTAGACACTAGAAATAAAATTTAATAGACACTAGAAATAAAATTGCCTTGTTGTGGCTAGATTTCAGAGTAATTTAGCTGCTTTTCAAAACTGTATCCACAGTCCTTTTCCCAGACTTTATCAAAGTCCCAGTCCTTAAAAACCAAGCTAGTTCATCGTCTGCTGCAAGGGTAAAATAGCGACAGTGAATCACATGCCCTGTTACATCCTTTAATGTCTGCTGTCATGAGGCATAGCATCAAATAAGTCAGAGAGACATTTTCATGTCATTTAACTGGATTAATGTACTTAAATAAAGGGGTTTGTTTCATCTCACTTTGGAGGTCCAGAAGTTGGGTGTTCTGAACTGCATATCTAGGTGTCCTATCTACGTAGTCACTGGAGAAAAGAGTAGGATGACTTTGCTTCTGTAACTAGTGATTTATGGCTCCTGCCTTGAGGTTAAATCAATCCTTTGAGGGTAAGGAGCTCTTCATAAATTAGGACAATGACTTTAGCTAAAAGTTAATTTTTAAATAGTGAAAATTACATAAGATAAATCCTGTTGTCCATAACAAGCTCTGAAAGCAGAAGCTGTGCAAGAATTGTTTTCTATGAAAAAAAGATTAAAGGAATTGTAATCTCAGAGCACCACATCTTAAGTCTTTGCTCTCATGGACCATTTGCATTTTTGTCCCTGACCATGGCATTTGCCTTTCGTAATGTTTTTAAACATTCACTTTCTGAAATTATAATAACAGCATATGTAAAAGTATCTTGTGATAACTGGATTTTATGTACTATTCAATTAACCCTATACTGCTAATGTGACCTTTCACGAGATAGGGATGTAGAAGTAAAATAAGGTTACATAGTACCCTAGAAATTCAAAAGATCAGGGAGGAAAAAGAGAACTATATACTTGAAACACTTGAAAGCTCAGTTTTAACATTTAGTTGGACTATTTTATAATCATACTCAAGGGCTGGCTGCTTCCTCTCATTTATTACCAGTGATGCACCATGCCCTGTCTTCTGTGCTGAGGACAAGCTATGCAGACAGGCATGGCAAGTCTACTGCACTTTTGACCTGCTAGTTGCCTTTGTTTCCTGTCTACCTGCATTAATTTTGGTTCATTTGCACGAGTCTTCATGTATAATAAAATAAATACAATCTCACAGTGTAGCTTCTGCCTGCAATTTAAGTTGAATAATTAACATATATTTCTCCTTCATTTCTCTATATAGCTTTTCCATGCAAAATAGATATAAAAAGCAAGAATAATGCCAGAGGTCTCACTCTTCTAGGTCATTTGGCTTTCAGACTCTGAAACTGGCCTCTCTTGGGAAGGTCTGATGTCTTCCAGTGGAAGGCAGGAGGAAATGAAAACAACCCTGTGGAAAAAGAAGAGAGGAATATTTTTCCTTCCTTGCTGGATTATATTCCCTTAGGGCTCAGCAAAAGTCTGTACTGCATACTGAATATGCAATAGATGGTTCTGCTATTGCTAATTCCGTGGTAATAACCCAGCAAGATAAAAAGCTAATAGGCTGCCCATGTGTTTAAAATAGTCTTCCAAAAACACATTTTAAAAATAAATGTTTTCCAGAAGATGAACTGGGAAGAGACATTTTTTTATATCCTAATTAGAAAAAAAAATGCCAAACCCTACATTAAAATTGATGTGAGTTTCTCAACTGAATTCAGTTAGAGTAGAATTTTAAGAAGCAGTTCTTGAGAACTGTGCAGGAGACGTCTAACATTAATGCAGAAGCAGGTTCATGGCAAATCCAGTTACCTGTGGACTATCTGCTTTTTCACAAGTGTAACAGAACCTAATGAAGAACTACTGAATAATACATGCCTACATAATTCTGTTTGTCAACTTCATTACATCTGAATGTAGTAAAAGCTTTGATGGATTTTCTATGTAAAAATCCTGGTATTGGTAGGTCTTTTGCTGCCCATCTATACCAACAAATATCAGTGGTACCATCTTCTCCCTTGGCAGTTTCCATTTACTTCTGTGATATCAGCTGTTACAGCTTCTTCAGCAGTTTTTGCATTCCTTCTGTGTTTTCCCTTCCCTACAATCCATACATATGTTGTAAATGCTTCTGTTAGCTTTTTCTTGATGCCTTCTTCTTGTGGTTTCATGTGGCAACACATGGACTACTCCCTTTCAGTGACAAATATCTCTACTTTCCCTTATTATTAAAGTCCTTCCACTCCTCTGCCAGCAGTATGTAAAGGTGTTTTCTGTCCTTTTTTCCTCTGTGGACTTCACTTGCCATGTTTTTTATTGTGTAAGACAATGTGTACAACAAAAATACTAATTATGGTTGGCTAAATATAACCCACCATCTCTGGAATTTCTGTCAAAAAGACAGGCTAAGTCTTGTTTATGCGCCTAACGCAGGTTCTGTGGTACTGGATGTCACAGCTGCTGCGTGTTCTGCAGAACCCCTTCGCTGAGGGGTCCCGGGCGGGGCCAGACCCCTGCTAGCCAGCTGTTCCCCACCCATGGCTGTGATGGCCAGGCACCTCCCTGCGCATGTTGGATCAGGCACCCCCAGAGGTGGAGAGGTGGCTCCCGGACTGGACTACCGTAGATTTTATTATGCAGAACCCCAGGGAAGAGAAAGGTCCCACACGGTGTCCCAGGAACCAAGAGAGTGAACTTCTGTTTGGCTGGGGGTTATGAGGGAGTCCCGAAGGGGTGGGGTAATACAAAACAACCAATGGGAAGAGAGGGAGAAGGGGGCGGGTGATACAAAACCAACCATGGGCGCAGAGGGGCAGGAATGGGGGCTTNCCACTCATTGCAACAGCTAAGCAATGGCTGAGAAGCATAAAGGTGTTTAATAGTTATATAAAAAGGCATTAAAACAAAGGTGTTGTCTAGGTGTCTGTTCAGTCATGTTTTTTTAAGAAAGTATTTTAGACTTATATACATAAACAAGGAGGAAGCCATCCACCATTGTTCATTGTTGGTGGCCACATTCCCATTTTTGCATGGGAATCACTCTCTCTTTTGTATACTTTTGTTATTAATATCTTTTTCTGTTACTATTCATTTTGTTCTTCCATTGCTGTTTCCAGTAATTTGTTCGTATCTCAACCCATGACCTTCACCTTTTGTGCCTCCAATTCTCAATTCCATCCCACTGTGGCAGGAAGGGGAAGTGAGAGACCGGTGTGTGGTTTGGGAGTCTCGGTGGGGGCACTGATTTGGGGCACACAGTTCCTAGACCACAACACCTGACTGCATAAGTTGATGATAGTTTTACATGTAAGCAACAAAATTTGCAGATTATATCATTCTGTGATCAATATATCATAATATTTGAGTGACTTTGGGATATACCAAAAGATGAAATGTTGCTGTTAATGGATATATTAAAACCAAATCTTTATAAATATACCTATATTTTAAAAGGCTTTTTGTCATGTCATTAGTCTGTATTAATTACCATCACATGACTAGACTGCTCATAGTCTTCCCAGTTCAACAAATGAATGTGATTTAATTTTAATTTGAACCATTCTAACATTTTGTTTTAAATAACAGCTTTTTGATCTCTGAGTACATTCATAGCATGCTAACAAAAAGAAAACTGTTACTCTAGAAAAATGAAATGCGGTTAGCTTTTCTCATACGGATGCAATAAAGACCACTTCTGGTGGCTTGACATTGCACAGCTGAATAGTTTTTGACAGGGAAAATAACTATAGTTTAGTCTGAGCTTTGGCAGTACTACAAGTTATTGAATATTTGCAGTAATCCAGTAAGTGAAACTTTATTATAGGCAGGTTGCTTCAAAGTGTATTATCTCCATAGTTACAGACATTTTCATTATGTTGGCCTTTTCCTATATGGAGGCACTCTTTGATTCTTTATTTTTATATTGTTTCTTGGAATGATCAATGGTCTTTTGGAAGTTTTCAGTTTTCCTTATTTCTCTTCTTTTCTAAGTAGGTTGAAGTTTTTCTGAAATATACAGAAACAGAATAGTCTGGCAAACTCAAGGCCAAAAGCTCAAACTCAAAACAAAGCTCAGAGCTGCTGTTCAAAACAAGTATATTTAAGCTCACTTGTGGTTTTTTTTCACTATTTAGCTTTATCAAGTACTTTCATGACTTTATTTCACAAAAATAGTACAGTATCACTGTGCATATGTTACCTTAGCTGTCCTTGGGGCTTCCACTAGAGCACATGATAGTTCATCAATCCTAATGCACTTCTCTCCTGCTGCAGTTGGGAATCTGCCTCCAAGTGCAGATATAGAAACAGGAACACCTGTGTGGGAGCACACGGCACTCAGGGCAGGCATGGGGACACCCGAGGGCAGTCTGGACAGCAGAGCTCTGGCACTGCCATGGGAATGGCTCCAGTGCCGCATGCCAGAACTGTTGTGCCACATTCAGGATCTCAGGGAACAGCCCTGCTGAGGGTTTTATGGTGTCCTGCAGGTTCACCATCTGCTCAAAGGGCTGCTCTGCACTCCAGCTCTGCGTTGGTAAACCCCATCTCCTGGCTGACAAGCACAGCCTCGGCTGCATCCCTTCTGACCTGCAAATCACCCAGGCTGAAGGTCGCTGAAACGCATGAAAGGAACCTTTGGTTTTGACCGATATTTGTTCAGGCCTGGAGCAGAGATCTGATTCAGTAAATCTTACAGGGGAGTCTCGACTAGGTGAGCTCTACTCTTGTTTCAGGCTCTCATTGCAGAATTTGAAACAAATACCTTCACACTTTGTAGAGGTAAAAATGAAACCCCATACCTCGGACTGATTGCACAGACAACGTGAGAAAGGAAAGAGGAAAGGATTGACCTGATGGGACTATGTTTCTAAAGGAGGAGAAATCTGTGAAGGAAGGTGAGACAATGGTGATTGAGGAACATACAAGTTAAGAGTAACGAAGTATATTACATATGAACTGTCCAAATCATGGTGCCAACATATTTTACCAAGTTCTTACCCACATAGCCATATGTGTTTCCTTAAATAAAATTATTATAACTAATGTCTCTTTGTAGTGATGATCAATAGACTAAATTCACATGTAGAATGATTTTTTTCAATAGACATTTTTTCTTTAATAATTGCAGCTATTTTCTGTCATACATAAATGTAATAGGAGGTGTTATTGAAGGTAAAAGAAGGAAAAGGTGAGGAATGAAGAACTTAAAATTTCAACAATGTTAGGTGAAAAGTGGGAAACAGACTAGAGAGTGATGGATAATTTTTCAGAATATTATTATTTTTCAGAAACAGAATAAATTCCACCATTAGGTATTTTCCTCATGTTTCATAGAATCTGATTTGTTTTATACTAGAGAGAAGTATCTTCTGTAAAAAAAACAGTAATGGAAAAAAATTTAGTAACTTGGAGTGTATGCAGTGAAATAACCAATGCTGAAAAAGTTACTGAAAACCACTAAACTACTGTGAACTATCTTATAAATATAATGAGTTAAATATGAGAAGTTATGTTGTCTTATAAATGGCAAGTTTTTATAACTCTATATAATATTTTAAAATAATGCACAAATAATTCATTCTGTTTCTTAGGACAAGAAATTTGTTTCTTGAGCCATATTAGTCTTTAGTTTTATTCGCATTGCCATGGACATGATGAGCATTTTTCACAATTATCTATGAAATTGATAATTTTAAACTTTCTATTTATTAGAATAATCAAATATTTTTCATACAGTGGACTGTTTTGTATAATCCCAGTATAAGGACTCCTACTGTGGAAAAGACCATGTAATTTTATGCAGTCTACTGGGGCTTTTTAAAATTAATTATCTTGCTTATAGTGCAAAGTTACTCTTTTTCTTGGTAATCAAAAGGGGCCAATATTCGCTTTCCAGAGTGGAGACAAAAGAGTTTTTATTTAGTTGTAATTTTCACAATTTTGCTAAAGTCAATTAGATATTTAGTAGAGGTACAAAAAGTTTTACAGCTGTGTCTAAATTTTAAGACCGTTGTTTATGTTTTCTGTTATTTTTAACAAATATTCATAAGAAAAATACTTAATAGTTTTGTAAGTCCTTAATGGATTTAGTGAGGGTACTGACCATTACGCATAGTAGCACAAATCTAAGGTTTGAATATTACAAAGGAAGGCATCACTGCAAGTAACACTTCTGTCAGGTACCTGGTAGGTGATTAATTGAGGGACTGGTTAGAAGAGGCCAGGGCTAAACTTTATGGCAGTCATGATCAGAGGTGAGGGATGCTGATCTCAGTCGTGCAGAGGAGCATGAGGGAGGGGAAGGTGAACCTTTGTACTGAGCTGTGAGACTGGTGCCAGGTTACAAAGGTCAAACGTTTAATAACACTCTTTCATTTTACAGCTCTATTCCATGTGTGAAGGCAGGCTAGGAATCCAGCTTTGATAAGGAAAAGGCAGAAACACATATTTTGCTGTGCTTTGATTTTGGATGTTTTATGTTCCTTGACCATAATACTATAGCCTCGAGGAGCGCCGTGTTCCTGACTCAACAACCTAACATAGAGCTGTGACCTAAACATCCATACTGCCGTGCCCTGTGTTGAGGGAAAAAAGGAGGAATCAATTCCAGCTATTGCAGTTGCTCTGGACTCCCTGGAGGTGGGCTCAGAGCCATTTTTCTATTCTGATTAGAAAAATTGCTTGAATCGACAGGAATTTCAGTGCTCTGTAGAGACTCTTCCACACATTCAGATGTTTGGTTATAAAAACACAGCTCCCCATCAAACATTATTTAACTAATATAATAATTAACTGTATTGGGTTTGGCTGAGATAGCAATCAGCCCTCGCAGTGCTGTGCTTGTAGCTAGTATTTGTAGCTAGAAAGGTTGATAACACCAGTGTTTTGGCTGTTGTTGAGATGCGCTCACACAGCAACAACATGGTCTCTTCAACATTTTCCCCTCAGCAGTCAGTAGGCTTGATTTTTGGAGGCAACATATCCAGGACAGCTGACTCAAAGGGCCCACAGGGATGTTCCATACCCTGTGATGTCAGCTTAGCAATAGAAGGTAAGGGAAAGAAGGAGGGGGAGGCATTTTTTATTAAGACATTTGTCTTCTGGAGGAATTGCTACATGTACTGAGGCCCTGTTTCCCAGGAAATGGCTAGACATGGCCTGCTGATTGGAAGTAGACAATAAATCTTTCGGGGTTTTTTGCTTCCGCATGTGCAGTCTTTTCTTTTGCTTTATTAAACTGCCTTTTATCTTGACCCATAAGTTTTCTTCCGTCTTACTTTCTCCCTGCCCTGTCCTAATGAGGAGGGGAGTGACAGAGCAGCTTGGTGGGCAATTGGTGTCCAGAAAAGGTCAACCCAACACATGATGTATAATTGCATTACACATGTTTACGAGCTTCTACCCATTTCTCTCCAGCTAAGAGAAAAGCCACCTAATAAAAGTTGCATCAAGACTAGAGAAAGGAAATGAATATGGAAATCCTCAACTTACAGATAGTAAATAGAGTACTATGACAGGCGATGTTTCTCTGAAGGTCAGCCCACATGATGGAATATATGAGCACAGGATGGAGCAGAAAAAAACTTGCACAGAAGTTCTGTCTTCTTGGAATTGTAGCAAAACCCTGTTGGCTGCAGCAGCACCTACATGTCTGTTTGAAGCTCCTCAGCAGTAGATTGGTGTTCCTATGGAAAGCTGGATGGTCTCACCTTGAATTTAAGAGAGGATGCATGGGCTCTTGTTCTGCATCATCCTGTAGGAGACCTCATCTCCACTCACACAGGGAATCCCATGAGATTAGCAGCTGACTTCAAGATTTCTAGTGATTTCTTGAAATGGAATTACCATGAAAACCCCAAATGCCGCAGTCACCCTCCATTCCCTCGGTGGAATTACAATGGTCCCATGATGTAAAGATAGATCAAGTGTTCATATGGGCCAGAACCAACAATTCCTTTGTATTTTTTACAATACCTAGCTCAATGGAGCTCCATGCTAGCTGCTTCGTTTCCAGATTAATGAAATATAAATATTTAGCCTCAAGTAAAATAACATGTTATGACATTCAATTGCATGTGCTTTTTTATCAGTTTCCCAAAAAATGGCAACGTGTGATCTGTATCATGGGTCACATCCATAAGCAACAAGACACAGCTCTGTGGAAGTATTCAACGCTTGTGCAAATCAGCCAAACTGGGAGTCTTTGTGCTATATGAATGAAGATTACTAACCCATATTTCCAATTAATTTACATTTTGTTCCAATGAGTTTATCAACACGTCATATAACCATAGTTCGTTTTCTACACTGACCTAATCTGTGACAATAGATTTACTCAGAGGAATGAATCCTTGCTCAACCTTACCATAGATCAGCCTGCTTATGGAAAAGAGAGGGAGAAAATGAGAGAGGAAAGTGCAGCTGTCTTTGTGGCTGAGGACTACGTTTGCTGTTATTGAGGTTGGCGCCACGTACTTTTATTTGCTAAAAGCTCTTTGACCTGCAGACTAGAACATGACTGTTAATAAAAGGTCATGAAACACATCTGAAATGGTAATACAATGACTGAGCAGAAATTGCAAATAAACCACTTTGCGAGAATCCTTTTTTTCCTCGATAAGAATGGACTGCTTTGGAAAAGCTAATACTGAGAAATATAATCATGTGAAAGAAACGCAGGTTTTAAGGCAAAAGCTTGTTCACTGACTAAATTTCCATGTCTCAAATCTTGACCAGATTTAAACTTTCTCAGGGGTCTACAGGAACAAGTAATTTATGTTTATGTAAAGAGGAAGGGATTCTTTGCACAAGCACAGTGGTAATAGCTCTGGTATGTACTTCGAGGTCTGCAAAATTGCTCTTTCTGGGGAAAGCAGTTTATGAAATTTCCATAGCTAAGGCCAATTTGCACAATCCAAGTAAACGTCTTGGGTTATTCTCTGAGGTCTAAAGGGCTGAGTACACCCAACATACCTCATCCCACCAGCAGCAGTCATGGAGGCCCAGGGTAATGGGTGTCTGCTCTTACACGTCTTCGGAAGTCCTTTCACTTCTGAATCCATATTTTTGCCCCATTCTCACAGAATTATAATTAGTAATAATTATTCTATGTAATAATATTTTATTGCTCAATAACACAAAGGCTAAATGCAGAATGATTTCCAGGGAATCAAATGAAAATATGCGTAATCTTTAGGGTGGTGGCACGTTCTTACACAGAGGGTGTGGACATTTTTGTCGGGATTTTGCATTATGTTCGTCACATTTGGTACACACAGGGAAGGGATGGGAAGTACACAACTTCCCACCATACAGCATTAAAACACAAATATAGCTGCTTTTTTTTTTTAGCTTTGCATTAAGTGTTCAGCTTTCACCATCCATATTGTCCAACAATCTGCTAAAATTTCCAGCAGCTACGTTTTCCAGTGAAGCCAAGTACAGGATGAGGTTTTCCAAAAGGTGAATGAAACAACCCATTGAAAATGTCAGTCAGAAGCCAGAACATAATTTTATTTGGTTTTTTTGATCCTTGTTCAGAATTCATATGATTAGCATGTGGCGAACTGTAAAACGAAGTGGAACAAAAGTGCCTGAAATAAATTTCACCTTGGCCTGATTTCCACTTGACTGAATTTGTTGTAGTAAACTGGTGACACATAGTGGATAAACAGTAACACATGTCTGCATTCAGAAAAGGAGAACAGATGGTAAACACACTGATATAAGGGCTGTTACACAAGAGCTCTGTGTATAATTCAGAAAGGTCAAATCCCCTGAAAGACGAAACTAAGTTTGATAAGGGAAAGGGATTCATTGACAGGAAGGAGTCAAGTGGGCACAACTGACGCAGACAAGGCTTTCGGCTCCTCAGTGGGTTTCACTCAGAAAAGGCATCTGGCCACATCTGTCTTCTTATGTAAAACCACTGTCAGAGGTGTTATTCACTTGCTCTGAAAGGCACTTCCTCAGAGGATAGCACTGCCAGTCCACTGGTTGAATTTGTGCCGCTGTCCTAAAACCCATCTCTTCTGAAATAGTGAAAACCATACTTTTTGTGGTTTGGGAATATATTTTGACCTTCCAAAGACATTAATTCCCTAGATCTTGTCTTCTGCAGCATGGGTTATCTGTTCCCACTTGTGACCACAGCTGGCCGTGACTGTGTTGGATAAAGGAGTTTAAGATGGGTCTGGGAAGGCAGCTGTCTTAGAATATCTTCACTACCTGCATGTCCACTGGTGTGCAAGAAGGGTTACTGTCCTTGTTTCTTATACTGGGAACAAGGAGTTTTTCCAGTGGCCACCTGGGGTAGAGTAATGAGTAGAACAGAGGTCTTCTGGATCCTAAGCAAATTCCCTGCACACTCCACTGCCTTCTGTCAGATTCACGCTGAAGGATTCGGTCGAGATGGACTTGAAAATGAACAGAGCCACTCAGCCTCACATACAGCTGAAGTGTTCATGGGCAGCAAGAGCAAAGAAGAAGACAAAGGAAAGATGAAAACCCAAATAAGAGGTGATTAGCCAATGGTGGTGGTGGTGTTCAGCTCCCAGCCTGTGCTCCTGCAGCAATCCAAGATATCTAAGTTTAAAAATTATGTACATGCAAATATAATTTTGCCAGCACTTATGTTTTATCTTGTACGGTTCTAAAATTGGAATTTTTGCTACTAGAAATCACCAAAATATATCTAATAGGGGAGACAGATAATAAGACAGATAATAATTTAGGAGAAAACAATTATGAATATGTTAGTTTTCAAAAATATTCAGAGGAATTCTATTAAAATGTATTTCACGTTGTAATAGTTGCTCTACTTTAAAGATACTTTCTACTGTTAAAAATATACCTAGAGAGCATTATTTTTAAACCATATTTTTTCAATCAATTCTTGGCAAGAGACTATAGATTTAAAATTGAAGTTGTTCTGTTTAAGGACTCACAGAAAACAGAGATGGAGTGAAAAATTAGGTGCTGAAGCCAGGCATGCTGAATGTTCAGCTTGTATCTGTTTTCAAGAGTTAACAATGCCAAAGTCATTTCACTTGTGACTTATTTAACAGCTGTCTGCAATTGAGGATCCAAATTTAGTCTCTTATCGCATCTTTTACTCGAGGGGCTACTTATTCCCTTAAAACAAAAGCAATCCAAGCCAAAAGTTTTTACAAACAATACAAAATTTTCTCTTTAGCTATAGCAGGGACCTTGCCGATGCTCCTGCCAAACAAAAAACATTTCTTTACTCTTCACTAATGCGTCTGAAATCCCTTTGGTGGTTACAGCTCCAAGCCTAAGGGATTTGTGGCCTTAAAATTTACAGAAAATAAGATGAGTAGAGGTGCTGTTCTGTTTTCTTCCCCCATCTACTCAAATGTTGGAAAAAGTCCCTTCAGCTACCCTACATCTCCATCACTGGCTTCTACTGGGCATATTTCGTGGTGACTTTTACATATGACTTGGAGGATCCAAGAGAAGGCCAAAGTGCCCAGAATATGGCACATCTCTGTACTTCCTGGGACATTTCCAGAGGAAAATTAAAATGTGCCTCTCTGTGCACTTCTCATGCTACAGCCAGCCTGCATTTCCTGTGCACCTGCATTAACATTTAATTTAGCTTCATTAATAAGCAGTCCAACTCAGGTACTCTGAGCCCAGTTTGGTCTGTGAAGCAAAGCACGAAAAAATACGAAAACTGTGTGAGTAATTTTATAAGTGCATTTGTAATCGAAACTGAACTAGATAAGCATTAGCTGTAGTTTTAGTCACAAATTCAGCCTTCAAATAATGAATATTAAAGAGATTATTGGCAATTATTTGACTGAAATGCATTTATGCAGAGAAGGTCCTAAATGGAAAAGCGAATCAATACAAATTTAGATCTGTTTCTGAAGGATTTAGGGATACAAGGACTACTGACTTCATGTCACGGTTTAAGCCCAGATGGAAATAAAATACCACACAGTGTGGGTGTTAAGCACATGAGAAATCAATTCATTGTCATTAGCAGAGCAGCCAGCACATCATGAAAATCCAGAAGTCACTTTCTGATTCGCCTGGCAGGTCCAGGTGACTGTTCAGACTGTTAAATTAAAACCCATATAACTGTAATATCAAGTCTGCAAGCAGTTGCTAAAAACTGCCCATCTGAGAATCAAATCAGCGTTTTTATACAGAGAAGAAATTAAGTGACATTTAAATTCTGCAAGATAGCAGCAGTTGCTCTGAGTGAGCGTATATAGAAGAGGATGCCCCTAAGTTAGAAAATAGAGAGGGCCTCTGGAATCAGACATGTATTTAACAATAGCAATATGGTGTAATATTTCTGTAACTGCAAATTAACCTGAACATAGTACTATGGGTAGCTTTATTCTACAAACCTGGAAATATACTGTGATTTTTTTTTTTTGCCTCGAATGACATTTAAGAGAGAGGATCACTGAGGTTACCTGAGTGCTGCTCTTTCAGAACCACTGATTAGTTCTGTCTTTAAAGGTCACCAGTAAAGGGTAAAGTTCCTGGCTTTTTGCTTTTAAGCATATTTTTTCCTCTATTTTTACTTAACGGAGGATATTTCAAGTTTCTGTATGCCAACACAGTGATTTAAAAGAACGTGGAAAGGTAAATGGCTGTCAGGTTTGCCATGTGTTTCATAGAGAGACCATGTTACCAGTGTATCACACAGATCGTTATCAGTTTCCCAAAAGGACGTGTTATCAAATGGCATATTTTTTCTGTTCAGCACCGGTATGTTCCATCCGTGCATCATACATTCTATGGCTAGGTTGAATTAATTATCATTTCAGGCATAATCTTATCGTAGGGAATATTACTGAATCCCTGTGTGGTCACATGAGGACCACATTTACTTTTCAAGTAACTACCTTATCTCTAAAGTTTGTTGATTGGCAATAGGAATCCAGTCTGCACAAGAGAGAGAAGACAGAGTTCTTAAAACATTGCAATGCAGTATGCAGCCATATCTGGTATGCAAGAATAGCAACCCATTTGGGGAGTATCCCAGGCAAAAGGCAGGCAGAACAGCATGAAATGGTTCCAATAGAGATTCCAAATATTTAGGACAAGGCAATAATCTGTGGCTTTGAAAGGAACTGGGGTAATTCCGGAGGTTTATCAAGAGTAGAAACTCTCCATATCTGTACACTTCACTCCAGTTCCCATCTGCATGGAATTGCTCCTTCCTGACCAATTCAAGCAGCCGCTTGTGACTCAAAGTTACTTTTTTTAGTACCTAGAAACCGTTGAGGTGACAAGGTACTTTGTTACCTGAGCAGCAATGAGTTGGCCTCTTGGAGACCTGTGAAGGCAAATGGGAGATTTCCAAATTTTCCTTTGAAGTCAAAGACAATTGGAATAAATTTTGTCACTGCCACTCTCATATCACCATCATTGCATGTAAACAACACGATCAGAATTTTAAAAATAACAAATAAAATAAATCAAGTCATAAACCAACCACTGACACCTCTGCCAGTTCCGTATTTGATCTATGGAAAATGCTTTTTTAACCATCCAATCTATCAAGTAAAGCTGATTGGTAAAAGTAATTCAGTTGTTTTCAATTTTGGAGATAGCTCACATCTCAGTGAGGCCCAGTTCAGCAAATACATACATGAAAATATAACCCATACATGGCTGTCCACGGGTGAAGCAAGTAATTAGTAAAGCATAAAACAAAGGTTCAACAGCTGGTTACTTTTTGGATGTTTGCTTCATCCACAGCACAGGACACCAACAGATATATTGAACATGTTGTATTTCAGCAGTTTAGACAGGTAAAAAAGTTTAACAGGTTCATGATTTAGAGGTCATATCAAGAGGCCATTAAACACCAAATTCTGAATAGTAATGGTTATAACCATGTAGCATCCATATATCTTTAAAGACGCACGGAATATATATCACCAACCACATTTACTAAGCTCAGGAGCTGAGACTCTCTGAGCTATGAACATATAACTTGTAGTCAAACTCTGTGACAACTTGGTTTCACAGGAGCTTAAAGAGGCTGTTTCATACCTACTGGTCAAAAATTTGAAATAAAAGGCTAAAAAGCAAATGTATCTGTGGAAAAAAAAAAACTTGCATAATTATCAAAATGTTCAATACATTTATAGAACTAAAAAGGGCTTTACTCTATGTTGCCATACCTGGAATCTTTAAAATTCTTAAGAAAGGCTATTTTTTCATTAAAAATAAGGGGATAGCTTTTGTTTTTCTAATAAATTCCTCAATTTTGCATATTCGTGTATTGCATTCTTATTTATTATGAGAGCTATCACTAGTAAAATAAAAAGAAATGGTCTTTAACCTGCAGAAAATTATGTAGATTTACTGTAGACAACAACTTAGCAGAAAAAAACCCAAATTCATTATGACTGCAAGATGAACTGTTATTTTTTAACTTCTTTTTATTGTGTGAAGACACGTTTGTCTTCTAGATCTGTGAACTGAGAAATAAATATGTTGCCATTAGGTATTTGACAATGACATCTACATCAACTCTATTTAAAGAAAGCCTGTGTTGCAGGAAATATGTTACCATTCTAAATGTTTTCCCTTCTTCTCTTTCTCTTTCTTTCTCTTCTATTGGACCTCTGCTTACAGTAGGGTTATGTTTCTACATGAGGCCAGGTAAAACCTGTGCCATAATTAAAGAGGAAATCAAACTCATCCAAAAATAAAAGCCAGTTAAAACACTGAGGGCCTTGGTGGGCAAGACGAGAAGGTTATCACGGGAAAAAGTTCCATGTGTAGGAATTGGATATCTCGTCAAATGAAGGAAACAGCAAATGCAAAATGTCAGCACCTAAAATCCTCAGCACTTTTCGTTCCATTTAAAATGGCAGACAAAAAAGCCAAGAAGTTTTTGTCGAGGAATGACATGAACTGGAGAAGTAATTTTTACATTGTACAAAATCATGTACACACTTTCTTTGATTATTATGTGCAGCTCTGATGTTCAGTACTCTGGGACAGTGAAGTCAAGGTGCTGACTTCAACTAAAAACACTTGAGGGATATAGCAGCTGCCTTCTGTAGAGGGATTGAACCAGCTGGGGTTCTACCCTGCAGAGTTGAAGGCTGCAGTGGGACATGATAAAAGCTTACTCGATTGTGAAAAGCATAGATAAACAAAAGGAGGAACAGTTTGTGACCAAATTTTACAGTGAAAGGACAATCCAGAGTAGGAAACTACAAAAGGAAGTGGATACCAAAGGAAAAGCAGGGAGAGATTGCAACAATTCTGAATGCTGGAGAGAAACAGAAAGTGTATACCACAGAACCTCATTACCAGGTGTCTGATTTTCCTCTCTTTGTGATTTCAGCTCAATTGGACTGACCATAATGTTTCGCAGGAATACAGTCTGGGGAATCCCAGGACAACATTATCATCAGATTCACACAATTAAGCTGTGTAGGTGGTCCATAAGACTTCCATACTGTAGCTCTATTCCATTATGGTTTTCCAGGACAAAATAAGCATGTCTAGAACCACAATTGTCCCAGTATTCTAATGCAGTTGTTTAGCATGTCAGCCCTTCTATTTTCTCATAAATTCAGTACTAATAAGTGCTGTTATGGAGGTCTTCTACATTCTATTGACTGCATTTTACCTTGTGTAACATTCTTCGGAAAATCTCTGTAAAAAGTGATTATCTAGAACAACACAGTAAGTTCTTCATTGGGAATTTACCTTGATTCAAAAAGAGAACACAAAAAAATGAAAGGAAGGGAAAAAAAAATCCTATGCCTGAAAGTTATTTGGACAGATTTTTGAGAGATTTATTGGAACTCTACATAAAAGCCTGAGAATCATGTCTACAGGAAATTAGCTATGCATTCCAAGAGACATTTTAAGTGGAAATTCGGAACTAACTCGTCTCTAATCTACTGTATGAAAATATAAGACTAGAGAAACTTCCTGTCTTTCATCCTATCCACTTACATAGAAAAGAAAAAAACTTGACAAAGAACATCTTATCTAATTTTCATATGCAGTAAATGTTCTTTCAGGGTCTGTCAGAGGTCTAATCAGCAGTCTGACTGCATCTCTGAGTCTTTAGGGTAGACTTATAAAGACACTTCTTGTAGTGGCGTCACCCACCCATCAGAGGTCTTTTTTTGTTTCCGAGGACAATGTGAAGTGCAAAGGCTCCTGTAATGCTCAGCTGGTGTTGTAGATCTTTGCAATAAAATATACACACATGTATCCTGTTTGTGTGTCTATAATGAATGAAAGAGGGGCAAAATGAAGTAAGAATCCATTATGTTTGATGGAATGTCAGCATTGAGAGAGTTGAAAAGGGAAAAATTTAAGGTTCTGCTTCTACTACAATTGTTCCACCTAGGAACTCACTGATACCAGCTCTCCAGGTGCTTCAGAAGAGCCCTGAGACCCTCAGAAGAGACCTGAGTCCCAACAGCCTGGAATCCTCCAGCCTCCACTGCCCCCAGCCCAGAGCAATAACAGGACTCACAGTGCTCACCACTAAGAGGCAGACCTCACCCCAACACTGCCTCCCTCACTGGAGGGCTCTCCTTTCCCTGCCCACCCAAGTACTGGAGAGGACTAGCTCTCTGCAGCTGGGATCACTGGTGTCTCTGGGTCAGGGAAGAGCAGCGTGTGAGGAGGGGCAATTGACAAAGTGAGGCAGTTGTGTCTGCTGTCATGCAGCTCGGAAAAGAAGCCTGCAGCAGGGCTGAACAGATCTGCAAAGGTGATTGCCAGAAAACAGCATTCTATCTGCAACCTTCTGAAGCATCTCCCCTTCTGAAACATCTCTCCTCTCCAGACTATTTTCCAAAAGATTTAATGGTATTGTAACAGATGACGATACTGAGACGCTTTTTCGACATTCCCGAATCAGAGAAGGCTCATTTGACACTGCACATTAATTTTGTTTACAGACTTAACTTGGCTGCCCTACTATAAAATCAAATGATAACTCCAAATGATTGTTGTAAGGATCAATTGAGGCTCTCACCTTGAGGACACAGATCTATTTCCCAGAAATTTGTAAGTTGGTAAAATCTTTCTGGATTTTATTTCCCTCTGTCTCTGGGTGGTATACATTTTTATATCAAGTCTAGAATCATAACCCATGGATTTGGGAAGCACATTGCATCTTCATGTCAGCCCTATACAAGCAGTTCAGCTCCTTGGCTTATCCTGAAATCAGGGACAGGCTTGTGGCACCTCAGGTTTTATACAAAAACAGGCATGTAGGAGAGAGAAGGCCTTTTTTTTTCTGTTTTCAAATATACAAGATCGAAATACACTTGTCTGGTACTATCTTGCCAATGCTTTACTAACTGCTAATGGCTTTGTGTGACACTTCTCCTAAGTCCTCATTGAATAACGTACATGAAAGCACAATTGTGTTACAATTGTTTTTTGAGATCCCTACCGGATAAAAAGAATTTAGAGGCACCACAAGTAAAGATTGTATCCAGTGCATGGTAACCAGACTAACTAGTGGGTCACATTTACATTCACTGCAATTGAACTTTTCTTCATTGTATTAATATAAACATTTCCTCGGCTTTAATACTTCCCTGTTACCAGTCCCCATTAGTGTGATGGCACTGGAATAACTGAGATCAACATCAATCAAACAGCTTGCAAAGGTAGCTCAGATCATTGTCCAGAATCTGTGCTCCTGTAGCAGTGCATTAGAAAAAAAGTCTTTAATGAAGAAAATGGAAACTGGTTGCCATGTCTGTATAAATTCAATTTTGTATCCTCCATGAGTTGCTGAAGCTGGTTCGGTGTGATTTCAAGCAATTTTTGTCTTCTTTTTGGCTTAGTATAGGTCTTGTTGAGATAGACTTTTAATTTCCTGTAGTCCTTGTCACCAGTGTTGAGAGAGGACCACAAAGGAATGAATGTAGGCTCTACGACAATCTTGGCGTTACTTATTCACCAGGGCGCACGTGTGGCAGGTTAAAATCAGAAGGTTTATATTTGCTACTGAACAAACTTACAAGTTAGTTACCACTAATGGAGACTATTCCTGTTAACAGTGAGATTCCACAGATATGTCCTGAGGCACTCTGGGTGAGCTGGATGGATCCATATCAAATGATAGTCCGGGACTTTCTCCGCAGAGCTGACTCTTACACGCTCACAGCACACATGCAGTGCTGGTACGTTATGAAGCACTAGCAGAGATGGGAGAAGATTGGATCAGAAGGTTTATGATATAAGGCACGATTAAACAGAGCTGGCTTTCCTCCAGCTTTGTGTGTGACCGTCAGGAGCAGGCTAGAATGGCTGAGGAACAGATGGCTGGTGCGGATGTCAGAAAGGTTTGTGTTTAGGCACCCCATGCTAAGCCAGCTAATCTACTTCACAGATGTCCTTGCTTTTGCAGCTGTTTTCTTTAGATGTCCTTGAAAAGTCAAGGTCTGATCTAGGGCTCCTCCTAGATACACCTGATTTGATTTGTATTTCATGCTGTTTTCACAGAGTGATAAAGTCAGCACTTCAATTAAGTACTGTCAAGTTGTAGTATGATGATTGTACTTGGCCACAACCTATAACTGGTCCCATCACCTCTGCAATCAGAATTGCATCTAAGATTATCTGACAGAGCACTTATGTAACGGGGTTTTTTTCTGCATAAATTTAAAGAAAGTGATATAATTAATTACACTGTGTGAGGCTAGAAGATTCCTTGGTTCAGGCAATTGCCATCAAGTTCAGCATCCCATCAGTATCTCAGGGTTTCTGGGGGAAGCGCGAGTTAAAGTAAGTTTATAAGGAATGAGACAAAAGTAGCAAACAGTCAGACAGACTAGCTGGCTGTTGTATCTGAGAAGTAGAAAATAGATAACCTTTATAGAATGGCTCTAAAACATTTGGATATTTCTAGATAAAGAAAACCTTGCCCCCAAAAAGGAAAAATACGGATTGGGATTAGCTCAGTTAGTTAGAACATGGTGCTGATAACACCAAGGTTGTGGGTTCAATCCCTGAATTTATCCAAGAGTTGGACTCGATGATCATTGGGTCCCTTCCAATTCAGAATATTCTGTGATATCTATAGTGTTTGAAGCCTGCAGGTTCAGCTAGAGCTATAGGTGCAGGGAGGGCAGTGCTTGTGTTGCCAAAGACAGAATAGTTTAGGGGAGGAGGGCCTACAGACAGGGCCATTTTAAGTTATATTGGAATATGTAGCTGTCAAAGTGCAAAGGTATTTTTGAGAGGGGGCATGCTGGACTGCAGCTACATGCAAATACCGGCTGCTACTTATCCATCCAGATACCAAAAGGCTATGGAATTGGAATTGGCACTAGTGAATGAAATCTGCAGAGATTGTCACATCAGTTAAATTTAAGCACAGATCTGAAAACTGTGAGGTTTTATGGATCCTGGATTTTCAAGGCTTTGCTTGAATGGTGGAAATATTAGCCATGATCATAGTTTTTACTGCCTATTAAGTGTTATGCTCTATTTTTTCTCGATAGTCTATAGAAAACAGGCCTATATGAAGCGTGTGCATCTGGGCATAAAAATATGTCTCCTTTTTCCTTCTGGAAAATCTCTAAAGAAAAAAAAATCCCAAATCTAAGAATCTTGTAGGATATGACATCTTGACATCTTCTTTTTTTTTTTTTTTTTTCTCTTCTCTATGGAAATTTGGAAATAATGGTGCAGGATTTTCTAGTAAAGAGAGAAAGTGTAATAAAATAGTGAATGGTAGGGAAAGAATAACTTCCAGCTTGCAATTTTTACACAGACTAGTGTTTCATCGGGGCTATGTGAGCATGGCCTGCCCTTGGTATCTGAAAGAAAAACTACCATGAGGCTTCAAAGAAAGTGGTTTGGACAGGAACTGAATTTTGACAAAGTGAAACACTTCCAAAAATGGCTGCATATATATCAGTCGGGGTTTTTTCAGCATTGATAATCTGTCAAATGATTTCTTTCTTTTTGTTTGGATAGATGATTTAGATGTGTCCCATTTAGGGCTATTGGAACAAACATACATAACTGTGATGGATTTATCTTTCATCAGAACTAAGGAATTCTGCCTGTTTTTGAGGTAGCTGAAAGCGACAGCTAAGGCCATGCCTCCACAAATAAAAACCCAAGCAAAATCCAGATGATCTATGTGGAAAGATGTGGCAAAGATGTGGCTTAAAATTGTTTTTCTAAACTGTGTATGCAGAAAAGCAGCTTCTCAGCTGGAGAATAGAGAAGCAGATAAAGAAAGGAGCTTCAGAAAATTTGCAAAGGCCTGTCTTGGCGACAGTGGGCTTTGGGGTAGAGGTGTTGGCTTAAGACTAAGTGCTAGTTTCATTGTATATCCAAGAAAGAAGGATTTCTACATTTTTGACATATGTGTCAGCCTCAGAACTCGGTAGGAGGCAAGGACTTCTTTTGTTGTTCCAACCACATTGGAGGTGCAATACTTGTATTGCATTTGTGCTTTTCACTGCTAGAATTTAGCAGCGTTGTTTCTCCTCTAACTAGAGCTCCTTCAAAGACACCAGCACTCCTTCAAGCCTGGCATTATTTTTTCTCTTAATTGAAATATGCCAGGAAAACCAGCTATTGGTTAGACACTCTGACTAGAAAAGTTATTGCTTCTAGCTTCATGATAACATTTTTGCATAACATCTTTCACCATGTGCCTACCAAACTGCACACATCCTCAAAGCACTGAGAAAAGTGGTAATTGTCTGAGTGTCTTTGAGTAATTTCTTCAGTACGACTGAAGAAATTAAATTACATTAACTTCTTATTATGAGAAATTTGGATGGAAAAATAAAAAAAATTCTAGTTTTCTGAGCCAAACCACAAGTAAGACTTTTTACAATGTAACTATTTAGCTGCTGGTCAAGATGAAGCCATCAACCTTAGCTTAGAAAGGGGGAGTTCAGATAATGGAGTCTTGAAAACTGATACATCCTTTCCTTTCATGGGTTTATATTCATTAAATATGTCATTAAATTCTTTGAAAACTCAGATGTCTTTCTATTCTTGTTCCTTGTTGATATGGTCCCAGTAAAGAGAATTTCCTCCAAGATTTCAAGGAGCCAAAAGTGTCTTGTGATGACTCAGCTACCAGTAGTTGCAGCACTGCTGAACTGTAAATAAGCCAAACGAACAAATTACACCTCTTGTTCTGTGGAGAAATGCGTAAAATTTTTAAAATCAAGAGTTTTCAGAATGACAGCTTAAAATCTCTGAAAAAAGATGGTAACTGTCTAAGACAAGCTGGAGAGAGATGAAGGAACTTCTACGGAGGAGTGATACTCAACAGTCCTCAAAAATGAATTCTACACAGTTTTTTATTCTTTCATATTTATACCAGAGATTGATAATGCAGGTGAGGTCTTTTCTTCAAAAAGAGAAGAAAGGTCTAGCCTGAAGATGAAAGAAATCTTGTCTTTCATGTTTCGGATCCAGGATCCGCATGAACCGCTGTGGCAGAAGAGGAGGATGAATGCAGGTTTCCTAACTGCTCCCTAAGGCCTCCAATCCATCTATTCACTCCTACATTTTGCTTGAAAGTATGGCCCTGCCAGATCCTGCTTCTTAATGTATGAGCATCACAGGCAGAGGTGGTATGGCTATTCTCAAGCAGCCTACGTAAACAGCCTGCAGACCAGGGTGGAGTGGGCTTAGCTTAAAATCTTTGGAATTTTAGGGCTGCACCAGAGAGAGCACAACTAGAACAGCATTACTGGGACTCACTAGCATGATGCACTGTTAACTTGTCAGGTTTGAAATCCGCTTTCTTGTTGGGAGTTCATAATTCCACAAAATCCACAACAATTTTTGGTTTTAACATCTGAAGGAACTTTCATGTTTACAGCACAGGTTTGCTTATGATCTGCTGTGAAATTTGCCCCCCTGAGATATGTTGCTGGCAGGTATGACCTTTTGGGGAAGCTGGTAGTCTGGTTTAATGCTTTGTTTGTTTCTTCTTCAAAGCTAACAAGTAAGTAACACAGAAAGCTGTCTGCCTTTTCTGATGTTGGAAAAGGTTATTTCGTTTCTTTAGTCTGGAGAGTTGATTTATTGCAATTCCCTCAGCATTGCTCTTACCGGCAAAGGTTTTCAGAAGGTAGGGTGATTTGGTTTTGATTTGGGGTTTTTCCAGTACATGGAAACTATGATATTTACACAGTAATTTTTTACTCAAATTTAGAGTATTGAAGCCAGTCTCCTGATTGTCCCCTCTTATTGTACTTTGGTGAACAAGGTTTCTAGGACTTCTGAAACTGGACACTTTTTGGATGCAACTAAACAATGATATGCCCCAGGAGAAGAGCCGATGTGGTCCAGCCATCACTGGGCATTCAGTCCGCTGAAACAAACTAGAGAGAGCCTGAAATAAGAGGTCTCAAAACACGTAACATGGGCATCAGGTCCTTATCACCAGATCAGTTACTCAGCAGATCCACTCCTGTCAGTCTGTGCTATTTCCTAAAGCTGGCAGTCAATAAGTCCCTTACAAGACTCTAATGTTACTTGAACTCATGTAGAGAAACCACAAATTCATAATTTTTACAGAAAGAGTGGCTTCCATTTCAGTCAGCCATAAGAGTACATTTAGGATGCAGAATTCTGAGTTTTGCTGAAGCACTTCACACACAAGAAGCACAGATAAATAAATAATGAGTGCCAGTACATGATAAAAACTGTACATTAGACAGGAAGGCTATAGCACAGTACAAGGGATTATGCCTATATTTAAGAATAAAGTGTAGCTTGGGTATTTCCATTGTCACTTAGGTACCTTAGGAAAGCTGCTGCACCATTAAGTAGAGATGGAAACACACAGAAGACCAGTGTGAATTTGAAATAGAGCCTCTCCCTTCCCCTGTGACTGCCATAACATTTCTGGATTAAATTACCCTAAAATATGATAAAATAACCACACTTTTCTTTCTTCAAGACGAAACTACATGTCTGTTAAAGGCTTTTTACATGCTTCAAACAATAGACTTAATCTTTTATTGAATACAGTTTGACACAGACAATACAGATAGAGAAATACAACCTTGGGAACAATTACCGAATAAAAACTGGGGACTTGTATTATCATACAATTTAGATAACACAAATGGTTCCTTGTGATCTTAGTACCTACAAAATGTTTTCTATTGTTTCCAACAAATGTGGAGGGCTTGCTGTCTCATCTTGTCTGAAATCACAAGGCTCAGATCTGTAAAGACAAAGCCGTACTTACAAAACATACCAACCTCCTTATCCTGTCTTTAGAAAATGGCAGAGTGATAGCTGACATGAACACTACCTGTAACGTATTTCTTCAAGTAGACATTATGGAAAGCTAAATATATCAAAATCTAACTTGCCTTTCTTTACAGAGAAAGGTCCTTTTTATCAGCTAAGTTGTGCTTTGTGCAGAGACTTTTCTATAGGGTGTTGTAATTCCTGGAGTTCCAGTAGAAATCAGGACCTCACGATTAAACAATTCCTGTTTCGGTACCTTCAGTCTAAATACAATCATGAAGAAACTCATACCAGAAGAAAGAAATCAGTGGGCTGATGTGATGTGCACAAGGTTACATAGAAGATCTCTTCCAGTGCCAGCTGGAACCCTGACAGTATTCCGATACACTGCAATCTTTGCTGTGCTTGGAGTGACTGTGGGACTATCAAAGACTTTTGACAGTAGTATGTTTTAAAAAACGCAAGATGGCATGAAACACTATCTGTCTTAGTTTCATTTAAAGGGTAGAGCTTTCACAATGCCCACACTGCCTTCTGAAAAAAAAAAGATAAATCATGGAGTACCACTGCTCAATTAAGATGTTCACGATTGAATCTCTGAGACCCTTTGAGAACTGTTGCTTTTTCTCAGATCATAAAGTTTTGCTTTGAACCATATGAAAGCTAACAGAATGTAAGTGAAGGCATTTATCCTAATAAATTTGGATTGACTTGGAAAACTGTTTAATAAACTTTATGTAACCGTCTGCATAGTAGCAGCTGGAATGCAAACGGCAATGATGTAATAACAGTAATCAGCTGAACATGGTTCAACATTTTTCTCTCAGACACCACAACTCTATGCTCCATCAACAGCTTCCTCAGTTCAATACTCCTTGGATGTAAAAGCTGTATTAAATATTCTTTAGATCTACATTTATTCTCTTAGATTTTCACCGCGTCGGCTCCCCTCGAGCCACCCCTCTTTGAGGGAATCTGCGGCTGTCCTGCAGCGTCCCTGGCCACAGGGGTCGGCCACTGCTGACAGGAGCTGGCTGCTGCTCTTGCTGTGCTGTCCTTCCCGAGTGGGGAAGGGGGCTCGCAGAGTGTCAGCTGGGGAGGCGCCGGAGGCAAAGGAGGAGGAAAGGGCTCCTTGCTTGGGTTCCAGGAAAAGGTTTATTCCGGAGGGTCCAGGGGCAAGAAAGAGCAAAAACTCAAGGAGGGTCCAGGGTTCTAAAGGGTACATGACAACCAATCAGAGTACAGCAAATATCTGAGGGACAGCCAGGGTAACAAACAGGAAAGGAGGGAGGAGGGATTAGGGAAGGGTAAACCAATAGGACATCGAATAAAGGTGAAGATTCTAGAACAGAATACATATGCAACAGGGGAATAAATATTCAACATAAGGGGAAACACATGCAACTGGGACATAACAAACAGGGGGACAACAGGAGATCACCCTAACTGAACAGGGATTCTCCTCCTCGGAGTGCTCCCACCACTGAATGGGCAGAGCCCGACGTACACTAGGGCTCCACAGCCCCTCAGAGGGCTGAGTCACCCCAACAGATTTTCTCGTAACATGGCAGAATTGCGCTCTTTGTGTACAAAGGTGAGTCATGTGCTTCTTGCAACACGAGATTACACTGTTTGAGTTGTATCAATTGTGTCTGATGTTCTTTGAGAAGAAATTATTCGTCATTACTCTTACCCTCCCAAACTCCTCCAGGTTATGCATCCCTTTTTTTTGCCGCCTCAAATAAGTTTGCTGCCTCAAAGAACTCATGATCAGACTTGTGTGGTATTTGTGTGTATATGCAGTGGGTGTTTGTTTCTTCTGGGTGCTCTGACGTAGCAGTGTCCAATCAGTCAAACTGTCAACAATCTACTCATCTACGTACCTATGTTTTTGTCAGTGATTCCTAGGTAATTTGGATGCTGATGCTTGACTAGAAATTCATTATGATGGTGTCTTCTCAGATACTATCATACTATGGGTCATGACATTTGTGTTTATGTGTTATCCAAGCCTAACCAGCAATACGTGCAAAGAAAGAGATAAGCTCCTAGAGCAGGGAGAACTATTCTTAGCACACAGTTGACTCAGCAAATGTATCTATTTTCTCTTTGTGAGTTACCTATTGGTCCCTGCTGGATGGCTCCCAAACCCACAGAAGTGTTTCTAATGACTACTGCATACCTCCGGCAGGAGAACTTCTGTAAGCACGTAATCACGACAGCTTCTCATCCCAAAAATAACTTTGCAGATAAAATGAACATAAAGTTTTAGAGGACATGACTGTGAAGTGACTTTCAGTACAAATGACTCCATTGCAGCCCATATCCAACCAAACAGCTATTTATTTATGATGTTTGCTACTTACAGAATACTAAAATAGTTACACAAGGATCATCCAAAACTTACTCAATTCTACAAGAGTAAATGGGATGTTATGGAGTTGCAAATATCTACACACAGTACTGGAGAGTGCATTGGCTAATGTCTTTTGTACTGAAGTAATGCAATTAAATGTTCTTTTTGTGGCTAAATCTTGCAAAGCATGTTTTTGAAACAGACTTCAGAGTGGTTCTTTGACTTCTGAAACACAAAATCTTGTGTCGATGACACTGTCTTTATCTTATGAAGTAACATTGGACACAGCGGGCATACTTCAAAGAAGTATTCATCCTTGCCACAGTGGAAAGCTTTTTATTTGTCAATTGAGCTAAATTCCTTACTCTACTTACACAGTGAAAAAAGAGCAGATCTGTTTTCAGGATATGGCACTAGTTTGGAGCTTAAGCTGTGACATCAGGGTGCCAGGATTTCTGCAATATGATATTGTCTATTTTTTTTGTCTGCCTGTCTCTCGCCCTTAACACTCCTTCTCTCTCTCCCCACCCTTCTGTCCCCAGAATTTCTCTCTTATGTGGGGGGACAGGGATAATAAAAATAAATGGTATCAAATGGAAACAGTTCAACTAACCACAAATGCGGCTGATGAGAAAATTGGGGAAAAGTGTCCTACTCTCAGGGGCTTCTGTTCTTGGAAAACAGTGGGGAAGCAGGAGACTGTAGTATGTTTGTTATTCATTGTCTCCATTTATTACATTAAAATAACTATCCCATTTTTGTTTGTGCCTCCAGTCCAAACGGACAGCAGAGCACAGAGAATGAAACATCCAACATACAATTGAATATACAAGCCAAGTCGGCCATTAATAGTTCACTCTCCAGCATCTGGATCCTGAATATACAGTTATACAAGTTGAATTAATATGGTTGTTTACTCACATTCTTCCGGAGCATTTTCAGCCATCAGCCCTTTGCAATAATATTACACCCAGCCAGGCTGGAGTCTGGTGACCGGTTATTCTTAAGCAGATCCTTGAGCCAACTCCTGAATAAAAAGATTATAGTACAGTATTATTCCTTTTCACTTCTGTCTCAAATATAAGTAATGTGATTTAAAGTCCATTTAACCCTGAGCTATCTGTGTCCTTATTAGGTATATTAAGTATAGTAAAAAGTTGCCGAGTACGGCAATAGTTGGAAGGTATTTTGATATTCCTTCAGTTTTTAACCCCATGGACTTTTCTAAATGCAGCCTATGTTTCAAATGTTAATTTTACTTGGAAGCAAAACTGAAGCCTATTCTCCACATGTAGAACTTAATTATTTTTCATTTTCCTGGATCTTTAGAAAGTGCCACCTTTATGGGGGAAATTCAGTCAAGGCAGCTTTATCCAGCCCGAGGATTATATTTGAAAGGCCTCTACATGAAAATTCAGCCACTGATACAGCCTCTTTTTATTTTACTGTCCCTTTTTATTCCACATGTGAGAGCTTTCTGCAGGGCTGTGTACAAGCTGTTATTTCACTGGGCTTTCCAGCTACCACTGAAATTTTAGTTTGGGTGTTAGGAAGCCCTTACATTAAAATATTTCAAATTTCCCTGGAAGTTCCTATCATCTGAAAGGAGTGCTACAATTATTTGCAAACTCAAAAAACTCAAAATTGTGTGATTTTCTTCCCAGTGGAATTGAAATCTGAGATCCTTAGAGAACATCTGAAGACCATCTATTTAAAATGTCCAAATGCCACACTATGTCACATACTGTGTCACAGTATATGCTTTGATCTATAAAAGGAGAGAAGATGTTTCAATCAGCACTGAATAACAGCTGTCTTTAATGGTTTTAAAGATAGAATGGATTATTCTACTCAACTATTTCAACTATTATATAGTGTCATCTTTAACATCTCAGGAGTGGTGAGCAGTGACTGTAAGATTCATAGTATGGTATGAGGTGAAATTAAAATATTTCTCTCAATACAGAAACAAAAATAGCATTTGAGATGAAGTTTGGAGATTCTGAAAAGAATCTTTATTCTGAAACAACCCTTGTGAAAACTTTTTTTTGGTATTTTCTCATGAAGCTTCAATTTTTGAACAACAAAAATTATGGAAACTTCAAAGTTGCTCATGACATAAAAATTCCAAACTTTGATGTGATGTGCTAGGAAACATGAAAAGCAGACACCTGCATGCCAACTTCCACTCCAACACTGCAGGTAAGAGAGGGAACAAGGATATGTAAACAAAAGAATCTCAAGTTGCTGTGGTGTTAGTAAGATTAGGACTGTGATGCTATAACCTTCATGTTTATATTTTTCAGGAGACTGAGTTCAGAAAAGTGCTTCTTGTGAGGACCATAATCATAGCACTCTATCGATTTAGTTCAAAGCAGAGGTTAACAGTTCATTTAGATACATACATCTGTGAAAATCAGGATTTTTACACTAAGGGGATCTCCAGTACAGCTGACAAAAGCTTATCAAGGTCACATGGCTGCAAGGAGAAGCATGAACAATTCAGAGATAAAGGGAAGAAACTTGTAGCTAAGACTAGTTATTTCACTGGCACAATTTTGTCTTGGTGCAGTCCCAAAAATCTTTAAAAATAAATTTGGATATTGACTTGAAAGTCATTCTGCACCTTCTTTGTGCACCCTCATGCTGCACCCAAAGTACCCTAGGTACTTTGCAGGCACATTGAGATAAAGCCGAGGACAGCCTTTGCTATCCTGCTAACCCAAAATTGTCAAGGTATTTCAGATAACTCTGGGGATACTGGAGTGATCACAGAAAGAATTTGTTTTCACTGAGGACTGGTTTGCAGTATAGTGACAATGGAAATATAATGCTCTTCCCTTGTTTTCTTCTTCAATTTTTGTCCCTAAAGGAGGAAATTTTTTTTTCTTGTCACATTTTTTCACTATTTTCTATGTCATTTATGATGAGATTAAAATTTTAGTGTTTTTTCTCTTGAAAGCTCCCTGTTCTCTCACTCATTCCCTCACACTACATATTCTTTGACAGCCCAAGACTTCTTCCCACCTTCTTTCTCCTGTTTCAACTCTCCCCTTTTCTACATGTTTTCCCTTGTACTTGGAGAACAAAACACCCCACAAAACACAAACCCTCTTCTTGTTTGCAGCATCTTCTCCAAAGTGAAGAGTATGGCGATGTCTTTTTTTCATAAATTACTGCAGCTCTGCACAGTGTAATGCATTTGCTACCTAGGCCAATTTCCTGAACAGAGACACAGAGCAAGAAATTTTTTATGATACAAAGCATCATCCTAATGACATTTCTTCCCAGAGGGAGAGAGAGACAGAGGGAGAGAGGGAGAATTTTCTGTTTTCCTGCTTCCAGCTTTATCTACTTTGGGATCAACCATTCAATCCAAGCTTAATAAAGTAATTAGGTCAGTGTGAGGCAGTTTCCCAAGGGCAGAGCCTTCTGGAATTTTTTGTTCTTTCTTAAATGCAGAGATGTTATCCAATATAGCATGGTTCCTACAAACATTGTTGTGTAATGTACATGTAATTTGTATATATTACACAGCACTGCAGCAAGTCATGATTATTCAAACTAAACCTGGCGACATTTCAATGTCAATTTCTCTTTCCCATTTTCCTTTTTCCTCTTATTTTTCAGGACCCAAAGAACTTGTTTTTCCAGAAAACAGTCTTTTTCTCTATTGCTACCAGCAATCGATGGAGTTTTTCTCAGCCCTGAGGAGACTGTATTTGAGCTCAGTTAAGTGCTTTGTCACTGTCTAAATGAGTACCTTGTGGCAGCAAGTGAGCATCCTCTCTACATCACAATGTGCACAACGTTGTATCTGTACTGGATGTGACAAAGAGGTCCATATTTAACTCACAATGCCTTTAATATATTTTCCTGTTGCTAAATGATATGCATGTCCCGTGACATTCTCTACACTGCATTTTTGTTGCAACTGTACTTTCGTTTTGTTGATACGAGTAACAGTCAACGACTCTTTCTGTATTATTTTCTGTACAAACTAGAAATGCTACAGTGAAAAAGATACTCCTACGTCAGTTTAGCCATAAAGATTAATTGCTGGAAAGCCATAAAATACTTCTGTGCTAGCTAATCAGTTTAAGTAGCAGTAATCTCTCTGAAACTAGAAATTCATTAATTAATCATCCCAACTGTAAATGCAGTCTAGGCAGAAAAATCAATAAAAACCCCAACCACTCTTTTAAGGTCAGATGTTATCAGCCAAAACTCTGCTGTTTTACTTATGCAAGACTGCACATCTAGTTAGAGATAAGGCGACCACTGGTAAAAAAACTCAGCATATGTGATGAAGAATTTTCATAAAGATCTGGGAAAAAAAAGACCTTTCAATTTTACTGGGCTTGCTTTTTACCTCATCCTTCTCACACTATTGCTGCTGCATTTTAAGCAGACCACCAATAGCAGAGAAGTGAGTAGGATTTTCACTTCGCATAAGGAAAGAGCGCAGTTTGATCAGTAGTGGATTCGTAGTCTTAATAGTTACTATTCTTTGGGAGGACCTGGGAGATTTTCCTAAGTATGAATATAAATTCTACTTGGTGAAAAGTTTTACATATGTTCTGGAAATTCATGAATGATTGGGCAATAAATTATTAACAGTTTTTCATAAGAAAGGACGGGGCGGGGACACTCAAAGATAATAGATGTAAAACCAGCTAAAGGCATTATTTTTCACACATATGATTACAGTGTGATACTCAGTAAGACAAGATGCACTCAGTACTGAATCCTAAATTGCTACCAGATTCAGCTAAATCATAAAGATTTATCTTACAGAAGAATTTTGAAAGAAAAATCCATCAAGGACTATTAAGCATAGTAAGTGTCTCAAACACAGACATTTTGCAGTACATGAGACATATATTCTTACAGTTTTTATGCATCTTTTTCATAAATATCAGCTTCAGACCTTGACAGAGGCAAGCTCTTCGGCCATTAGTCTTTCTTTAACACGAGTATTTCTTATCTCCCGCCCTAGCTTTTGCACCGTGTGATTCACTCGTCCATATTTCTGTCAGCAGATGGCATTACTCAACATGACCCATGAATGTAAACAGAACAAAAGGGGGTTGATTGTTTCAGAAAAGGAAGTCTTCATCAGAGTACAATAACAAAGTGATCCGATCTATTTTCATTTTGGAAATTCCACTTTGAAAGTTAGGCAAAAGAGAATTAAATGGTTCTGAAATACGCGTCCTAATTCATCACATAATGTAAAGCAGGAAACTAATTTTCCAGGAAAAAAATGTGAATTGAAGTGCAGTATTTAACTCAAACCTTTCTTAAAAAGTAAGTGTAGCAAAACCTTTCCAAATTCCATCTGTCAGGTCTGTAATAAAAAAAAGATTTTTCTGCTGAAATTAATGTGTATTACCAAATAAAATAGTTTATTCCATTAAAAAGGCAATGTTAAAGAATCTGGTTTAGCAAACTAATGAGTAGCTTTGCCAACCCTACTCATTTTACAAATCTTTCTGTATGAATACACCAGATGAAAATTAAATTACTACTTCTGATAATATGTGTAGATTTCATTCCTCCTTCAAAAATTCAAAAACAGTTCTATAATTATCAGTGGGGAATGACCATGGGAGGTGGGAGAGAGAATCTTTTGGAGGCTTTTGGGTTTTTTCACCAATACTGACAGAGGTTTTAAGAATACGTTAATTCCCAAAAAACAGACCAAAGCAAAGTCCAGAAACATAATGACATCTGAACTGCATGAAAGATTGCATTCAAAGCAAGGCTAAACCAGGTGGCTCACCTCTGCCTAACCTGGGGAAAACAACTTGTGGACTTTGAAAGAGAGACAAGGAAAACTTTCAACCAACCAAAACCCTGCTTGTATAGGTTACGCACCAAGTGAAGTCATTGCTCTGAATCATTCCCAGACATTCTGATCTCTTCTGAAATGTCAGGAACCGTCTCAGCAAACGTGCGAGTCACCTGCAAATTTACAGGCTTTCATAAACTGCTTTTTTTCGAGCGCAGTATTTTCATAATAAAGTTAAATTGGCTTTCAATCTGAGTTTCTAACACCTTTAGTATTGCCTACTAGGGATATTTGCAGTTGACATCATGTTGAACACTGTCAGTGATTAAACCATTTCAGACACCGCTCCTCATCCTCCCCTTTCCTCCCCCTGCCTTTTGAAAGCTTTCGCCCTTCTCCCTTTAACTATGAGGAGCAGAAAACTTCTCAGTTTGCTGAAACACACCTAAGCTGCACACCTAAAATGAGACAATGCAGATGATGGAAATACTTGATTTTGTGTAACCATCCAGTGTAGAAAAAATGCAGAACAATCCCTTTGGAAAAATACACCACTAAGAATTGGCAAACCTGTTTCATGGTCCGCTGAAAGAGGATTCTTTCATTGCGACAATTTTTCCAAGCAACATTTTTTTCTCATAAAAAGACCTCACTGAAAATTTGATGGAAAACTTTCAAAAGAATTTACTTATTTATGCTGTATATATTTTCAAATGTTTTCAGAGAATGAGCATGTTCAACAGCATAATGCCTACAAGGATTATTTTAAAAATTATGGGGAAAAATTTTACGTGACAATTCATTCATGTGCAGTCATGTTTAAAAGCAGAAAAACTCTGGTAAGTTATCTTTACTTCAAGCTGGAGTTCTGCAGCTACAGATGTTATGCTATTCAGAATGCAATTTGCTTTGTTGTTAAAATCCTCTTTGCAGAACTGAGCGCATTTAAGACTGCAGCTGGGCAGGATGATTTCAGTGTTCATTTTGACTTCATTAAAATTTTGTAAATTGCATCCTCACTTTAAGAATTTCTTTCTGAGAGTTTTTCATTGACTTTGTGTCTAACAATGAAATATAACTTTTGCTAGATTAGTATAATGAAAAGAACTGCTGTTCTATTTTTACTTTTCTTTTAAGACGGACAATTTATTTTTATGATAATTTTATGTATGTTTTGCTAAAATTGGAAACACATTGAAAACTTTTATTGCTCCTACTTCTGTGCAGTTTAAGGGAAATGATTTTATAGAAATCTTCCTCATCAAGAAATAACCAAGAAAATTAATTCCATTCAAACATCTGCAGCATTTCTGCGTATTCCTAATTTGGCAGTTCTTGCAGGGGTGATTTTCATAATGTGCTTAGCACCACCCTCAGGAAATCTTTAAGATGTCTCACATAAAACTGGAGAAATATCATATCACTACTTTCTAAAATATTTGCTTATTTCTTTGAGGGAAAGCTAATTATATGTGACATATGAACAAGCATGACAACTCATGCATATTCCAAGTTAAAAGAAGCCTATAGCCTAAAAAAAAAATATTTCCACAAGGGGTAAGATGAGCAGCAGGTGAGAAAAAGATGTATGGGGGAGAATCACAGATTATAGCTACCCATAGCTAATTGCTGTTTAGATGAAACATGTGCATCTGTTTTCAGCAATTAGTGCAGAGATCAATAGAAAACATATATATTTAATTAGACATATGGTTCATTTTAGTATAATTGGAACCCCATGTCACTTCTGGCTCTCCATGTGCAGTATGGTCTGAAATGTTTTCTGGGGTGTGTTTGCATCACACGGTAGGTGAAGCGCGGACACCAGCTGATACTCGGATCTCATTGTCTCGTGGTGCTGCTAAATGTAGGCATTAACGGTGATTTAACCAGACCAGAAACCAATAAAACTTTGATTTTGAATGTCATTTAACCCTTTCCCTGATGGCTGACCACAGTGTGCATGTCTTGTAACAATCACAACTGTTAATACCACATCTGCTCACCGGTATTTGGGTTTACCAATATTCTGAAGAAAGACATTTCCCAAATCTCTAAAAATTAAAGCAACTTTAATTTTTATACCTTCTGAGAAACAGATACATTCAGAATAAGGAAGAATGGTCATGCAATTATGAAATTTTACTCACTGAATATCCCTTAATCAGTGATTTCAGTCAAATCACAAAAATTGTCAAGCAAATTCTGAATTGACAAACCCACCCCAGCTCCCCAAATGTGTTGATTTATATAATATTTGGTTACGCTATGTCGGTCTCATATATATTAAACTGTGAATGAGGGGAAGCCTCCTCTGCAGATACAAACAGCAGTAGAAGGCAAGAGGGAATTTGTGAAGCTTGTTCTCAATGCCCATACTGTCTGTATATGTGTAATATCATAAAACGTGTTCATAAGCATTTTAGGTGTTTAACTCCAGTGTCTATCCTAGACTATTTTATATGCTCGTTTAAATATTCCTATATTGCTTGCCAGATTTTTTTTTATTAATTTAGCAGATATAAAATTAATTAAACTGGAACAATTTAGTGAAAATCACTGCTTTAATATAGTTCTTGCTCAGAATACCTCACATTGTAAACATCTGCCTGGCTCAGGCTCATGGATCTATTTTAAGCAGAGCTAGTTAACAGACAGAGCAAGAAAGCTCTGTTAGAGAGGGTAAGGGAAATGGCAGACGGAAAGTTGCATCAACAGTAGTTGACTTTCATGTTAAAAAATCTCTGTTAAGTCTAATAAAGGATGCAGACACCACAAAATGTGGCAGTGAAAGTACTCTTTGAAAGACAAATGGATATGTATGACCTGTCAAATGACCCCGTAGCTAAAGCATACAAACAGAAACTAAGAGCTGAAGTAAATCAGATCTTTCATCTGGATGAAAGATTTCAAAACCACATATCAGGAGAGCAACTTTGCAACCAGATATGGGGTATTCTGGGTGAGGGAACTTCCTGGTTTTATGCTCTGGTAATGTCAGGAAAGGATTGCTGTTTCACGTGGAGAGAGAAGAGCAAAAGCATTAAAACATTGAATCTTAACTTTGAATCCCATATATCTGCATTTTCTAAGGTGAAACATTCAATGTGCATAAACCACCTTTGTTTCCAAGATTATGTTTCAGGAAAGAGTATCTTTGAACCAAATATTATAAAATCTAGAGTCAAAACTGAATAATTCCTCCCAATGCCCTTCACTAGAATATTTGACCATATGCACTAAAAATGTTACTTTTCAGTCTAGTAAGAGTATAAACAAATGGTGGCTTCACTTTTCCTTAATGTATTTGCCTAAAAACTTCTGCAGTTGCTATGCAGCCTTTTTAAAAGAGGTAGAAAATACAGATTTAGCATCCCTCAAGCTGAGGAAATATTTAATCCTTTCCTTCCTTTCTTAGGGAAACATTCTAAACTAGTATTAGGCAACATCATCGCTATTTTTTGTGAAGTCTGGTCTTGCCAGAGGAGGTCTATGAAATTATTACTCTCAGGAGCCTTGAATTCAAAAATCTCTCTAATTCATTTGGGGAGAAATTAGACAAAACACTCTTCAAAACAGAGCAAGGTTGGATTTCAGGTACCTGAAGAATGCTAAAATTAAAGAGTAAAGGATTAGTGGATTTAGAGCAAGTTTATCAGGAAGTTGCAATCTTGGGTACAGATCCTGAAACTCTGTCTAGGTCTCCTTTAAAAATTTAAGTCCTTTTCTTCTTATACACATCCCTCTTTAACTACACAAGCTCCCTAAGATATTTTCAGGCTCCCTAAGATATTTTTGGGCTCCCTCTTCCCTGTCTTTATTCATTCCATATTGTTAGAGACGTCCGTTGACCCAAGAAAGCTTTCATCCTAAGGCAATAGCTGCACAAACACGTATTTCCAACAAACAAATCAGTTGCATTTATTTGTTTGGTCAGAAAGTTGTTCTTTATCCTAATTATATAAATGGGCTCAGAACAGAACAGCCAGAGAACAAGTGTTAGAAAAGCCAAGGAACATAATGTAGTTTCTTTCTTGTGCATTGCTTCAAAGATCCACTTTGTCCTGCTTAATACTTTTTCCTTCTTGACCCTTAAAAGTGAAACTGTCCAGAACAAAAGTATTACTCTTGGACTGATGCCTATGAATATTGTCAGCAATTGCCGGAATTAATGGGAATTTCTAAGTATTATTGCCATTGAATGAATTGACATCATTATCTTTGTTTTACAAGAGGAAATTTCTTTCATCGGTGTGTGAGCTCTTGCTTGCCTCATGCTGCTGCCTCAGATATTGGTGCTGGACAGAGGCCTGGGCATGGAGTGCACTGAAGGCCAAAATAAAAAGAAAAACAAAAGAAGCAAAAAACCACCCCTGATCTCTCTAGAAATCCATTGAAATTGAACCAGATTATGATGTTTTGTTTTTGCGATGCTGACAGAAGTGCAGATGGTTCAGCCAGGGAACAGAGGGAGCTGTGCTGAACTCTGGTGTGATGTCTCGTCTGCAAGAGGAGGAAGGGGACAGCTTGCATGACAGTACCAGTCCACTTTGTGAGAGATACTAACAGCTGATTTCATCCTTCCTTACTTTGTTCAAAATGATTGCATAACTCAGGATAGCATCAGATATTTTGGCTGACAAGGCCGGGTTTATTGCAAGGGACACTTGAGATATCTTTGCACCAAGACCATGTCCTTCCTCAGGATTTGCTGGGCTTCCCAGCTGCATCTTGGCTGCACAACAGAATGTGTCCCACAACTGGTAGACAATAAAAAAGCATATTCGGGCATACATGAGCATACATGAGTAAGAGTGTTTTTCCCAGCTCTCAGGAGGCAGCTGGCTCAGTGGTGTTGATGAAAGCACTGCACTACATTGGGGGTTTTTATAATAGCAGGCCGTGTGGCAAGGCAGAAGGGCAGTGTCTGTGTGAGCAGCACTGCCGGTGTCTCTCTGTACCCACCATGAGCCCAGGCCCTCCAACCAGGACTTAAGCACTTAAGACTGATTCAACACCTTCTGCAGGTTACCACTCACACAGAGATTATGCCTCTGTTCAGACTAAAGTGATTATTTACCCCAGACTCTGCCATGGAGTAGGTATTGGCAAATAGCTGACTTTTTGTGTCTAGCCCCACTCTTAAGAATCAAAGAGAAAATAAGTCTGAACAAAAGGTTGTAACGCAGTCTTGTGATTTTTCACATTTTATGTGTGAATTATACACTTTATCATCTTCTTTAAACTGATTTTAAAGTTCTTTTGTCATCAGGAAGGTAGGTCAAGGCCGGGTAAATGTTTACGGACATAACTACATTGCCTAGAGATCAGAGATCAGTGCTAGGAGATGCAAAACCCCTGCTGCCAGCTCAGTGAAAAGCCCACTGCTTGTAGTCATCTCACTAGCAACTTCTGTAAAGACTCAGCTGCTCCGGGGAAATGGGAAAATGCCATCTCCTCCCAGCCCGCAGTTATTTAAATGCTCCAATGTCAACCAGTATTATACTGCTTTTATGTTTTCTCCATTAGACAGCTGCTGGGTCTGCCTTTATGGGAAAGCCACCCTTGAAGTCACTTGACCTCTTGGTGCCTCAGTCAACACAGATGCAACATTGAATAAAACCAGGATGTTGCTAAAAATCATATGACTCATTCGAACCAGGGAGGGAGGGCATTTTTGGGAATTGTTTTTTTTTCTCCTTGAGTAAATAAGAGTTTGGCTTATCTAATTATATGCAAAGGTACACAGATTCTGTTTTGCAAGAATGTGTTTTCACAGTCCAGCAGACATCTTTAAAAGGTCAACAGCTGTATGAGAAAAAGCAGCATACATTTTGATTTGAAGCAATGCCCTTACTTCTATTCAGATCACTGGATCACAGGATCACTGCATGGGAAGTATTGGCATATAGATGATATCTGCTTTATGTATCAAGATTTTAATTTATAAGTCTATTTAGAAGTATAACTGAATTCTAGTTACATGTAAAACAAGTCAATGAATGGAAAATACAATTTTTTCTCAGAATCAAGATACCACAACCTACAGTGATGACTTTTTTGCTATCATGATCCAGCAGCCTCCCCAAAGAGCTGCCAGCAATTGCCTGGAGGTCATGAGCTTGTTTCCTTCCCTTTTTTTCTGGCCTTCTGCCAAAGCAGACTTGTTCAGACATCAAAACCAGCTCTACTTGCTGCTTCAATATACCAACAATATCTAATCATCCTGCTCTGCCAAATCGTGGAGTGGATTTGCTAAATTGCCATGGGAAGTAGGACTAAAGATACCACGTTGTAATGAAATTCATTCAAATCAAAAGCTCTGGCAACACAGGTGGAAGCAGTAAAGCTTGAAACCTCAAACCTGAAAAATGCACACATTATCTATTAATCCATCAGACGGACGGTTTATTACTATTTTTCTCTCATCTTTTTGATTTAAATCACTTAGACATTCCATTATAGAGTACCTTACTGCAAAGAAGACGCATTTGAATATTTAATTTATGTGAAGCTGTCAAATGGTGAGCAATTCCAGGAGTCTGACTCTTGCATTTAGATGTTTGCAAAGCAGACTGAGAAATTTTGGAAGAGTATAACAGGAATTCTAGTACAACTTCAATTTTATGTATCTGGACACATAATATCACTGCTTGCAAGCAAAGATCAAAGTGGTTTTGATTGGAATGCAACATTCCACCATTCTTCATTATGGTGGCACACTGCTAAGCAGTGCATAGTCAGAAGATTCCCTTTCATGATGCCACAAGCTCTTTCTTTAACTTTGGCAAAGGGAGCCTTCACCTCATCACTCCTGATATTTTCATTTAGTTTTCACATTTGATTTCAAGATCAGCAAAGGTTGCATGGAAACCATGACATTTTTACAGCTTCACATGACTTCTGGGACCACGAATACATTATGAAAGGTTTGTGAGCTTTAATGGGTCGGTTCGTCAACTGACCAAGTTGCACTATCGTCTGAACAGGAAAAGATTGAATCAGGTTGCTCTCAGGATATCAAAATGTCTCTGATGCAGTGGCCCTCTTAAAATCCTGACATCCATTTATTGGGAGAAATAAACTCTGTAATAATGGTAGTAAAATAAATGTCTGCACACACAGTATGAGAAAACGACATATACTGTATGGCTTGAATGTTCATAAAAGCAGCACAGAAGAAACAGATGCATCGGTAAATCAGAAACCAAAGGGCAACAGTCAGTTCCAGAGGACAGGATACACAGGCAGTTTAAAGACATGGCTGGAAGCCCAAATTCTAAGAGAAAGCCTTTGTAGAAAGGGTGACATTAGTTAGCATGGCTATAAAGTAGGAGCTGTGCTCAGTCTTGGGGCCTACTGGTTTCTGCTCACAGAAGGTGTTGATGGTGTCTCTGAGAAGGGATCAGCCCACTAAGAGGGACAAAGAACAGGCTGCAGCTGGTGCGCACTCCAAGCTCCCACCACAAGTTCAGGAGTTCTGGGAAGCATTTTAATGTCTCCAAACTCCTTCAGGGAAGGTGTAACTCAAGACGGAGCTGTGCCTAAACACAACAATTAATCTCTGTGTTAACATGACAGATACTCTTCAACTTAAACATGCTCACAACACAAATTGTATGGACAAGGCAGCTCGTTATTTACAGTGTACTTCTCTGAATCCCAGCTTGTCTCAGTTAGTGATGTGTCCTGTTAAGTACCCTATTCATAAGACAAATAAAGTTATATTGACCATGATCACATGTTTGTTTCATAACCCCTTGCCTATTGTGAAGCGCTGGTAGAACTGTGTAATCCAGAGACCTCCCTCTTGACCTACTTCAGTGATAACTGCTTTTTGTTCCATCCTTTGATAAACATTATTTCACATCTGGAAGACAGTCCCAGATATTTTAATATCTGTAACAGATGTTTTGTATATAATTTAAAAATAGTTCTTAAGTGAAAGTTTAAAGAGCTGCTGCATATTACTTTTATTGTTGTTCTTATTTAAAACAAATAATTTGTAAGTTTGCTTCCCCCACCATTACAGCAATAGAAAAGTACAATGAAATTCATTTAAGTATAATAGCATTTACCAGCCAGCAAAAGTAATTTCAATGAATTTTTTTGAATAGCACTATTATTAACCATCAATGCAAAATCCTGCGGCAGAGCTGCACCCCACACACATATTAAAAGTAATTATCTCATTCTGAATCTCCCTGTAAGTTACAAAAAGCATGTGTACTCCTCACAATCTGTAGGTAACCAAAAGTTATTGTTTACAAATTTCAGAAGTGGCTTAAACTCTGTTGTTAATACTGTTGCAGGGGTGTTTTGTGTGCAGATGTGCACTCTCTAGGCATAAAACTTCCAGTAGATTCCACCCTCCGTTCTCTTTCATAGATATTGTCTCTCACTAACTTTTAAACCTCTGTTTTTGTGATTTTGGTCCAATTCTTATCAAGGTATAACAGAAATCAATGCAGCAGATGATGCCAGTAGGCCTTTCTATTTGAAGTCTCAAGGATGGGGTAAGTGTGGGAACAGCAGTATTATGACAGACCTATTTCCCTCTCCACAAGCCACAGCTGAATCACACTAATTAGTGGCTCTGTTGCTTCTGCTCTGGCTTTCAAAAAGAGTTTCAATCCTTGGTGTGCTCTAGATGACAGACATTTTGAGTGAACTCGTGAGGAAACTCATTCTCACCCAATAGCGTAAGAGTTAATAAAAAAATCCTCTCTCAGTGTTAGAAGTGGCTAAACTTTGTTGCCTAAACACCAAATAGGTTTGTTCCCTTTATCTGCATCTCTGTCTCCACCCAAACATATGTCTGCAGAAGCTTTTGGTTCATAAAGTTGCTGGATCGTTCATTGAATTAGCCAAAGTGATTCTGAACTTTGTTGCTAATGGGACTGAAATACTCACAATCCAAATACCCACTTCCTCAAAAAGAGAAAGAAGAAAAGAAAAAAAAGAAATCTTAATTTTGCAACAATAACAGCATGAATATATACTGGGAAGTTTATTACACTATAAATCACTGTTATAAAAGAGTTTTCTTTGGAGCAGTTATAAAACAAATTAATGAAAAAAGATAAACAGTGTGATTCATATGTTCATGGGAACTCTGCTAAGCTACTTATGAAGTGAATGAGGATTAGTGGTTTGTAAGAAGTCTCTGCTTTCTTAGCTATGAAATTTTGGTGTTTGACGGAAGAGTCTGATTGAAAATAATGACCTCATCCACTGATTTACAATTGACCATTCCGCTATTAGGGGTATAAAGAGGCTTTCTGCTAATTGTAGCTTATTTGGGCTCATTAGGTAGAGACTGACATTTCTCATGAAATAAGATGGTATGCTGGAGACATGTATGTCTCAGCTGTAGTCTGGAATTCTGGTATCATTTGAGGACTGCAATTCTGAAAAATAACTGAAGAGCTCATGGGCTGCAAAGAGGAGGAAGCAGACAGTATAAAGGCTGGGCACCGTGCCACTACAAATACAGAAGTGTTTGCCATCCATCACCCCACTGGTCCGGGCAGTACCCAGAGACATGCCTACAGGCCAAACTCAAAAGCAGGTTTTGTGGTTCTCAAAAACAATTAACTGAAACAGGTATTTGTTTAACCTTTTATTGCTTATGGATCTTACATGAAATGTGTCCATAGATGAACCAAATCACATGTACTGACTCATATTCATGTAAACCTAAAGAAATTAGAGAGTAGAAAATGTTCAGATTAAGAGCTGTAGTGTTGAAAAATGTTTCTTCCTACATGTGGGAAGACAGAAAGAGTTAAAAAAGCAGAAGTTGATCCTGAAATATCGCAAAGAGCCTTCTACAACCTATTATCAAAATGGGATGAACTTTTTTTTAATCTTCTGCTTTCTTAGGTTTTTTTGACACATGTCCAAAAGTTCTGCAAACCCAGTGAAGCCAATGAAGTTTCTCAATGATAACTGAGATTGAAAATATATGTTTTTGAGCTTTGTCATGATTTCTCTTTTGAGAGTAAACAGAAATATGCAGAAGTATCACAGAAAACTATGATTATGAAAAATTCCTGTCAAACTGTTTGCATATTCAAATGTTTTTGTAATATTTGCAGACACCTCTGTGAAGTTTTGGGCCTTACTTTCTTCTGATGTTGAGGAATGGTGCATACATAAGGTACAAATGTATCTCTCCTTGCTTGCTTCTGAGTAAAACAATGATTAACCATACATTCCTTTTCCAAACTGTGTAGAAAGAATATCTTGGCACATTTCTCACCTTCAAGCATTCCTATGTCTCAGTGGTGGCCTGTGGTCTGAGAGCACCTTTTAATATTAATATAAGCCTTGCCATAGCGACATGAGTGTTGCCACAAAAAGGTCACTGAAATCACTTAGAAAAATAATTTGAATTACTGTGGGGAAAATTACAGATTAAGACCAGCTTCCCAAGACTGTTGTAACACACAATTGTTGCAGTCTCACGCTCTGGCTCAGTTTTGCATTCTCTGTCCCTTTGCAAGGAAACATGGCTTGATTTTTCATTAAATATAAATAGCAAGAAGTAAGAATACACAGGACTCCAGCTTTAATTGTCAATAGTAAATGGAAACCAAACTGTGCACCAACAAATCTACCAGTGCAGAGCCGAGATTTGAGGCAGGCAACAGACAGTTCTTAAAACCTCTAAGCGTACGTGACTTTCTCCTTACATGAAAGCAGGGGACTGATCTTCTCCTGTGTGAGTCTGGCCATCGTTTCCATTACAAGAGCATTAATTATAGTAGAAAAGGATGGGACAGGTACATAATGAACAGTTAACATATTTCTTTTAATCTGTCCCTTCGCTTACTGTCTGTTCCGTAAATCACTGGCACAAGATTTTCCACAGGAAAAGTTGAGTTAATAGGCAAACCCCTTAACCTGAAGAAAATAGCACTGAAATCTTCCAAACCCATCCTAATGACTCCTACACAACTCTGTGGTTCCTGAGTTCAGGCCAGAAGACAGACAGAAATATAATGAGAAATCATCTCTGGTTAGGCCACACTGTCATCCCTTCTTCAGATCACACTGTGACTCCACAAGTAATTTGCAAAGGAATATTCACTCTGCTTTTGTTTGAAGTTTGATCATGTATTAAAAACAGGAACAGAGGAGATATAAAAACCCACAATACCACTCCAGCTGTACTCTGAGTTCTTCTACTCTGAGGAAACATGTCTTTTCATGCTTTTTTTTGAGAGAACTCTAAAGAAGAATGAACAAACTTCTGTTTTTAAAAGAGATGTACCATACAATTCAGCTACTCTTTTTTTTTAAGCTTTGTAAACCCAAACACCTTCATAAAGAGATTTCTGAAAAAAATTCTGGGCTTTTCAGAGCCTCTCTACTTTGAGTTGGTGCTTAAAGATGTAAAATCTTTTTGCCTTTTGAAGTCCACTCATCATTTGTCAAGGAAAGGGCCAAGGAATATTTGTAGGCTGTGTCTGGTGCTTTGGGCAAACATGAAAATATACATCAGAAAAGAAAAAAAAAAAAGAAACCACACAGTTTACTTTTATCATGCACTCAAGAATCACCAAAAATATTTCACAAGAATCTAATGGCTGGAATGGGCGTGGCTGATGTGAAGCAGCCTGAAAAGACAAGAAAATTCATCTGTGCTGGGATCTTAAACTGCTGCCTGATAAGTATTTTGTATGATGATGACAATTTCTTTGCTGAAGCTGAGAGAAGGCACTATGACTGGCAGCTATGAGATGAAATCATGTACAGAGAGTAAGTTTAGATTAGTTATTAGGAAAAAATTCTTCACTGTGAGTGTGGTGAGGCACATCAACAGGTTGTCGAGAGAAGTTATGGATGCCTCATCCCTGGAAGTGTTCAAGGCCAGGTTGGATGGGCTTTGACCAACCTGATCTGGTTGAAGGTGTCTGCTCACAGCAGAGGAGTTGAACTAGATTATTTTCAAGGTCCTCTTCCAAATCAAACCATTCTCTGATTCTGTGATACGGAGAGTTTGTCCCCATTGCTGTAGTCAGAACCATGGAAGAGCCAATTTTAACAGTATTATTATCCAAGGAAATATGTGGAGACCCCTCCATCTGAGGGACCTTGGTGTTGAAAATTGTCCCAAAATGACCTTCAAATAACTAAAAGAAGGCATCATCCTGAATCTGCTGTATCACACAATCAAAGAATCACGGAACAAATTAGGTTGGAAAAGACCTCTAAGATCATCGAGCCCAACCTATGACCAAACATCACCATGCCAACTAGACCACGGCACTAAGTGCCACATCCAGACGGTGACTCCACCACCTCCCTGGGCAGGCTGTTCCAATGTCCAATCACTCTTTCTGTGAAGAAATTCTGCCTAATATCCACTCAAAACCTCCTCTGGCGCAACTTAAGCCTATGTCCTATAGTCCTGTCGCTGGTTACCTGAGAGAATAGGTCAACCCTCAGCTGGCTACACCCTCTTTTCAGGCAGTTGTAGAGAGTGGTAAGGTCACTCCTGAGCTTCCTTTTCTCCAGGCTAAACAACCCCAGTTCCCTCAGCTGCTTGTCATCAGACTTGTGTTCCAGACCCTTCCCCAGCTTCGTTGTCCTTGTCTGTACATGCTCCAGCACCTCGGTGTCCTTCCTGAATTGAGGGGCCCCGAACTGGACACAGCACTCGAGGTGTGGCCTCACCAGTGCTGAGTACAGGGGAAGAATCGCTTTCCCAGTCCTGCTGGCCACACTATCCCTGATAAAAGTCAGAATGAGATTGACCTTCTCGGCCACCTGGGCACATCCTGGCTCATGTTAAGCTGCTCTCTGTCAGCAACCCCAGGTCCTTCTCCACTGAGACACTTTCCTGTAGTACTGCATGGGGTTATTGTGTCTCAAAGTTTTGTCCTGAAAAACAAGCAAGCTAGAAAATTACTGAGCTGTGATGAAGCTATTAAGGATGCCAAATGAATCATGCAAAAGAATAACTTAAAACACACACATCCCCACCATGTATATATGGCAATAAGGATTTTTACTGACTAGTTTAATTGCCTCCAAGACCTGCTGACTGGTCAAGTGTACAGGACGGCAATGAAACAGCTCTGCTGAAGTCCAGATCCTCCAATCCTGTCAGATCCTGTCAGCTGAGACTTAGGGGCACAGAGCCACCTGTGCGCTCCTGCTTCCACTGAGCTAGGAAATATCCAGAAGTATCCCAAATAAGCACTGCGGTCCTGGGGAGTACAGGAAAAAACAAGGGGAAAAAAATCAATTCTGTCTTGACGAGCATTTAAACAGTTTGGAGTAAAAACGCTGGGGACCACACATTCAACACACAGAAGAAACTAATTTTTATAAACCTACTTGCCATCCATGCTGAGCATAGGACAGGGTAAGGGTGGTCTGGGGTCCTGTCTTAAGGCATATGCACAAAAAAGCTGGATTGTTGTCACAAAGATAGCCCCTAAGTCTATTTCTTAACTTCTGAATTATCTAGCTTTTAATATTGTGGTTTTTCAAGATAGGCTGTGTATTTATAGTTTTACTATAGAGCAGCCAAAGAATTCAAATGAGCAGATCCAGCCTTTCTATAAACCTGTCGAGAATTTTTCTCTTCATTGAAATGCACAGGAGTCCTTGCCATAGTGTTTTTTGTTTCACAGTCAATTTCTCACTAGAGAACATGACTCTAAATCAAGACATCTTTTTCTGCTACATATTCAAGTTAGAGAGGTTTGGAGAGACTGATTAAACTTACCTTTCTGTCCATTCACCTCAAAGTCCTCCCTGACTTGCCTTTGATACTTACAGTTTCCAGGGCCTAAGTCCTTGGATGTTTCTGTCCAAATCTTGGCATCATAAAATGAGTGTGTAACTCATGACTAAGCTCTAGCACGTTACAGAAATATCTTGGTTCGCCTTCCCTCTCAACTGCTTCTAGGACCGTAGGTGATTCTTTTCCAACAAAGCACACTGATTCAAGTCCATGTCCTCCCCTGTCACTCAACACTAAGAAATCAGTGTTGGGAGGGCTTAGGCAGGGTGGGATATCCAACTAGAGATATTTCCTGTGTCTGATCTGTGTATAGGATTTAAACCTAGGCCGTCTAACCACTGCAAAGCAAAGCTAGAGGTGTTCAGTTCTGATATCCTCTCAGTCTCTCTTGTCTTACTGTGCAAAAATACTTAAATATTCATTGAGCTTAGGCAGAGTGTGAAAATCACTATATTTAGATCACAATCTCTTCTCACACAGCTACTAATGTGTGTGTCAAGTGGATCACCTTCAATAAACACAGACTTTGCTCAGCTTATTCTAAGTGTAAGACAGCTCTCTTGGGAGGAAAGCAATTTTATTTCAAAGCTTTGCTTTAAATAAAATTTATGGCAACTTGAATTTTAAGATTCACTACTTTGAATTCAGCTAGGATAACAGTCTTCTTTTTTTGGCTTTTTTTGACGTCCTTTTTGCATCTACCCTACTTCTGGAATTGATTTGTAGCTGTGAAGTATATGTTAACAGAATCCTCTGCCCCTCTATTCAAAAATCTGCAGATGAACTACCTTTTAAAAAAGAGCTAAACCCTACTCTTGCCTGGGAATCCCCTGTTGGCCAACTTAAGTTACCTCACGTACATCTGGCTGGTTTTTTCTAAGCCTCCTGGCTTCGGATATTTGAATGCACTCTATCAGTTGCCTGGCACTAATTTGGCTGTTGAGAATTGTCCATTTGTGCAACTGGGATCCATTTCCGTATGTGCTCAGGACAAACGGGGGGCAGGGTGATGGCTCTAGGGGCTCTTTGAAGGTTGTGAGGACAGCAAAGGTGACACTGCCTGCTTGGTGGGGTGGAGAGCCTGGAGGCACTGGGAAAGTTCCAGTGGGCCCCAGGCCAGGGGTGGGCACAGTCTATCCCTCTCTGTGACACCACCTGGGGCAGAACCCAGCCCTGAAACTTCAGGCAGTTGTGCAAAAGCCAAGTAGAAAACATATGGAAAGAATAAAACCAGGGAACCTTGTAAAAAGACCGCATTTAGAAAGATGAAAAACATGGAGAACAACCTGAGAGGCTTTGCCTGAAGCAAAGGCTGTGGGTACTGCCAGCCTTTTTCTGTACAAATAGAAACCCTTGGCAAAGATTTGAGGTATGAGGTAATTGCTAGCAATGTTATGGTTAACCAATATCAGATTGGTACGCTTGCAATGCTCTCATTTTAGACGGCCGGATTTTAAGAAATGGAGTGAGACTTCCAGAATTTCTTGCACTTGATAAATCTAGTGAAAATAATTTGGATTCCTCAGAACTCTTATTCACAGTTTCCTCTCCTGTTCCCATCCCTTCACATTCCCATAACAAATTGTGGTCTCCTAAATAATTTTCCAAATGAAACCTTCATCTCAGCCCAGGTAAACTCTGTCAGGATATTATGTCCCTGTTTCATTTGCTGTTTCTCATTCCCTTTATTTGAAGAGTGAGAGGAATGTGTCTCACATGTCTCGCCCCAGGGAAGCTCCTCACCACAGTACAGCAGAAAGGCAGCAGTACACCTGAACCAGTGCAGTTAAGCTCTTCTCAAAACAATTTGCTGACCTATCATTTATGGCAGTGTGTCTTGCATCTTTTATGGTGATCACTGGCAAAATAAGGGCTGGCAAAGGTATTGTGCTGTTCATGGCACACCTGCGAGCACATTGCCCATGTCCATGAATGCTTTGTTTTGTGTGCATGTTGCAAATATGGATGAGGAAGTGTCTTTCTTCGAATACAATTTTGAGTCATCCTTCAAAGCATAAAAATTTTTTGGGATGGAGTAAATTGTAAGCATGCAATTAACTGAATTATTTTTTGCAGCTGAGTTGCTGGTGGGATTTCGTCTGTGCTTACACTGCACAGGCTTTCATTATTTTGCTTCCTGCTTTAGGTTTGCTTTACGATCTGTAAATATATCACAAGGAAGACTATTGCCAAGGGATACATCAAACTAAAATTTTCTAATTAATAAATTAAGAATCAATAGCAGGTTACACCTAATCTTTCTGAGAATCCAACTTGGAAATTTTAAAGTTGATAAATGTACAACATCAATGAGCAAAGCTAACAATGATTCATTCTCCTTAAATAAATCCTGTTTCTCTTCCATAGGCAAATGTAAGAACTTTGCTTATATAATAAGAACTAAGAGAAATTATTTATGAAAAAAAGATTAGTTTTTGATAAAGTACCACACACAGATTAAACAAATGAACTCATAAATGAACATATGTTAAAGAAAATGCAGATAAATCACACACCCCGCCCCTGCTTCCCCAAACTATTAAAATTGAGATACCTTGTTCAGGCCAAAATATATTTCAGCCCTATTCTCTAACAGACTTGAAAAGAACTGGGTAGTGTCAACATTCAGCTTTCAGCTGTTGCACCTGAAATGCAGAAAAAATATTTTGCTATTATCTGTGCCTGTCTGAACTTGCTGTACTTGCTACTCCAGGGCTGCTTTCCACACTAGTATGTCTGATGCTTTTCCTTTGAAACAACCAGCCTGTATTGTGGGAAATAAACAGGTCTGTGGCACACCTACTTAATTTTTTTGTTATGCCTGCATTATCGGAGCAGGAATGTACACATTGCAACCTCTCCTGTTCTATGTTAATGTAGAGTGACTATAGAATTCTTTCTGGATTACTCTGCAATCTGCGAGAACAAGCAATTACAGAAGGTACAAATTATTACCTATCAAACACCCTGTACGTATCATGTAAGCACTGAAGGCTTACATGATAACCATGCTCTGTAACTTAGCTATCTAAAACCCTGTCAAATGTTTTAAAGACCCTTTCATAGAGTTAAATAAAAAATAATGTCAGCAGATGATATGTCACAGCCATGTTTTTAGCAGGACTGGGCACTGAAAAGCATGAAAGATAATGGTTTATGAGACCTAAAATAACTCTTCAATTAAAAGGAGAGTGGACATTTTATTTATTCAGTCTAACCAAAACAAAAACGTTTGCTTCAATAAAATAATTAAAAACATCAGAAAAAATAAGCTAGTTAGTAATCTAAAATGAATGCAAGCCATCTTTGATTCTCAGTTGGACAGTTCCAGGAGTACATTTAATTCTTATCTAAATTATACTGGGACACTCCTTTATACATTCTAGTGGTTTTTTTCAACTTATTAAAAATAGGCATTAATAATCACTTCCTGTGTTGAAAGCTGACTATTTATTTTTGCTTTATAGCCAAATCCTTACTCGTGATAGAACTTTACCATTTATGCTGTTGCCCCTTTGTTGAATTAATATTAACTCATTAGCTTAAAAACATTTCTCAAAGGGTATTTGACTATTTATAGTCTATTCCACAATTTTTCTCAGCCACCTGAGAAAAAGAAATCATTCAGCAATCATATTTTTGTACATATACTGAGACAATTCTGAGAAATTGAGCTTAATTTTCCATGTGTTTAAGACACAAAAGAGTAGTTTAACCACATTGGACAGACACAGGGCATATGTGGGGGATCAGTCTTGTAAAATTACTTTTCAGCTGTCCTAGGAGTTGTCAGAGCCTCTTTTACAACATTTGTAACTCTTTAGAGCTGGGACTGAGTTACATCAGGATTTCTCCACACAGGTGTATGTGCTCTGGGACTGGCAGAGGATTGGGTGCAGGGAACTGAAAGATGTTCAGGCAGAGAAAAAAAGAGCGGGCACAGTTTATCACATTGTCAGCAGCTGGCTGAAAGCTTGCTCTTGCCCAAGGAGTTCTGCGTCCCCTGTAAAGTGCAGGCATAATACTGAATATAATGAAAAAAATATATACCTTTTCAATGGCATATGATGCATAAAACATCTATTCTTGAGCCTCCATTGCAAAAAATCTGAAGCGCAGCATCTCATCTTCGTCTCAGATGAGATAACATCTGTCCTTCATTATCTTCACATGCAGTCTTCTCTCTGATGAGAATAGTTTGTGAATAGGTTTTTTTCTCTGATGAACCTGATATTACAGGACTCTCACTTGCATTAGAAAATGTTGGTTCTTTTTGTTTAATTACCAGTAGTGCATCTTTCAGAGTTATGTTTTCAATGAAAGTTTCCATAGATGGTGGATTTTATTTGGATGGCATTACACTTCCATAAAAACAGTAGGTCTTTATTGTTTCCATATATGCCATAGTTGTTGTTTGAGCTGGTCACAGTGAAAGCTGATGTCATGTAAAACTTCTATGAAGGGACCCTTCCAAAATTTTTTGGATCATTATCACAGAAACAGAATCAAGAACAAAAGTTTCTGAGAGGCCAGAGGAATTTTTACCAACCCACCTTTCTCATATTGAGGTACAAGGTTCAGCTTAGCTGTTCTTGGCCGTCCTTACACTCACACGAGCCACAGAAATACCAATGAGTGTGGTGTTCTCTAGCCATGATTAATTTTAGGGCTGGGTTTTAATTTCACCTGTAGTGTCTGCAGATCTCTACACATAAATCTTCCAGTCACCTACATGTAGTGAGTTCTAGGACAATGTGTAGCACTAGCATAACAGATACCTAAGTCCTATCAACTTCCTACTCCTTTGACTAATCCCAGGATGAGTTTTATCTGTAGTTTCAGTTGAGCACTGAGTGTGTATGATCTCAAACTCCATGTATCTGGAGAAGATATCAAAGTGTTTTCCAAAGTTTTATTTTAGTATCCAAAGATACTAAAATAGCTACATGAAATAATTTTGATGTTATTAGGCAAGGATAAGAATCGTCACAACAAGGTGAAATAAATGACGTGAACGAGGCAAGAAGAAGTGCTAAGTATACCTTTTCCCTATCCTTGAGATGATGTTATATACATACATAAATATATGCATATTTCAGCAGGAGTGTTCATGGTACTTTGCAGACATAGGAGAGCTCCTAGAGAATTTACCATTTAAGGTTATTTGTCATTGCTTTACATGAAACTACTAAACTTGGCAGGATCCATATTCTTTTCTAATATTATGAGGGATAAAATAAGCAGCCAGGGATCCCATAGACTGAGTAATGCAAAAAGAAGGTGTTTTATACTGTAAATCTGGCACCCTCCACTTCTGTATCTGGATGCATCTGGTCTCAAGATGGCCTGGAGTGGAAGTGGACATCATGGTCATGTAAAAAATTCCTCTATCTCAGCTTGAGAACTTGGCTGCTCCCGAGCTGCAGGTGGTCCTCTGCTGGGGACACTGTCTCTTGCCAAGAGCCCTTAGCTGAGATGGGAGAAAGGAAAGCCCCAGAGTTTCCTGTTTTTTGAACTGAAGTGTCAATGACCATTATTTATTAACTGACAAAGGGGCCTTTTTTTCCTCTCTTTTAATTAGAAACTACAACTTGCTTTTCAAAGCTGAAAATACTTGAAATGATCCCAAGTAATATTCCAAAACCACTAGCCTAAAGCTGGCAGTTAGAAACCTAATGAAATCTGATCGACTGGCTGAGCCCTCCTTTTCCTACACACATACTCACATGCACACACATGCTCCCCTTGTCCCCAAAACACAAAAAAAAGACCCCAGACAAGGCGAGCACATTCCTTTTTAACAGCCATCTAAATCTGTCACATTTAGTGGACATTTTGGGATCTATCCATGAGAGATTACGCTTACTGCTTTGAGAGGCAAAATCTCCTTCGTGAAACCTCCTAGAGCAGAGTAAGAAAAGTACATTTATTTTACAGGCTATATTTAATTTCATTCCAGGCTCATCACAGGGCTTTATAATCCTCTTCTGTGTGGAGTATCTTCATGGTTTGAACTCCTCTTTAGCAGGGTAGATTTAGCATTTGCTGTGGGAGGGGGGGAAATCTAAATGAAGCTGTGCTAAGTTGCAGCAGCTGCTCCATCACAGGCTCTCTTCTTCCCCATTTAGCATGATCTCTATTCCAGCTCAGGCCTCTGCAGCACACACACACACAAACACACACACCAGCTCACAAGATGTGAGGGTTTTGTCTTTTAATGGCAGAGCTTGACAGGCAGCTTGCTGCTGAGGTTCAGCCAGATACAGCTGGTTAAAGCAGTGCTGCTCATTTACATCTGTCTCCCATGCGCTGAATTCTGTCAGGGATTATTTGTCATGGATGGAGTTAATTGTGAAATGCTCAAAACTGAGAGAATATGGAAGATACAACATAAAACAAGCATCTGTTCTGTGAGAAAACTGAAATGCTGACACAAAGCAGGGCTAAAGCCCAAGCAGTTTAAATGGCTGCATAGGTCTCATGTGTTTGAGTGCTCCAGGATTATTTAGTCTGTCTCATTCAGTCCTCCTCCTAGTAAGTCCTTCTGTTACAGCCTGCCCAAGGAAACAGCTTTTGAGCCTGTATTTGCACTGTTTTGTATCTCAAGAGGCGCTTGAAGATTGTGACTGGACAGAAATAATTAAGACTATGTCACAGGTGTATAAACAGCAACCAGTTTAGAGATGGTGAGCGACTGAAGTGGTTTGAGGAAGGAGGGCTTGAGACGGGGAGTGGGCAGAAACTGGGGAGGTGGGAGATGCATCAGTAGTGCAGATGTGAAGTAGGAACTTCTTCAGTTTAGTTTGAAACATGCCCACATCACCTCAAGCCTATCTGGTATTGCTGGCCTATGCTTCTTTTGCAGAGGAATGCCTGTCTGCAACATGCTTATTTAAATTCATCATATCAGCTGTGTGTTGTCCACCTGTTCCTCTTCAGCAACAGCAGGATCACTGTTAGCTGGTCACAGAGCCTTCATGATATATTTGCCACCAAGCGGAAACTAATTTTTAAGACTTTTCTGAAGACATTATGGTGCCCAGAAGTTTCCACAGGGAAAATATTTCATGTCTCTGAAAACATGGAAAAAACCTCTTCTGTACAGACCTTCAGTCAATGACTGCCTCAAGGAAATGAAGGTTTGTAGGAATATAAAACTGGCATATGGCGCTTTTCACGCAGTATAGAGACTTTTTTCAAAAGCACAGATATTTATGAGAAATCATGTTTCATTTCCATTTGCACAGACTTTTATCATATGTTCTCATAGCTATGTTTGATTACGTATTTGATGTCTCTTCCTATGAAAGCAAATCTCAAAAAAGAAACTCTTTTTGGATAACCCTACTTGGTATAGTTGGGATATACTTTTTCCTATGCTAGCCTTTTTATAGCCACAGGAACAGCAGCGTTTTCAAAATATTCACAACACATGATGCGCATGCGAAGAGATACACTTAAATCTCATTGATTCAAGTGTGACTTCAGCATTGTAAGTTAAACACACGCTTTTGCAAAATGGTGCCTCAAACACTTGTTAAAACCTCCCTCTTTCATACCAAAGGGTCATAATAATTTGGAGCTAGTGCTGCCTCTCTGGGTACTTTGATCTATGCGACAAACTCGTCCTTGTTGTCTGCTGCCCATCTGTTCATCTCCTCGCCCCAGCTGCACGCCATGAGAGCCTGTGGGCTTTCTGAAGTCTAACTTATTTAGGTGGGATGCAGCAGAAATTCAGTCCTGATCCATCAGAAAGGCTAAAACATTGACACTCTTGAGTCAGGAGTTAGAAACTGTATCAAATGTGAAGAGGAACGAATTGCAGCTAATTGCAGAAAACCGCTAGCAATCCATGGGAAGAGGCAGAACTCAAACAAGAAATCACACAAATTTCAGGAGCCTCAGAATTCCTCTTGCCCATGGTGTCTTTACAGTCTTTCTCTAAACTCATCCTCTTGTCCTTTCAATGGCAAGTCAGCTACCCCTTTGCTCCTTATGTGTGTATCATTCTTTGTCATTTTTTTTTCACAATCCCTTTCCCATCCTCCTCCTTACCTCCAAAAATATACGAGTAGATAAATAAGCAGTGACTGTGACCTCTCTCTGACTTTGCTCTGCTTCCAATAGAAACATGGTGCAGGTTGATGCTTGAGCAGAATGCAAGATAATTTTAATCCTTTTGAAACAAATGTTTCAATGTTTTTGTCATCTGGAGCCTTAGGATAAACTTCGGAACAAGAATATTCTGTCTATATTTGTTTGCATAATTTTCAAGATCTTTATGTCTATTTGGTTTTTATTTGTATACAGTATGGTGTTCACTACCAAATAGAGAGAGTGGAGTCTCTGTGGAGTCATAGCTATCTGTGGAAAATCATTCAGAAATTTGGAACTCTCTTCCATGTTCAGGGACTCAAACCCCTTCAGCAGATCAGCATCACCCTCTTCCAGGCCATGAAAAGCAATATTAAACTTGTCATGATCACTAATTGGTTTGCCCTTTTTCTTTGAAGTGTCATCATATGGAAGTCTGTAGAAAGAGCAGATTTTTTTCTTAATCTCCCCATTTCTTTATGTCAGCTATTCTCCAGCCTTTATGTTTATACTGTTTCTCTTACATCAGCAGTTCCAGAATGACAAAATCTGCCTTGTCTGTCAAAGATATGAGGGATTTTGCTTTTTCACATCGATCGAGCACTTGACAAGTGGTAGGTAGACAGTGCAAAAGGTGTCACATCAAAACCGTGTGACTGAGCAAAAGGCTAAATATATTTCCATTCCACTGCATTCACAACTCCATTCCAAATGCAATTGGTAACTAGTTTTGGACAATTTGCCATATGTTTTCCAAAGGAACTGATGGATTTGCCTGGAAGAAGTGAACTGGGTTGCTAGACTGCATCAATTATTACTTTCTAAAATCCTGCGTTGGGCTCCACGTTGTGAGTGTATTCTTACAGGTTCTACTGTAAAATAAAGGAAGGCTAGGTTTCAACTTGTCTGGCTCGTAAATGCCAATATTTACACTTTTTCGTCTGTATTGAGAATTCACAGCATCTTAATTTAGAGAACTTTAATGTGGGTGCCCAATGCGTACTGATCTCTTTGGGCCCATACACGCAATTTATTGTTTTTAAGAAAACAGAAGGATTAAATAAATACAAATGTATAAGTGTGTTTGAATTTTCCCATGCTTTAATAGTTGAAGAAAGAGCTTCAAACGTGTGGTTATTTCTAGGACTTGCAATACCAAGTCTGAGATCAAGCAATTTTAAAGAACATAAAATTTATTGGAACCATGTTTCGCTTGTTCTTTAAAACCAACATTTTGGCTTTTAAACGCAGATAATTTTTGTGGGAAATTAATGCTTACTGCTAATAGCTGGATACCATTTCTAAGAAATCCAGGAACAGTCTTCCGATTAACAATTAAAGAACATTTGTGAATTTATCACATGGCCCAGATTTAAATCTGATCAGGTTCTCAGGTGTCTTCATTTACATTTTTGAGAGCTAATTCCAGAATTAAGTGGCTTAGTTAGTTGCAAATTTTTGAAGGACAGCGATGATGTTGATTATTGCATGAATAAAGTCTAGGATTTTCGAAGAACTTAGGGGAATTAAAGACCCAGCTTGCAGTGGAATGTAGACACCTAAAGCTCCTAAAGCTTATTTATATTATGACTAAAAGATGTTTTGTTACAGAGTTACCTCCTTACAGATTGCAGTGCTAACTATTAGTTAAGTTTTGACCCAAGACCTCTGTTGTAGGCAAGAACATGAGAAGTGCATGACCCGCATGTAGCACTGCCTTTCTGGATCTCCAGCCACCACCCATTAACAAAAATTCCAGGCATGGCAATGTGAAGAAATATCCTGTGTCAGGGAAAATCTCCTAGTTTCACATCATGCTGTCTTAATAAATCATGGATATGAGCAGAACAAGGACAGCAGAGAAGATGAAACCTCAAGGTAATGGTCACTGGGTGAACATGTCAGCTTCTGCCACCTCAGTAATAGTGGTGTAATAGTGTGGGTTCTTAGAATATGTTACTGATATTTCTCCCATCCACCGAGAAATGCCTCAACAAAACCTCGGGATGAGATGGAAATGAGAAAAATAGTGGTTTAAATCTGAGGGAGTGTATAATAGAAAGGCCTTCAGTTTTCCTTTTTCATTTGACATGCCCTTGTGAATCCTCAAGCTTCCTCTTAAAGTGCTGCTTTCAGCTGAAAACATGGCACTGTGCAATCCTGTATCTTGGCTATTTTAAAAAAAGAAGGGGTTTCTTAATATCGATTTTAGCCAGTTTTAGAAAATCAATCTGTGTCATTTCTATCTGGAATGTTACCGCAACAGCCTTCTGCACACCAGTGTGTGGTACCATTCTAAGCTCTAAAACGCTGTTCTCCTAAACTGTGCTGGCCAGGGAGATGCAAGGTCTGGAACTTGATGATTGCTAGCAATGCACATGGATGAACAAGACTAAAAGAACAAAGGTGCTCTTCCAATTGTTCCTCTGAATCCTGGATAGCCAAGAAGAGACACTGCTTAGGGAAGTTCAAGGTCAGGCAACATTTCAGTTAAATATGGGGATCTGAAGTCGAGGGGGAAAATTACTTCCATGGGAGAATAAATTTGGTGATTGGAGGCAGGAGTGTGAGATGAGTCTTCCCACTGTCATTTAGTATAAAAATTTTTGAGGTGGACAATCCATGCAATGCATTGCTTGCTGCATTAAATTTAGTGGTTAGGTTCACTAGGATGTCATATGTAAACTAATGTTATTATTCAGCCCACACTCGCCCATAAAAAGGGAATTTTTTAGATGTAACTAATAATTATAGAGCATTAACTTGGAGCTGTGGTCCAGATGACAAGGATCTGCTAGCAGTAGCACCTTATGATCTGGTCTGGTCTGCGTTACTGATTGAAAGAACGAATAGGCACAACCAGTGTTTTAGATACATATTTAGGTCACTCTTGGCAACTCCCAGAATGGTTAGCATACACGCTCTCACTTCAGATTACGTTTCAAATTGAACTGACACCTCTCTCTTTCCATTTACTTTCAAAACAAGTAATAAATCTTTGACATTCCTCAAATGAGAAACTGGCTAGCCCTATTATTTTTCTTGAGATGAAAAAACCCCACAAAACAAAACCTAATAGCAAAACCAGAATTAGTTTAGTTGCAATACAATGGACTAAGTTTTTGGCTGTAAACCCTACTTGTGGTGCACTGCAGTGCACCAATAATTCTTCTTGGATAAGACAAAAATGTATATGGTTGTTCTAAAGTATATACACACAGAAAAAGTTCCAAACCTTATTCATTTTGGCTGTATTTGTTCTTATCTAACCGTAAACCATGGTTAAAACTATTTTGGCAGTGTAACAGTGCATTATATAATTTATTGCTTTTTGTTTTGGAAAATGAAAGCTGCTAAGATATTGTGGTTTGGAAGCTGCTTGCAGAGCGAATACAGTGTTTCTCACAGGCACACACTTTCACTGTATTTTTGTTTTGTCAATGGATTACAGACGTCTCATACAGTTAGGCTTTTACATACCTTTTAAAGACCCTTAAAAAGTGTAGGTGGACTCTCTGCTCCATTTAATTTGAATCACTCCTATGGTATCAGAAGAGTTATGTGTTTTACCGTAGTAAATATAATAAAAATGTATTATACCACCCCAGAAGTTGTCGGTTTTTACAGATTATTGTAACAGGTTTTGATTTCTTACTTGCTAACTAAATCTTTATTCATTTTACCTTTCCTTAAAGAAGGTTTCCTACCTATAAAAATATTTCTGAAACTTACAGAATAAATAAAAGACAATGAAATTCCACAGTCTTTTTTTTTCTATTGTGTGTACTGTTTGATGCCAAGATACACACAGAAGTAATAAATGGAGATACAGGTGAATAAAGAAAAGGAATTAGAGGGGAAATTATGTCAGGGGTGTGTGATGGGCGCTGACTCTGTGGGATTGCAACAGCAACAACAGAACTAGGTTTTATAGTGAGAAGGATCACAGTATTTACGGCTTAGGTTATTTTTTGAGGACACTGAATATACAGAGAGATATGAAGGGTAGTATCAGGATAGAGGTGGTGCTTGACATTTAATTGGAATTGAGAAGTGTGTTGAGTCGACTAGGAGCTTTTCACATAGGGACACTGGGGCCGTCAGAGTTGTACCAGAGTCCTGCTTCACGTGGAGACCTGAAAGGTGGCCTGAGACTACCCGGATTGCTGGTGGACTGTACACAGTGTTCTCACCAGCACTTTCAGTTCTTACAGTTGTGTTGCAATTACCTCTCATCTTTAAATCAGGATTGTTCCCGCAACCACTGTGCTGGGTGGTGATGGGGAGACTCCTTGCCTGTTTTGCTGAAAATGAAACCAAGCATGTTGAGATTTCAAGGATTATTAGAGTAAAAATAAAATGTTTCTGTCGAAAAGTTACAGCGGAGATGCAAAATCTGTCAGGTGTCCACAGGCCAGATCTCTTAATTTCCCAGCATGGTCCCAGTGGTAATTCCTAACTCCGGATAGATAAATTTAGTTCGAAGAAAGTTTCACAGAGATTTCTGTGTTTCCTCCGTTTTACGAATAAAATGGTGACCTGCTGTTTAAGTCCATTTCAGTGTCTTTTTCATCCTTTTTACCTCCCACATGTATATCACTATCAGGAAAAGAGTAGCTTGAACATAATTAACAGCTTTGAAAAGGGATAAAAAATTTCTTTCTTTGCTCACTTTTATCTCAGGACAGAAAGGCTGGTAGAAGCACACGGAAATAAATGACTAACTTATTAAAGTGCTTGTCAAAGAGAAGAGGTTCCATTTTGCATAGTCCAATATGTGAGTTGAGAGTAAGTAGGGAAATATTTTTCTAGTGGAAAAATACAATCTCCAAGATAGTCATGACAGTGAGCAGAAGCTGAGTGGTGCCCAGGTGCCAGCCTCCTCCCACCACAGCCATGTCTCCTGGGCAGCTTGCCTGGCTATGCCAGCACCCAAGCACGCTGGGACAGGCACCCCAGATTATGGGCTCCAGGTACACCTGGGGCCAAATCTGCAGGCACATGGCACATGGAGAGGAGTCTGGCCATGAAGAAAAGCCTGATCCAAGTGCAGTGGAGACCTGTACAGAAATTCAGAGCTAGAGGAATCAACCTGAGGACACAGGTTTTTAAAGACCACAAGACATGGTGAAACACAGACCGCATTTATATGCGGGGAAGTAAAGTACTTTATAACGTAATCAAGCAGCTATCGCAGTGATTGTACACACAGTGGTTCTCACACTATTCCTTTGTCATTGCCTTCTGTTACTTGTAGCCATGCATTGACGTATAACAAAGATATGTGGGTGTAATAAATATTAGGATGCTCTCATTTATTGCATGCCACTGAAGGGAGTAAAATCAATACAGAAGAGATAAAAAAGAAAATTAGTCTTAAAGGCTGAAGCCATAAATCAACATTGTGCAAAGTGCCAGTCAGATTTATTTGGTGCTTTTACTGCAAAAATACATGGCAGTAGGAATTGGCTTGCATGGAACAGAATAGCAGGTAGGGCACACAACCGCACCTTTGCCTTTGCTGCCAAGGTCTGCCTCTGCCAACATGACTATTCTCTGACTTACTAAAGGTCTCCTTTTTTATGCTAATCTATCTGCCAGCACCCTGGCACCTGCACTGGGGTGGGGGGGGGCCCTGGCTGTGCGTGGGGACCAGCAGAACCCTGGCAGACTTCAGAGAAGACGACCTCGCAGCAGTGCTTGCAGGCCATGCTGCCAGGCTGGTTCACCCTCTGTTTCACAAGAGCATCCTCCTCCCTGTCTCCACTGTGGTGTACACATCCAGATTCCTCCTGATCTGTACCACATACTGGTCCAGGTGAGGCCCACTTACTCCTACAAATGGTGGGGCCCACATACTCCTACAAACTGGATGCTAACTTATTTCCAACACCTCTTCCAGGAAACATGGTTTTCCTGCTGGCCTGACTAGGAAACATAAGTGTAGGTCTAGGCTGGGTTCCCAGATCCTGAAGATAACTGCTGGGGAAATAGAGGTGCTTTTCTGCAGTTCTGGTAAGTGCTTCAGCCTGGTCAGCGAGCAAGAGAGTGCTGCCAAGGGGCCCCTCGGCTGTGGCAATGTTTAAAGGGACGTGTCAGTCACGAGCACGTTCAGCGTGCTTTGCAAATGCCTCCCTCTCCATGGCCCGTCGGGGATTTAGGAAGAGGAATGCCTGTATCCCCAGCTCCCAGCTGCTCAGCCCTGTCAGAAATGGGCCCGTTCTGGTGATGTGCTGAGATGTGAACCCTGGCCCCAGGGAACTGTGGCGAAAGAGGAAAGCATCTCTGGTGTTTATGTGCCCTCAGGCTTCTGCAGCAGCTGTGAGCTCATATTTGGTGCCTCAGTGCTGCATTCACCACCCAAATTGTGCTTGAGACCCCCAGTGTGAATCCCAGATCTGGATCCGCCCCACTTGAAGTGCATTAACTGGCACACCGAGTAATCCCTACTCTCTCTAAAATGGCTGTTTGCTTCTCTGTCTGTTTATCTTCCTTTATTTCACCTCTTGTTGACTCCATCCCTTCATCTGGCCCCTAAACTGGACCTCCTCGTCTGACTTGCAGGCCTGGTCCCATCCTGACATGTCCCAGTCTGTCCCGCGAGCACCTTGTCCAAACCCAGGATTTCGTCTCAGTCTCCCTCTCCAGGGCCTTTCCTGGCTCTGGCCAGGCACCACACCTGTGGCTGGTCTGCCTCAGATTATTCCCCAAATGTCTCCCAATTTTCTCTGAGGCTGCAGTCAGGAACCTTCCATGATCTTCCAGTCCCAGTGACAACAGCTGCTCTTCACCAAAACCGTGGAGCAAGCATTAGTTTCCAGAAGAAAAGGATGATTTTATGTGTGAACTGTAGATTTTTTTGGAATTTTTTTTCTTTATTACTTCCTTCCTGAAAGTCTTCTCTGTGAAGGGGCCCACAGGTAACACCGACGGTGCATTGTGTAATCTGGTGCAATTTTGTGTTTGCTCTGGTAAACAAACAGGGTGCAGAACCCAGCCAGCTCACAGATTTCATACTTTCCCCAAATGTTTTCACAGGAAAGAATTCACATTTCGCTTCCTCTGCTGTTGCAAAGGTTCAAAGCAGTCATACTTGGCATATGGTTTTATTTTATGTAGAGCTTTATTTATCCTTGTTTTCCCTGAATATAGAAGCCACCATAACTAAACCGTTCTGTAATTCAAATACGTGTATAACTACATAACGAAAAAATGAAAAGGGATTTAAAAAAAAGAGTAAGTGACCTTGGCACTAAACTGCAGCATATTTCCTAACGAAACCCCATAGAATCATTACATTGCCTGTGTGGTGGGATAGAATGAAAATAACCTCCATGAACGTTTTTCGGCAAAATGACAGCTGAGACTATACAAATATATGTATAGACGTATATATAGATATATATGTATAACATAAAATTGGTTAATTTCACTTGAACTTTAGTAGAATATCCTTGTTTACACAATGATTACCTTGATTTATATCAATCTGAGTGAGAAAAGGCATGCCTACCACTTACAGACAATTGTACCATCATAGTCTCAAATGCAACTTCTGTAACAAGCAAGTTTTCCATTAATTTTTTACTTCATATATTGAGAACTTTGTATTTATCTCTGTTTTGGTTTTCTTCTTTCAAAAATTTTTCTTATGTGGGATGGATGACTGAACTTATTTCAACAGCTGTTGAAATTTTCAAAGGTAGAAAACATATTTATTATGTAGTGTAGCTTTGAACTAAACAGATAATTATGTCCAAAATTATATTTCTGAATTGTTTGGAAGAAAAATGTACATGGCACAAAAAAACCCCTCCAAACAAGATCAAAATAGATAATCCCCCATTTTACCTTAGATTTTTAAATTGAGAAAAAAGGGGAAATCTTTCTGTGAAGTGAACTCCATACATCAGAAAGAGAACACTTTTCTGGCTAAAATAATATTAGACATGGGATTTATTAGTGCAGGCAGATACCAGTAATTTGCCCTAGTTGTTATTACTCCTTTGAAGCTAAATGCCCAATGTAGATTAATAGAATTCTTAGCAGTCACAGAAAACACCACCTTCCAGCTGGAGAAGAAAGTGTCGACAAAATATGGGAGCGTCATAATTAATCTCATGGAGAACAATGAGTTCTTCAATAAAAAAAATGGGAGTATCTTCACTGCAGTAATTTTATATCCCCCATTTAAAATGAAATAATGATCAAACAATTTACTGTGCAGATGCATTCTCATTGCATTAATTGTGGCAGGGTGAACAAGTTCTAACAATACAGTGATTAAAACCAATCATGTCTCAATCCAGAGCTGGAAGGTTTCAGTAGATAAGTACTGCAAGACAGCATCTTTCATCTTTTTGTAACTGGCTGGAGGCAGCCCAGATCAATAGTAACCAAAAAGTTTTATTGTCCTGAATAAAGATCTACTGGTCTGTTTCCTTGGTGAAATGAAGCAGCAGTTTCAGTTCCATGTACCAGCACAGCTCCCACTGTCATCAGGGGCTTTTTGGGCTGTCTCAGCACACTAGCAGGAATTCAACATTCAGGACTGTTCTTTTACATCTCAGCCCTAGGAATATTCACCTGAAGGACAGGTTGGGAGAGCTTGCTGTGGGAATGTCTGAAGGGCAGATAGTATTTAGGTCACCCAGGCTACATTAACATGTGAAATGTACTAATTGTTTCAAAAACTTGTACTTTTTTATTTGACGTGTTGACACCTGCTACAGACCTGCTACAGACCTGCTGGGCATCTTTAGAGGCTGCAGGAAATGTGCTTACTCTAAGTCACATGCTGCATGATCTTAACATCGAAGTGCAGAGCGTAGGAAGACTCTGCTTTCTCTGCACCTTCTGCACTCTTTTTGTTGGTTGGTCTTCTGCATGAGTTATATTAACACTCAGTGACAACCGTATACTGCTTGTGTCTGAATTTGAGCCAGTCAGGAAAAAGTCTGCACTATATTTAGAGAGAAAGCCTTGCTTGCTTTCTTTATTAGTGTAAATTATTTTGCTCTGAGTCAATACCAGTCTCAGAGCTGCCAGACTTACAGGAAATGATAAATAGGCCTCTGCTTTACATGCAGGAGAAGAAGGCAGGAGGGAAAACCCCCCTAATTTGTTTGTATGAATGATAGTATATCTCTTCTGCACGGTGCTTGAGGTAGCCTCATTGAGGAGCTGATGTTTCAGCTTTGGAAATGACGCCCTGTCATGAATCTAAGCAGATCTACAAAAGAGAGGGATGGCTGATGGAGGGCAGGAGCAGTGCACATCTGTGTGCGAACAGGCACAGGACTCCTGCCTCAGTAAAATACAGTCTTCAACGTGGTGGACTGACTGAAACAATTTTTTCACCTGGTCTTGAATCACCCAGGCCTATGTAGATGTTATTCCTCCTACTGAGAGCTTCTCTATGGGGCTGCTCAGGCGATAGCTGAGTTAATGAGCTAAATCTGTGAAACTGAAGCATGTAATTAATTCCACAGAGAGAGCGCAGATCAGACTCATCCTGCCTCTCTGAGTAGTCTAGACAAAGAGATATAAAATCAATTTGGAGTGAGAGGGAATTATTTTCTAATTGTTCTGGAACTAATCAGTTAAATTTTTGGACTGCATGTCTGCTACTCATTTATTCTCTTCTAACTTCAGCTTCTGTAAATATCTTCCCAAACAAAACAAGCCTGTATTCCCACAGATCTCAGGATACTTTCAAAGAATTACTGCAAACATCACTTGTGGAAAGGACTGCTTATGACCCTCTGCCCTCCAACTTCAGTTTGAATATGACCCTGCAGGATGTTCCCATGTGCTGAGAAAATCAGAATGTTCTAGAGCAGACTGCAACTTGCCCTCTTGCTTTTGTTTGTGTCACAGCATGTGCCCTGGTGACCAGAAGGAGGGGAGCCTGCAAAGTTAACTCTGTAAATAATATATATCTTGCAAGTATCACAGGTAGGAGCCTTAGAGACAGATTTTCACTTTTGCCCTTGAACAATGGTAAAGGAACATTTTGGACAAGAGGATCTATTTGACTACTTTTAAAGTTCAAAACATATTTTTGGAGAGTTGGGAAAGAATAATAATAACTCCAGATTCAAGAAATTTAATCTTTTAGAATATGAGCAAAGCCCTGAAAATCTTGAGAAACAAAGAGGTTTAAGAAAATAAGCCAAACTGATACAGAAACATTTTTTGAAAGTTGCTTCTCATGCTACCGAGAGAGATAAGACAATCAGAGAGTCACTTTGCACACGAGACGATGTCACTTTCTAGCAAAAATCCGCAACTTGATGAAGACTTTTCACTGTGAAGGCAGGAGTCTGAAGATGCTTTTTATTGTGCCCACCATAAGCTTAACCTTCGGCAAGCATGAATTTGATTATAAGAAAGATGACTAGAAGGCAATCAGAAAAATTCAAAGGACAAATTAGAACTGTTCTTGCTGCAAACGAACCACATTTTGAACTCTAATGGATCCTGGTTTGTCCACGGCGTTGTGCGCAAGCTTGAATTGTAATGTTTTATGTTCATGTAATGGTAGGTTAAAGTTACATGTTTATTAAAAGAAAAGCTACGAGGCTTAGCCAATATATGATCATCCTAGATAAAAGCTGATTCACTTTGGCCCAAGGGCAGAATCACTGGGATAAATCCTGCTAAGCGCTAAAATCAGAAAGAATCAAAGCTACAAATCTGGCATGCAAGAGCTTTAATCTAGAAGCACTATATACATTGTATTATAGTTTTGATTTTAATGTACTCATTGCTTGAGGAAAAACCATCTGCTTTACATTATGCCTGCGGTGCAGAGTACATAGATTTCATCACATCTCTGTACAGAATAACAATAAATGGACTGTGAACCATTCTTCAAATAACTTCTTTAAGAATAGAACAACTGGTATAATATTTCAAGGTATGAAAACACAAAGAGTATGAAACAGAATAACTGCAAAAATGCACTTTGAAAGAATGTTTCAGAATCGTCCGGGTCATGTTCCATTTATTTTGTTGTCCATTTTGACAGCTGGCCATCTTCAGCTGTCAGTGAAGAAATTGATTCAAAACTTTCACTTTGTTCCTGCTTTAGAGATACTAAAATACTAAATGAGGTATTATATTTAGAAGAGATATTTATCTTCTGAAACATGAAAAGTGCTGGACATGTTCTGTGCTTTTTTTTTCTCACAAGAAAGTTATTAGTTAAAACATTAAGAAAAAATTTACAGACCTTCGGATTTTCAAGAATAGATTAAGACAGAAAACTTTTCTAGGTTTTACAAATAGCTGGGTTTAGAAAAAGTTATCAGCTTGTTTTCTGGAATGGGACTTCCATAACAAAATAAAAAAACCCAAAACAAACAAAGAAGTATGGTGCTCGCAAGTGTTTTCCAAAAGAAGTCAGTAACCCGTTTTCACACAGAAGTAAATCTAACTACCTGGAACTGTCAGAAAAGCAGCATAGATGTGATGATGATCATAATGTTACACAAGTTGTATCATTGTGCAAACATTACCTACAGCATAACGCGACATACATGGTTATTATGGTCACCAGCCAGCACAAAGAAAGTTCAAAGAATGAAGCAACGAGGTGAAAGTAAATACAGTTAACAGCACAGTTTTCCACCGCTTTGATGAAGAATGGATGCTTGCTCCATGCAGTGCAAGGCAATAGTACCACAGCAGGAACTCATCCAGAACAAATGTCAGGTCAGAGCCTGAAACATCGGTATTAGCCAAAACAGAACAGATCTGGGGTTATGGGACTGCATGATGTGAGGAGCAGGCCCTTAGGTCCTGTTTTTTCATCACTGTGTGATCTAGATTTGGAGGATGAATGATCATTGACCAACCACAGTTAGGCCAGCAATAAGGAAATTTGTCCTAAATGTCAGAAAAATGCAGTGGTGCTCGATAACTTAGTGTGGGGGATGATATGACCATATTCCTTTACCACCAAAGGTCTAGTGCTGGTGTCCTGCAAGTCATCCTCAACTGATATCGGAGAGCCTTGCTGTTTACACTAGACCAGACTCCAATGTCTCAATCACTCTCCAGACTTCACTTGACTGTAGGTTGAGATCTTTGCTGATAATAATAATTGAAGTACTGACATCAGGCTCACATGTAGATTCTAAAATTAGGCTGGTGCTGACTCCACACCTTTCACTCTGCTGTTGTTTCTGTTGTGCTTTTTCAATTGTATGAGTCAAGACAGAACTAAATAATGCTCATGCAGACTAGCTGGCACAGATCGTTCTGATTCATCCATGAATTTGTAAATCAAAAGAAGGTTCAAATGCTCAATAAAATAGTCTCATATGCTGAGGTCTGCATACACAGAATATGAAAACTTTTTTTTAACTCAAGTTTAATTAAATGAAAGGGACGCATATTATAAGCAGGGAATCTAGAGAGGAGTTACATTTTATCACTGGGGTGATCTCCCCTGCTTTGGGTCAGCCCCATTACCTGACTCAGGGCTTCACAAGTGAGCAACCAGGAGTGCAGGTTCTCCATTTCCATCGAGATCTAGTCATAATTATGGGAGGAGGTGAATGGATGGCTTTGGAACAAAATCTGCCACTGCAAAGGCAATATAAGAAAATAAGTAACCTTTTCCATGGGAGCCCACTCATTCTCCGTGCTCAAATCAGAAAGGTCAGTCTCTAGCAGCTTCTATGACTGCGCCTGACTACGTCAGGAGAGAAAGGACCAGAGCTGTTCTGTGAGTACATCAAAGAAGTTACATTTCCTTGAATCTATTTTGGCATATTTGTGAAGCCAGAAAAACCAGGAAATTTATATCAAAAAATGGAATATAGGTAATGGGACCCCAAACTAGTTTACATTTCCATTTATTACTTTACATTTTATTTTTAGCCTGGGACTGAAAATTATTTGGATGCAGGAGATCATAGAATCATAGGGTATCTCAAGTTGGAAGGGGCCCATAGAGATCATGTTATACCCTAAGCCTTCATTTTTCCTGTTTGTGAGCAAAGCACACTTCTTCCCTGCAGTAAGCAGAGGAAGTGAGCACACATTCTAGTTCCCTTTTTGGTACCTAAAAGAAGGCTATGAAACTAAATGAAATCATGCTAGCACTTTGTCTGATGTGACATTGTGTATATTCTTTTCTTCCTCAACGTAATTCAGTGGCTCTCAGCATACAGCAGAATCCAATTAAATGTAATAAATCGTGATAAACATAGATTCAAGTAGGAAAGGGGGCTTTCACAAAACTAATCAAAGCAATGGGGAAAGACTGCTAAATGGGTCAAGGGAATAAAGCAAAATATTATGCTATAATTACACTAAACACAAAGGAGGTGTCTGAAGATCTGACCATACCTGGCATCTGTTGGGACCCAGATGTCAAAACATACCTACAATTTTCTGCAATGTTTAGAGTCTGGCACAAGTGATCAGTGGCTCTATGACTTCAAATGACAGTCATCCTGAAGCAAAGTATGTTGTACAAAAAAAACCCTTAAGTAAATGACCTTTCTGGCAAAGACCATGTTGGTATTTCAGGTAAATCAGACAGTGTCTATAAAAAAAATGCAGTAAAACCTTAATGAATGCCTCTGAATTTGGCAAAAAGCCAAAGCAAAATGCTGTAGCACTGCTTTTCAGAGAAAGTGAAGTTATTATTCACTTCATGGGTGTGGGATAATTGTTATGCGCTTCTTTGAAGGCAAACTTTTTCAAAGGCAATTTAAAGCATCAAGTAAATTGCATGTGTTTTAAAAATAAAATACCTGTTTTATTGACGATACAGATATTTGTCCAGGAGGAAATCTATAAAAGGAGCAGATTTATTGGAAGAAGTGATAGGAGGGTTTTCTAAAGATTAGAACTCTGTAAAATACAATATTCTGGGGTTTTTGGGTTTTTTTTTTTTTTGGTGATTCTTACTGCGTCCATTCTAAAAAGATGATTTCAGTGGGAATTTTGTTCCTACATATCTATGTATCTATTTGTGTATCTATCTATGTATCTGTCTATCTGTCTAGCTATCTAAAACTGCCTGATTCCCCTATGAGCCCAGACCTTGGTAAGAGACAGTTCTCAGCCTTATTTTCTTCATAGGAGAGATACAGATTCTCAACACACTCTTTGAAACACTCATATTTTAGCTTTATTTAAAGTCTTCTCTTGGACAGATAGTCTGAATGATTTAATCACTTGCAACAGCTAATATAAGAGTTTGCATTCTGCACATGTCCCAGGTGAGTCTTTTCACACAGTTCTTGGAATTTTTTGAGTCATAGATCAGTCAGTTTGTAAAACTATAAAGAATTGTCCACAGAATTTTTGGCCTGGTCAGCAAGCTTGTCTTTAGCCAATTACCTCATCTGCAAACAGAAAGTCTCTTCAGAATGAGAAATAGGAGATAAGAGGGGAACAGTTATGGCAGAGCTTCTATTGGAGAAGTGGATGCATCATCTATGAAAAATATCCAGCGCAGCCCCAGCTAGCTGATGCTCCCCAGAAACATGCAAGGCAAACTCCTAAGGGTTCACAATCAGCTTTAAAAGACTTTGCTTGAAAAAATACCTCTTAAAAAATGTTCTTCCTCCTCACCAGGCCAGAGATCTGAAGAAAAAAGAATAAGCATAGAAAACTAAGCTGAGTGCCAGCAGTTCCAGCAGAGCTCAAGCGCTGGGACCGCTGTATCTGGCTTTCATGCCTGCCTAAGGCAGCCTGCACTGACTGATGTAACACCCACTTGCACTGGCAGACAGCCGGCATCCCTGCCACTGGAAAAGCTTTCTGGTTGACTTTCATATCCCCTGTCACAGAGAGGGGAACAGGCAAGATGCCACTGGCAGCAACAAATGGATGATTCCCAAGGACTTCTGCTCACAGAATCCTTAGAAGCAGGACGCAACCTAGCTGAATGTGTTGGATAATTGATCGAATGAGCTTATATTGAAGGCTGAGCACCAGAGGCCAGAACAGATGCACTGTCATGGGCTCGTATTTGGACATAAGTTCTGTATTTTCTTTAGTGAGAGACGATTGGCAATTTCTTGTACATAAAAATATAAGTTGCTTCTGCATTCCAGATGCTGTGGTGATACAATTACATCTTTTCAGTTTTAAAAAGTTTTATCATGACAACATTGGCCAGTTATGAGCACATAAGGACTGTGACCAGGGGGTGGATTAGAAAGATAAGAAATTACTAAATTCAGTTTTCCCTTCCTGATTTCCATGTCTGTGAGATCGTATGTAAATCAAATTGATTGCCTATTAACATGTTAAACAAATCCACATGCTGATCATGTCAGAAGGTAAAAGGAATGTAATTATTTATTAATTTTTTCCCTCCTAAGTGCTTCTCAACAACATACAGATGCCCCAATGTGGCGGTGATTCCTATATCTGGAACAGGCACCGATCTCTCCCGGCCTACCAGCTGCTTCTGTAAAAGTTGTGAAATTGCTTATGTAGATGTTTTGGATAGCCTATAGCTAAAATGGCACTAGACGTCTGTGTTTAGGTCCTTGAATATCTTCCAGTGTGTCATTCATCGACGTGCGTAGGAGATTGAATTTAAGAGTCCAGAATTTCAAGATTTATTTGTGTAACCACTAGCTACGTATACCCTGAGTAATTAAATGGCTGATCTTGATCTTATACCTTAGTCATGCTTTTGATATTCTGTAAAATACAGAATAAAGCTACGTCTAGCATTACATCTGGTAACAGATCTGTTCCATTTCCAACAGTGAAGTATTTCAAATAGTCACTTTTCATTACTCTGAGTTAAGAGCAGAATGGATGATGACATTATGGCTGAGCGAGGAGGAAAAGATGCATACCAGTAAGACTGTGTCAGTAGATTGCTAATTGCTGTGTCAGTAGATTGCAAAGGTTTCAATTTCTCAGTAAAGGGCAGGGATTGCATTCTTTGAAACTACACAGCTGCTGAGGAGAGGATGAATGGCTGAGGAAAAGATAAAATAGAAAGGAGGAAAAACACAAAAGTTGATTTCTCCACCTGAAGAAAAGATAACCTTCCAAAGGTGTTTAGAAAATAAAGCACATTTTTTGTTCTATTGCCTCAACCTCTTCAAATAGTATATCATCATTTATGGAAAACATCTGCTAGTTAGTGGCAGGACTGAAATGTGGAAAGATATGTGGTTTTGTTCGACTGTCATTATTTTCTATCTTCTCTTCTTTGATGCCAGAATGGTTGTAGCACAGATCAGAAAACAAAGGTTAAAAAAACCCCCACAGTCAGTGTTTTCGAGGCTATATATTCATCTTTAAAATAGGCATAAGAGCTTTTCTCTGTTTTTCATGAATGACAATCATCTCCAGCTTCAGAGGCAGTAACCATTCCTGCTGAGATGGGAGCAAAGTTCGGAGACCCAGAGGTGACATTCAGAGCCGGAGACTGCCAGAATTGTTTTAGCTGTATGTGGACAGTACAGTTATTTTTACAAATATGTTCTGTATTTTTCTACATGAACAGGCAGAACTGATCTCTGTCCTGAGGCACAGAGTTCCTAAGTAAGGTAGGCCACTTCTAAACTCACCTGTCAGCTTTAAACAAGGTAATTTTCTTACTTTGTAGACTGAACTAAATCCACTGTGACTGGGCCTCCAGGTGAGGAAGAACAGTCGGGGTACAGACACTGACAGGGGTAGAGAGGAAGACAGAAACTAAGTGGGTAAATCTATACTTATTTTTTTGTTTGTTTCTCTCATAGGCCAAAAGGATTCCACAAAGCATTGACAGAAATATTTAGAAGTGGCAAATATAGGATTCCTTGAAATTTTTGCAAAGAAGCTCAGATAACTTATGCTGCAGTTTGACAAGTTCCATAAGGTAAAAGAATATCATGAGCAAAGAAATATGTATGTTCAGCTGCTATGAGAACATCTTGATGATAGCTGAGAACACCTGCTGCAGGCTGAGATATGACACACAAAGGCTGTCAGCTAGGGAGTAAACACCTTCTTTTTCCAATTCCTCTGGATAGATTTTGAAATGTTTGTGTGAGTCATTTCCAAAGGTTTTGTATGAATTTCAAAAACACATGAAACCGAAAAGAAAAAGCAATCTGGCAGGCAGCTCTGAGCCCTTTAAAAGCACACAGGCAAGCATGCACTCTTGGGCTGTGCACACATGTTTTTCTCATAGAATGAAAGGCCCCAGTCATGGACCAAGCAGACTCATGAATAAAAGATAGGAGAAATCCATTAAGTCATATAAATTGTTTTCAGAGTACAAGCTAGCTCAGTCTAGGTCTCAGTGTCCTACACCAGAGCACCTCTAACTAACCCCCAAGGGACCATTGCTGGATGTCCTATTACTCCCCGAGCTTCCTTAATATTTTGGTCTTTCTTCCACAGTTTTATCTAACAGCTCCCTGCTGCATCCTCTTCAGTCAGAACAGATCTCCCTTACCTTTTTATCTCAATTGTTTGGGAAATGCAGACTGTCAACTCTTTCAAAGGATGAAGAAAACAAGGAATTCTTAGTGGTGGAGAAAGAGACACTGGATAGGCATTTGATGTGAGTTTTCAACATAATGTTCAGCAAAACCACTTTTGTCCAGCAATACAAATCTGGCATGCATAAGGATTTCCTCATATGAAGAAGGAGGCAAGAGATTTTCCCATATATGTATGCCTCTAATATGATGAACAATCAATTCAGCTAATGTCTCTTTGCCCAGCACTGACAGAATGGACGACATTCACTTTGAGAAAAAAAAAACCAAACAAAAACCCCTACCCTCCCAAAAACCCAGCATGCTGAAAGAAAAGGATTTTCAAAAGACAATAAAAACAATGGGCTTGTGTTACAAGGGGAGGTTTTTATTGAAGAATTATCTTGTCAAGAAAAAAATAATAGCTGCTCACCTGCCACTTCTGCTGGATCATTCTATTACTTTTTACTTGTCTCTTCATACCAATTATTTTATGGCATGGTGTACGGAAATACCAGTCCCTGAATACATACTGCTCAAACCGACTAAGGGTGATCGTCAAGAAATACTTTGTTGTGTGCCTGGCTGGAAGGCAGTTTCTTGAGATAACTGCATAGAAACTAGAAGGAAGAAATGAAGAGGAGAAAAATATAGGCTAAATAAAGGAAAATCCTTCTCAGAGGGAGAGCTTGTACAGGCCTACTGGGTTCTTGCATGAATTGGAGGTACCACAGTTGTCCTCCTCGTCAGACAGATGAAGCTTTTATACAACAATGAGGAACCCTGTTCCGTCAGTGAGAGGAGAGAGATGATGTAAGAGATCTCTGCATCATTCTGTGATTGTAATGTTTCTGTTTACTGTTGCAGTTGATTGAAGTTAATCAGATGATGTACTTCTATGACAGCGAAGTAGCCGTTTTGAAGGTTCCTGACTGATAAGCAGAGATTAAACGGTTTGATCACAAGCTATAGAAAACTATAGGTCGTAGTTGTTCACGCAGCTCCCCAGGAAACACTCAGCAGAATGATGACAAGACTTTTAATGAGCAGGGTAAAGAGCACAATATAGCTGTAATTCACAGAACTTGACTATTTTTAGTTTCTAGTGCTTAAAAAGCAGGCTTTGAGACTTTAAGAATCTGAAAAGTCAGAACAGGATGCAATTTATCCTGCAAGGCCAAAAATGTTAGCCTAAAGATCTCTTTAATGTGATCTTAATGGCACTGTACTGACATTCATCTGATGTGAATGATTTTATTTAGGCAGACTAACAAAAAAAATCTTGAAAGCCACAGAGCCTGCACTGTGGTTACAAATGAGTATGATCTCAGAAGCAGATAAGCAGCTGATTTGCTCCCAAATGTACAGGATCTCAAAATACATTAATGGTGTGTGAGAATTTTTTAATCTCCAGCCAAGAGTTACTATTTTTTCTTCTTCTGCTACTAGGCAAAATGTGCCCGGACATTTTACAGTGTGTCATAAATTAAAGAACACCAAAGGGACCTTTCCTCTTTATTATAGCAATCTACACAAAAACCACAGTCTGATTTTATGTTCTAAATAGAACAACATATCTGGTTTCTAATTCCAGCAAGCTGAGCAGCTAGTTGTTAATGTGGCTCTGAAAAAGCATTTCATGCATGATTTAAGAAGTTGAGTGTAGATAATTGTATCTGAAATTATACCACTAAAAATATAGGATGGCAAATGAAAAGTCAAATACTAGCTCTTGAGGGATGGAAGAAGGGTCCTTCATCGTTTATTGCATGCAAATTTTAAAGAAGTGTTTCTCAAGGTTTAGGTTACAACCAGGAAGTTATAAAAGGCTCCAAAGACATAATGGGTGGAAGAAGTATGTACAAGTTCTATTCCTCTAATGTGGGGAGTGACAAGGGAACATGAGTGGGCTGTAATACCTGGCTGGGTATGTTTATCTTAGCCAGAGAATTGCTACCTACCTCTCATTGCTGGCAGTGGCTTCATTTCTGCTGGGCAGGAGAACTGACTCGGGGCTGCATGAAGACTGGCAGCCCAAAATGTTGAGAAAGATTGCTTCGAGGGAACACGTGACTCAGAGGCAACTAGAAAAGAGAGAGCAGAACTACTGCCATGTTCTCAGCATGCAGAGGGCAGAGGAGGAAAAGTGATGACAAGGGACAGTCCCAAGACAAGGGACTTGCCAAGTCTGCTCTAAGACTGATGGTCAAGGCCTAAAAAAAAAATAAAAATCTCTCCTCTAAAGCAGAATAAAGGACTGATATGCAACAATTCCCTTCATGCTGCAAAGCAGGAAAAGCTATTTAAGCTAACACACATAAACATGTATGTTAGTTATCTGTGTTATTTTCAGTGCTCTGAGCTGCTGTGGCAGGGACCGCTCACCAACGTGCCACGGGTAAAGAGAGCAGCTGCCCGAGCAAGGAATGGAGAGCAGAGAGAAGTTTCAAAGAATGGTAACAAAGAAGCTTGGAAAAGCTAGAAGAAGATAAGCAGCTTAGCTGGCTGTTCAAATTGGGTCGTGTTACCCAATAGATTTTATCGATTGAGGGCTGCTGCTTAAGTGATATCTCAAAGTGGACAAGAGTTGACCTCGCAGTTGCCACATCAGAGGAAAACAGATTCTAAAATAGTTTGGTATTTGCTTTAGGCATTAGGTGTTATAAATCATCCTGTTTAACCAACTCACTGGAATTTTCTTTCTCACTCCCCCTCCCCCTTACCCCCAAATAACAGTTGCTGGGTGATCTGTGTCTGCAAGCATGGGAGTCAGCTCATTTGGAACACTGAATAATTCAGATCAGTTATTCCAAGTTCCTGGGTGGAAGCTCAGCTGGTGTATTTGTTGTGAGGACCCATATTTGAATGCAGTCCTTCCTGCTGCCAATTGAGCCCTGGCAGAAAGCTCGTCCTAGAACCACAAGGCTGTTGCATAAGAGGGAGTCACCAGTCAGACAAGTCTGGTCTAGGAGCTTACAGTTGGCTCTGGGCCCCGTGGTGTGAGCAGCACTTAGCACTGTGCATCTCCCCGCAGTGCCTGTACAGGAGTTAAGAGCCTTGGCAGCAATTCTGAGCCATATTTGTCCTTTGTATATCCTATTAGTGACTTCAGCTACTGTGCAATGCTGCTGCAGGAGTCTGCCTACCTTGTTCCCTGACGAAACAGGCAACTGCTCCAGCCATGAAGCAACTCTTCCCTCTCTACAGACTCCCACAGGCTAAACTCTTCATCTGCCTTTGCCGTCTGTCACAGTCATTTCAAGACACTCTCACAGCATACTTTGGCCCCTTCTGCAGAAGCTACACAGTTGTCTTCACTCAGAAGTAGCAGAAGCTAAACACTTCGTTGATAATATCTAAACGATAAGCTCACATTGGTCTCATTCTGCTGGTATCTATTGGAGTACGTTCTATAAGATTTATGTGACCCCTGAGAGTGGCTAGGGGTGTCCACTATTTACAAATACTCTAGTTCCAAAAATAAATATAAGCAAGGAAAAATGTTCAGTGGTACACCTACTCAGATCTGCATCTTTTGCCACATATTTCACTTTTGTCCAGATTCTAGCATTAGAGAGCAATGCTAGCTAGCTAGCTCAGCTAGCTAACCCAGTGCTGACTTCAAAGCACTTTGAACTTCCACAAGTTTTGAAGTCACAGTTGAGTCAGAAAATCTGTATCTTTCTCATTTGTGGCAGGAAGCATTTTAAATGCTGGCTTTAGATGTCTGCAAGAAAAGGAAAGAATGGAACAAACTTGACAAATGTGACTTCATACAGTTATATTTCAGGGAAAAAGTAAGAGCTTAGAAGCATTTGATGAGGTTTATCTGCATTCTTTAAACTGATCATTTCCACATTTTTGTTACTTAATAATAACATTCTTGGTCTGAAGCTCTTATGATTGTTATTTTACTTTGCGATATTAAAATTGAAACATAAAGTTAGCAAAACTTTTCTTTGCCTGAGAACTTCCTTTTATTTATTTTATTAAGAACTATTGAGGGACTGAAAGTAGATTTGAGCCATAATGCTAAGTACATACAAGTTTATGTACTGATTATAAGTCTAGGTCTGAAGTTTAACGCAGATCCTTCTTTATACTGAATGAGGTGTCACAGGCTCTTATTAGCCTTTCAAGGTTTGATTAGATGCCAGTATAATTAAAACATTCTTTGGCACACAACCATGTGCCTTCACGATCACAGGCTGCTCTGTGTGCGTGCATGTGCACGTTACACAGCCCTGCTACCACCACCCACCAGGACTCACAAATGCTACACCATTTTTTTCAGTAATTTTAGATACTTCTGCAAACAAAGGACTGCTCTATTTTTTATAGTGATTGTCATACTGTGAAGTCCTGACCAGCTCTTGGCATTGTATTTGAAGCTCCACTGGCAGAAAGTCATTCTGCACTTACTTTACAGTTCCATTTATAACTTGGAAGAGCAACTTGCAGCTTCTGTAGAAAAAGGTCTGAGAAACAGTTACAATTATGATGTTGATGAGAACTTGTAATACATGTGCCTTAAAAAACATATACGTCAGTACGGACAGCTAAAATCAAAGAGAATAAACTCTCCAACGAGGCCATTTGTAGCATATTTCAGCTGCAGAGATCCTTCATCTACTGCAGATGTTAAACCAAGTATGAAGGTTCTTTATTTTGTTTGAGGGCTTTTACATTTAAACCTCCATCCAAAATTGATAACATTTCTCCCCTCAAGAGAATGAAAAAGATGCTGATTAAGAGCTGAATGAATGTCCTAATTGCTGGGCCACAGACTATCCTGGGAATCCAGCACCTCCTCCTGAAGAATCCAATTGGCTTAAGTGCACGTCCTAGATCCTACACCAAAGGATACATCCCTTGCTCTCTCACTCTCTCCATTATTCATGACCGACATGTTCCAAGTAGAACGACTTAAAAGGAGAGACTTTTTCATTTCAGGATATCCTACGAACCACTATGGAGACCATTTCATTCACATCTCAAAGCCAAACAAGGTAGAGGATGGAGCTAACTTGTTTTGCTTGCCAATTAGGTCCTTTTGACAGACTTTCTGGCTGCTTTCTGTTGGACAAATTCTCTCAGTATATTCTGAAACCACTTACTGGTTTGTGCCCCGCAGAGATGCAGGAAACACCTGATAATGCAACTTTGAGGGCTTGGTAGCCAAATAGCTTGGTGTTGCCAGGATCTGAGTGGCAATGGCATAATCAAGGCAGCCAAGTAAGGACTCTGAAGATTTAAATTTTGGTCTTTAAAAAAGCATGGATTATGGTTTAGAAACTAGAAACAAATACAAATACCTTCAAACATCTTTTAAGTCCACTGAGAGTGAAACCATACTTTCTCTTCCTGCACCTCCCCCTCAAAACTTTTCTGACAAGTGTCACAAATCAATTTCATAGTTTTTTAATTTAGCTCTTACTTTGATTAACAAGGAGTCAAGTTCCTCTGGTTCATATCATGCACCAACAGATGCCCACTACTCTGTGTCGTGGGAAGTCTGCTTGTCCATAATCAGCAAAAAGGAGAAAATTTGATCAAAAATTTTCATTCTGTAAATATTGGAGGGACTTAAACTTTTTTTTTATTATTACTATTACTATTATTATTATTATTATGCAGCATGAAGGATTCCAGTTAGTCCCAACATTCCTCAGGCTTCCTCTACTGTTTTTATAATTTATTTTTTTAATAATGAAACTTCTCAAATCTATTAGTATAGATTTCAGACATCTAGATGATTATGATCACATACAGCCTTCAAAACATGTTAAAATATCTGTTGAAGTCATTAATTTTGAAGTTAATTAAGTTAGTAATCAATAAAAGTTATAAGCAGCATTGCTTATACTTTTATTTGCCTCCAGGGAGGATTCAAGAGATGATAAGAGCCTGTTGGCTTCAGTATAAATCATGAAAAAGTTTAAGATTGAGGGTCCTCTCCTTTTCTCAAAGACTGCCTACTTTGGGAACTAAGCGTATATAGCTTTATCTGATGCTGTCCTGTATGTTGGACATGAAATAGAAAACTCAGGTTATTAAGAAGAAAACTCATTCTCTCATAAGACTGATCACATCTTTGATTTCACATATTTAATTGAATCTTTGAAATTTTTTCACTTAGATACTGATGCCTAAATATTATAGTTCTTCTTTACTTGTCAGGAAGACAAACTTCAAGAGATAAGAGGAATTATAGAATGTGGGTTCGCCAGAAGAATCAATGCACCATAACTTGCTAGAGTGAAAGAACGGATGTCTCTCTGTAGAGCTGGCTCAGATTCATTGATAAGCAATCAAAGCGAGCATTGCTTCCTGGCAGGAATGGGAATGAAATGGGGGAAAGTGAACAGTGCCCCATGCTGGAAATCATTACATGTTTAGATTGTGCAAAGTATACAATGAGGGGAATTTCATTATTAGCTTTAAATGTCAACTTGTATTTTGGATGTCTAAACCTGCTTTGGTCTTGTATTACTTATTAAGAATTACAAGTGTCAGCTGGTAGGGAAGGATTCCTAGGCATAGAGGAAAGAAGGCAGGAAGATAATTTGACAAATTAATCAATGACAGAATAAAAATATTAGAAGTAGAATCAGGCTCCTGCTCTAAACAGTAGAAGTAACTCTACTTAAAAATCTAGTTCTCAAATGAACAAAATCACCTGAGAATAAAACAGCTCTCAGTTTAAGTGTGTGAGTGGAAGACATGGTTCCTCACTAGGAAGATTTCCAAAATAGCTATTTGGAAAAGCTCCCCTCTGACAGAACCTTGAGTAAGATGAAGACTTCTACCAACAAACTGCCTGAGCTTTTGATGCAGTGCCCTGCTGCTGGTTTGGTATCACCATGGTTGTTAACTTTCACGTTGAATTAGAGCAAAGAAGAAAAAACTTCATAAATCATAAAGAAAATGGCTTTCTCCAGAAGAAAGTATCTCCTTCCTTCAAACAAAACTGGACAATAAGGTCCTATAGTTCTGGGAACAGGCTGATATGTGGCTTGAAGGTGTACTTTTAACAAATGCAACAGACTACAAAGAAAAGGATGACCAGTGTTGCTTATATTATTGCTTGATTATTTCCAGATGTTACCGTATAGATTCGCAGTCTTGCTGAATTATTCTTGTATCTTAGCATGTCTTTTTGTGTAGTGCAAGAAGGGTAAACAGTGGGACTGACATACAGAGTTCATAGCCTAGTATTGATTCTGGATAAGACATTTGTCTTAATACATTTTACAAGACAACGGTGTAGTCCAAGCCAATTAAATTCTTGTCCATCATGTCACTAAACTGAAGAACTATTGTAAATTTGGTAAACTGCATAGGGAATTACAGTGAAACATTTGATTTAGCATTACAAACGATTTAAAAGATTATCATGCAAAGCCAACATATCACACAGGAAACAGTAATATTAGCAAATATTATTAGAAATAAACAATTTTTTTCTTAACCTAATGTCACTATTTATGAACCAGCAATAAACAGTAAATACCAATGTAATGTAAGTACCAATGGCCAGCTACAGATCACAAAACAGAACATGCTTCTTTTCAGCAGCATCAATGCAGAAATCTGCTCCTGCCTCAGTACTGTTCAACTGTGAATTTACTGTGACTAAGCAACGAATACAAGAGCCTTCCAACTACTCATTGTGGCTTGCTATTTACAAACTTTATTTATAAACTCATTTTCATGCAAGTATAAAATACTAATTCCATGGACAAATACACATTTGTTCACCACTCTAAATTATATACATTGTATTTGCATCTAATATTCAGAGAAGTGCAAAGTCCACAGTGACGTAAATAACAAGTTTTGTAAACTATTTTAGATGACGAGCTCTCAAAAGATATTAGTAACCATATGATAACATATTTTTTGTATACTGCTGAAATCAAACATTTTTGTAGTAAAAGAACATACATTTCAGCTACATTCAAGTGAATATTTTATTACCATGTATTATGTCTTACAAACTTTAGTGGAGATGAGCAAGAGCGCTACAGAACCACACCTTAACGCAAGAGGTGTATTGCATGGTATGTGCAGGCATAGCAAAGGAGAGAGAAGAACTGGGAAGTAAAACAAGGTCAGAAAACTTGTACAAAAATGGACAGTAATACTGACTAACACTGGGTTATAATCTTACTTATAACAGACCTGAAGGGCTAATAGAGATCCAATTCAGAAACACCTGTGCACTGTAGGTACAGTTTGGTGCAGATCAAGAGTGCACTAATACAGTCAAGGTTGTACGCGTAAGATAATGCACAAAATACGCTGATATGCATATAAACAACTAACTTGTTTACATTAAGTAGGGCAGCACAGCTGAAGCGCTGCATCCTTGGCACTTAGTGATAGGACAACATGTATTTGGTTTAACTAAATTCATAAACAGGATATAGAATGGTTTGTAAGATGGAACATAGACATTATCCCTTTCAACCTTCCGGTTTTACAGCATTTTTCTAATTTTCAAGTTCAAACGAAACATGATACACTAGCTAGATATGGAAGACGTTTCAGATATTGGATTAAAACAAGACCTTCAATTAAAAAAAAAAAAAAGACAGAATCAAGGATTAATTCAAATGATATTAAGTGAATTTGTTACTATTGTCTTGTGCTGAAAACAAAATCTGAAACATAAAAAAAAAAAAGCAACCTTAGAATAAAACCCACCACAATGTCTTTATGGGCTTTTCCTGAAGAGTAACTGCTTCCTTAATGTCCCTTTCATATATGCTAAATTCACTTAAAAGAACTGCTGATGAATTTATTAATCTGAAAAGTTGTAACTGAGTTAGATGTTTGGCCTAATGTATCACATCACACAGAATGGAAGAAAATAGGCTCTTCTTCCAAGAAAGCATGTTTCAGCTATGAAAGGATTCCAATTTTAAGTGATTGTCCTTTATTAAACAATATTAACAACTATCTGGAGGGAGCAAATTTACTTTTACCTGTTTCAAACAAACTGGCTAAATTGCCATTTTACACTATATATAACAAATGTAATAAAATTGTCCTTAACATATAACGATGTAACACTTTAAAATTAACTGTTTAAAATATTTTACAAAGACATTTTATTATATATGAACTATACAACACACAAGAGTATGAAATATTTTGAACATATACACATTTCTGTATTTTTCACGGAGATTATTATTTTGCACCAAACATTGGTGTCTGCAATTTTAACAGTCCTCAGAAAAAGCAAAACAAAACCCCAGAATGTTTAGTGGATATGTTTAGTTTGGGTTTTTTCCTGAAAATAAAACCTATACAAGGAGAATTTCTCCAATGACTTTTTTCTTTCCCCAGTTTCGTATTTCACACAAAGCTTTTCAAATGGATCAACATATACAAGAAGAGTAACTTCTGTGTTCTTTGCAGTGCAATTTGCCAGGGATAAAACTGAAACCAAACTGATCCTTTCCCCACTATTAACATCGAAAATTGCAGTCAAAATAATATCAATACCAATCACTATTGAGACTCCTTTACCCCTTTTATTGAAAATGCAATCCTTTTCAGTATCCATTTTAATGAAAATATTTGCATAGAGCAGCCTTGTATTATTTCTAAAGAACTTTATGAGCATTTTAACACAAGATAAGGCACATGTTTTTCAGCATTAATAATCTAAAACTAATCCTGAGGATCTGCTCCTCCCCCTCAGCAAAATCTGCTTTTTAATATACCCTGTATTGCCTGAAGAAAGCAGAAAAGCAGTATAGAAGAAACTCAAATTCTTTAGCTGAACTAAATTCAGAACATTAACAACTCCTGATAATAGTGTAACAAATCCACAGATGAATTAAGTCACTCTCTAAACAAATAACTGTTAGAGGGAAAGAAAAAAAGACACAGCCAGTAGCACTGTAGATGTTAGCCGAAAGTTCACATACTTGAGATGACATTTATAGTGAGTTTTGCTAAAATAAGCTCCCATCAGAAACAAGGTAGCTAAATTGTGAGGCACTTAAGGTTGACATGAAAAGGAGGAATGCAAGGGGTCTGTTTTATAGAAAACCTGAAGTTGCATATCATATCCTTGTATTAAGCCTTCTATTAAAGTGCTAGAAATGGAGACTTAAACCAAAAGGATTTAAATATAAAATAAGTGATTAAAGAGCTTAGTATGCATTAAAATTAAGTGCTTTTGATTCTCATGAATTTAGAGCTTTTTTAATAGTTTTTGAAAAATAAAGTCTGGAAATAATCCACGTGCGAAATCACCTTCCTTGTGCCATCGATGCTATTTGTAAAGTGCCCAATTTTTTTCTAAACAACAAAACCATTTGCCTTATCTTATGTTGTATAGCATGACACAGTCTGTAGTATGTAGGTAATCCATACTGCAAGGACAACGTCAACCCGATGGAAAACAGCACATGCATACTTTTAATCGGAAGATTTAATTCCACCTGTCATTCTCAAAAGCCAGGTCTTAAATTACATATCCACCCGTATATAGTGCAACCAACCTCATATTCTCAAAATGTAATTTAGCTGTTAAAGTCTGATGCTCAAAGAGAGACTTATCAAGCTTTTCCTCAGAGCAACCTGACGCCCAGACAAAATCACAGATGGAGCTCTAGATCTGAATCACATAAATCCACTAGATGCCAAATCTGAGAAGGATCTGGGTTCTTTTGGATGATGAAGAGGCTGAAGATGTGTGGCAGTCTGTGCATTACTGATCACATCTAACTGAGAGGGATATGATTCATTTACATTTCCTCCATTGAAACCATTTTGGAACTGGCAGGAAAAAAAGAGAATATAAATGGTTAGTATAGGAAACCAATTTATTTATAAGTATTTAAAAATCCTCCTAAAGACACATAGGATGAAATAATCTTAAAATACATTGATCGGCTTTAATTGTTTTTTTTAATGATGAATAATGAGAAGTTAATTTGCATAAAAGTAGGGACTGAATCGTGAGTGAATCTTACCCATGCCGCAGTCAATGGGAGCCCTACTTCTGCCTAAGTAAAGAAATAATTCTATTATCTAAAGTGCAATACAGTTTCCATTTTTAGAAAGTACAGTCTGACTGAGAACTCCTAATTGTCACATCCAGCTGTTACATTTTAAAAGCAACCTATTTACATCTTTCCATGCCTGCAGTGGGATCCAGACATTACAGCTCTTCCAGGAATGCACATGCAGTCCTATCCATAAGCTGAAGCATACCGTGTGCAATCCACCGGCTGAAATGTTGCAGGGTGGGCTTTTTGACAGCCTTCATAGTGACAATGCCAAGTTAGAGCAATGAATGGCCTTCATTAGTCTTAACATAATTGTTCATAGGATTATTTTAATCACCTAATGTAATGCTTCCCGTCATGCTAGGGACTTTATCTACAAAATACTCCATTCGGTCATGCGAAGAAAATACAACAAAGTATTTTAAACATTTCCATCATCTCTTTAGGAGCAGCTTGTATCATAAGTACTCATTCATTCAAGGTTTGTCTTTAAGAACATGTCTTATACATACATTCATTCATTCATCTATCAAATTAGGCTAGGTATTAGTTCTTTTTTTCCCTTCCATGCAAACAGTGAAATTTGACTAACCGTGCCCAATTCTTCTAACCTTTTAACAACAAGACTATAGTCATGTGAATTATGTTTCAAAGCTGACACACTTTCAAGAGCATGCACCAGGACTATTTCTGATAGAAGCAGGTTATTTTAATATTCTTCATTAATAAGATGACCATGCTTATTAAATTTTTTAAGAATGCTCTCAACACAGAATCAAGTACTTAGGAAGGTTTCTCCTGCTTAATGAAGGAATACTGATCCTAAACAAGCAGCCAAACTATCACAGGCCTTTCTGTCCTTCTCCATCACTGAAAGTGATTTTAGACTACACTGGCTATGTTCCTACCACAATTACAAGACAGGCAGAAGGTCAAGGCACAGACCACAACAGACCCTTCTGGCTTTCTAATCCTGTAATATTTTCATGTAGAAATCGATGGGAGTTAGAAGTCTGAAGAGATACCAATCATGGCTTGGATAGCAACATCTGTCCTCTCTCTGGACTCTAACCACTGACAGGGATGTCAGTGTGCTAAACCCAGCCACCAACAAACACTGCCCTACTTTGGTTTGGCTGTGTGAACGTGGGCTCAGACAGACAGCAGTATCCTGTCTGCTTATTCACAAGAGGCTTCTGCATATGCAGTGCTACCCAGCCCCACACAGCATGGGAATACCCTAACAAGAGGGGCTGAATTTGCCTCTGAACAACTTAAGTGAGGATAATTTTTCACAAAGTGGCCTTTGTTAATTTTTTTACAACAACAAACTAAATGTCCTATTACTATTGCAGCACAGCATTCCACTAAATACGAAGCAATAGACTTAATTTTTTCAGAGGTGCTGTCTTAGTCATTAAAATTTTTATAGACAGATGTGAAGAAAAGGCAAGGAAAAAAATTTAAAAATGGAGGTCATAACAAAAATGATTAAGGCAGTGTAACAACAAAATAATCTGCAAAATAAATGCAATTGAAACCAACCATTAAAAATAAAGAAATGGAATTGTGCATGCAATGGCTGTTCAACACTAGTACAACTTTTTTGAAAAGAGTAATTCTTTGTTATTATAAAGACAAACTTGGATGGCCCTGGAACTGCTCTGCAACCCTATTAAGAAGCACTACTAAAGACTAAACACCGAGCACAGCCAGGCAACGCACAGCCAAGCAGTGCTCAAGTTTGTGCACTGCAGTTTCTCAAAGTCACTTCATGCAATTTCAACTCTGGGCACTCAGGGAGAAGCCATTCATCTTGCTGAACTGTCCTATATTTTAGGTAAATTTCTGCAATTCTGCAATTTCATTCTTTTCAGCAGTGAAGCAGTTTTAAGAAAGGAATGTTTTGTACTTGTATTAAGCATGTAAAAAAATAGATATGTTCTAAATTGCATTCCTCACCTTTGTCTTGCATAGGTTAAATGCCAATTAATACTTTAATTCTGTAAATGCTTATGCATGTGCATAAGCATTTGCAGGATCAGTACTTTAGAACATTAACTCATTGAGGTAAAACAAAAAAAAAGAATTGTGGCTCTGCACTTTATCAGCATTAACAGAAATAAATGGTACAAGAGAAAGTACTTCAACAAAGGTTATTCAGAATTAGGAATTAGTCATTGCATTTTATTTCTAAGTTAATTTTGCCAATGAAGAACCGTGTTTACAATTGTGCCTGTGCTACAGCCAAGATCCTCTCTTCAGCAGATAAGGAAGAAGTTGACTTTCACTTATAGCAACATATAAAAACTTTTTTGGAGTAAAATTGTGTATAGAAATTAAATAGTTCATATTTCAGGCCATTTTTATGATAGTATCATCTAATACTTTCACTAATCCTAAAATCATTGAAGAATCTGAGTAGCTAGACAATACCAACACTTCAAAAACAAATTTTTTTTTTGATCCTTACAACATATTTAATGAAAATGAGTGTGCCAAGGAAACGCAACTATTAGCAAATTCCAAGACTTTGATCAATCTACTTTTCTTTTGCTCCTATCAGGAAAATTACTGGTAAGGTACCACAGACTAGTTCATTCACTCTTGACTAATACTGCCAAAGAGAGCTATCAGACTGCAGGTACACGTATATATAAACTTGACCAAATGCAACTCTCTTCACTCTAATGAACAAATAAAGCAAAGACATCCACACACTGCTAACCCAGCCATTTCAAACTCAGCAATTCAGTCATGATAAACTCTGTCCCCCAGCAGCCAGCCAAAACTATAATACAAACTCGATTCAAAATGCAAGCAATGCAGCAATGCTGTTTACCATACCTTGTTCCCCAAGGTTTGTTGTTGTTGATTTGTCATCATAGGGTCATATTGCATTTGATCCACGCAGCTGGGCTGTGCCTCCTGCGTGCACGGGTACATCGAAACGGCGCCTGCATAGCACGTTTCGGGAGTGAGCATAACCGACTCAGAGTTTATCCCACACTCAAGGTTCTCAGGGACTTGCTGCAAACAACTGAGAAAATCCTCAAAGTTGGAAGAAGCAGAATAGGTCGTTCTGTCAAAACCTGCTGCAGGAAAATCCATTTGAGCGAAATTAGAAAGCTGTGGCATCATCCCTGTGGGTTGCTTGTAAGGAACAAAGTCTTGCCTACACTCGTAAGGGGAAGGGTTTACTTCTGATTTGTAAGAGAACTCAGATGTAGTGGCATGCATGCCAGGGAACACGTATTGCTGGGGCTGCTGCTGTGAGCAGCTGAGAGGCATGCTGATGCCAGAGCTCCAATTTGTGAACATCCCATTGACTTGCATGTGTTTCATCTTTTGACAGAGCTGCTGTTGCTGCTGCTGTTGTTGCTGCTGCTGCTGTTGTTGCTGTTCCACAAGCTGCTTCTGGTGCTGATGAAGTTGATGTGGATCTAAGTCTTGCTGTACCATGCAACCTTCATTCTGGACCAAGGGCTGCTGCTGGTTACAGTCGGAATATAAGAAGTCAGATTTATTTAAGGAATCCTGAACATAAGTCAGGATTTCATCAGTTATGTTGATGTCCCCAATATCATCCACATCAGATAATTCAGTTTTAAAAAACTCCTCATCCTGCTGAATACACTTTAGATCTTCAAAGTCAATACCCAGATTTTTCATGATGCTGTACAAATCACTGGTTTTGTTATCCTGAAAGAGTGCTGCACTGTCTTCAGGAAGTGGAACAGTACTGTCCTGGGAGTACTCCATCAGCTCCCGTTTGAGAATGTTGTGATTTCCAGTAGGTAGGAGATTGTCTGTCCAGCCACTGCTAACAACACCACCCAGTTCATCCCTACTGTCTGCAAAGAAGTTCCTCTCAAAAGAAAGTTTATGTGATGCTGGAGGGCAGAGATAAACAGACTCATCTTGCCTTAACATGACACCTAGGAGGGAGTTTGGATCCACAGAATCATTCTGTAGCGTTGCTTTGGCTCCTTTTCCCACTGTGCTTTTACTCTTCGGTTGAGAGGGGTCCATAAGGCTCGACATAGGGAAAGAGACCTCATATAACACAGCCTCACCAGTGGCAAACATGAAGGGCAACTTCATGTTACGCTTCCGTAGATGTTCTGCCCCTTCTTCATCTCTGAAAACAAATCAGATATATAGCACGGTACTGCAGTACTAAACAGTTACTCTAATCTTTTTGTCCCCTGGAATTTACATAAAAAAAGAACTATTCTATTTGTAGGCATTTTTTGAATTCCTACCTATTCCAGCTCAACTTGGCTCAGTTAAACCAAGAGGCAGATTATGAAATAAGGAGCTTATGACTGTAATACCACATTTACATATTACCTTTATAATTAAATCTAGATAGCATACACCATTTTCTGTGCATTATGGGCTGAAATGAAAATAAGTGGGCTTTGTTCCATGCATTAAGCTTTTCTTGGTGCAGCAAGTAAATCAATACTTGAAGTATCTCTTTTTCGCCACTTTACAGACTCCTTTGCAAAAGTCATTTAATCTATTTAACAAGGCTGAATTCCATATTATGCAGAACATAGTTCTGCACTGAAATTCAGGACTGAATTTCTTTGTTATTTGTTGATCCTTCTACACAACTGCAGTTGGATTTCTCAGCTTTTGCTCATTGGGATTGAATACGGTGGATGGAACTTCATGCTTCTGCCGCTGATCTTGTTCTTTATAAGAAATCAATATGTCTAAAGTTTTATGCAAAAGAACTATGCCACAAGTTCTGAAATGTTTGTTAGCAAACGGAAAGAATTTTGGGAATTTGGAATATAAAGGGTATTAATTTAAAAACAAAAAGTCCTTTGTGAATATAAACAGCCTCAAGTTTTCAGTTTTTTAAGCCTACTACTTCATGCAATGATGACTTACGTAAGAGGTCTTTGCGTGGCGATGATGTAATCTGGTCTTCCATTTTTGTAGACAAGACGTGCATTTGCCTGTACCCAGGCCCATCGATTTTCTTTGGTTAGAAGCCTAAACACAGTCATTCCACTCTCACCTGTCTTCATCACTAAAGAGTAAGCATACTGTTTACTGTCCAGCAAAAAAAATCACAAAAACCTGTATGTCATGAAAGGAATCCCATCTGTAGAGCAATTTTACAAATCTCATGTCCTCAATCACCCAATTCCGTGCAGCACTAACGCATTCCCAGTGAAACAGGATGACTGATCACTTCAAGATGTCTAATTCACAGGTAAAATAAAAGTCAAAAGTGGAAGATATCTGCTACAGATTGGCAGCATTCTATATGAGCCTTTGTCCATTATTTCTTCAATAACAGAAATTAATAAATACTAGAACATGTAAATGACAAAAGCCTAAGTCTCTCTTACCTTCGAAAAGTGACTATTACTTAAACAATTAGAAAACACTTATTCTGAATCCAATTCTTTCACATATTGACTGGTTAATGCAGAGGTACTTAAAAATCTTATCTTTCATTCCCACTACCACTAACAATGCTTGATAAACATACTACATTTTCATGGTACATTTCTGTACTGGGTTTGTGTGTGGCCAAGTTTTGGTAGCGGCAGGGGGGGCTACAGGGGTGGCTTCTGTGAGAAGCTGCTAGAAGCTTCCTCCATTTCCAGCAGAGCAGATCCAAGGTGGACGAGCTGCTGGGCAAGGCGGGGCCAATTAGAAATTGTAGTAATGCCTCTGTGATAACATTTAAGAAAAAAAAGTTATTGTGCAGATATAATTGTGGCCAGAGAAGAGTGGGTTGAGAATATGCGAGAGGAACAACGCCTGCAGACACCAAGTGCAGAAGGAGGGGCAGGAGGCGCTCCAGGTGCCAGACCTGGATTCCCCTGCAGCCTGTGGTGCAGCCCATGGTGAAGCAGCTGTGCCCCTGCAGCCCATGGAGGACCATGGGGATGCAGAGATCCACCCACAGCCCACGGAGGAGACCCACACTGGAGCAGGTGGATGCCTTAGAGGAGGCTGTGAACCTGTGGGAGGCCCGGGCTGGAACAGGCTCCTGGCAGAGACTTGCAGACCCATGGAGAGAGGAGCCCATGCTGGAGCAGGTTTCCCGGTAGAAGGTGTTTTTAAGGTCTTATTTTACTTCTCATTATCCTGCTCTGGTTTTTTTAGTAGTAAATTCAGTTAATATCCTCAGATGTATTCTGTTTCGCCTGTGACAGTATTTGGTGAGTGAGCTCTCCTGATCCTTATCTCAACCCATGAACCCTTCATTGTATTTTCTCTCCCTTGTCCCGTTGCAGAGGGCAGTGATAGAGAAGCTTTGGTGGGTGCCTGGCATGCAGCCAGGGTCAATCCACTACAGTCTTTTTGGTGCTGAAACCCAGGATTATGAGGGTTTTGAGATTAGGAGAGTAATTGGGAGAGGTAATAGGCAAAATGAGTACCGAACAATGTTAGAGAGTAGAATTATCAAGGGGAAGTTTTGTTGTAATTGTGGTGAAGGGACAAGGGGTGGATTTTTGTGCAAATTGTCCAATTTTGTTCTGTGTTATGATGAAGTTATCTTGTTCTTTGTGTGGGGAGCTGTCTTGGGCTGACTTTATGATGTGTATCCCCTATTGCCACTCTATGCCCAGACATGATTCCTGTGCCTTTCTGTGTCTTTAAAATTGGGTGCAAGAGAAAAAAAACCAAAAAACCAGTTTTCAAAACAATTTTTTTGTGCTTCAAGGACATTCACTCTCCTGCGTTCCTGCTGCTGCAGAGCAGAGGAAAGCACCTTCCTGCTTTTCCCAGCTCTTGGCTTCCCTCTCTCTCTCGCAAGAGAGAGACAGAGAGTTAAACTCCTTTGTTTCCCTGGGACTTTGTTTTTTTCTTCATCTCTTCTGGACTGTTCAGAACACCATAACATCAGAACATTCCTCCGAATTTTTGTCTCAAACCAGGACAGGAGTTTTAGCTTATTTTGGCCAGTTTTGTGGTTCTAAGTGAAGGCTGCGTGATGAATGTGGATTTTAAAGATAATTCTTAAATATGTGATTCACAGAGGTGAGGGGCGGAAGTAATACAATTGCTCAAAACCCCTGCATTTCTAGACAGAAAAATTAAATAACACATATTAGGAAAGTCTAAGAACCTAACCAAAAATCCTAGCTACAAAACTTTATTTTAATCTTAGAATCAAAAATTTAGCAAAACCAGTTTTAAGACAAATTTTCAAACCATTCAAGTTTCATCCCCTTCTACTCTGGAACCATTTCTTTGTTGTTCTTAATGAAAGAAACAAAACCACTGATAAACAACAGTGACTGAGCTATACCTGAAAGAGAAAATGTGCCTAAACAGGTTGAGAACAGCCTGCTGAGGGGCATTATCTAATTGTCTATGAAGGGACAAAAGAAAAAAAAAAAAAAACTTTTCAAGAAAAGTCAGTAGAAAAGAAGAAGTACCATAATATTCTGAAGATGATTCTGTAAGTTCAGAAGATAACTTTGTTATAACTAACAACAAAAGTAAAAAACTGAGTCCCCTAAATAGTCATATATCAGATAGCTGATGCTTATTTCCTTAACACTATACTTCTCTCCATAATTGTTACTTAAACCAACTCAAGCAGCCAAGAATCAAACTCAGAAATGTTTGACACTAGCATGTTAAATCAGAGATTAATTTCTGGTAGAAATCTTACACCAATATCAAAAGAAAATGCTTTATTTAACTTGCTAACAGGAAAGCTATCTTTGGTAGTCCCCTTGCCCAAGGAAAGTTGTTCAAATAGCAGAAGTTGGGTTGAGCAGAGAAAGGAAGTGAGAAGTGCAAGATGTGGCAGAGACTGGAATATATATCCTCAAAGGGTCTAGATAGGAATATTAAATATTTCTTCAACCAGTGTAAGTCTATAGAGGGACAGAAAGAATACATGAAATGAACAGTATTCTTTTTGTTAACAACCTTTTTTCTCATACTGTAGTTCATATTGCATTCATACTGAAAAAATACTCCATGCTTTGATTTTTCAGTCTTTCTTAGGGAATGAAACTTACTTCGGATGTGATTTTCAGCACAATAAAGCATATCAGCTGCATGAATAAACTGGTATCCTGTTCCTCTCATACACAGCTCTGCTTCAGTGTATCCCAGGACAATCTTTCCTCTGGAAGGTAAAACCAAAAAATTGCAACACAGCTGATGAACCAACTCACAGAATAAATGTCAAGCAAGTTAATTATGGCTAGAACATTTCAGATGCAAGTGCAACAAATTATAAAATTTTAACCAGTCTGCCAAGTTGCCTTCAGTGACTAGAACTAGGTTTACAAAACCATTAGATCATAAAAAAATGGTGGATGCCTACAGCCAGACTCTCAGTTCCATGCTATTGAACATATTCACTCCTAGCAGGTGGCTCCCATTGGTTCCAAAGAAAGACACTATTTTCTTAGACCTATTTCTTATCATTTACCTATAGGTGCTTGTGTGCAGAATTAAGTAGGGGTTTAACTTTAGTTATCTAAAAATTCTTGCCTAAATTAGAATTTTTAGTAGCCTAAAGCTCAAACCCAGGTGTGCCTCAGAACTACATCCCTTTCGCTATTGAGTGGTTTGGGACCCCTGTGTTTGCATTAAAACAAGATATGACTCAGAGGACTAGTAGCAAGAGTCATGTTTGACCCTGGCAGCTAAAATTAGAGCACTTTACTAGAGGTTGGGGAGATGAAACACTTAGCAGAATTCATGTGATCTCTGTGCAATACATGATAAAAAGACATAGTCAAAAAGAAACTTAAACAGGGTTTGGAACCAAGAAATGGAGATTCAAAGACAGAAAGGTAAAAAAAAGGGGAAAGCAGGGATGGGGAACAATATATGTAAAAGTGTAAAATGTGGCAAAAATTGAAAGTTTCAAGTGAATGAAAATATCAAACAGAGGAAAGAAACACTTGTGTTAACATTTGGTTAACTTTTACTTGTATCAGCTTAGAGAAATAAAACATTTTGGTCTCTCAGCAGACAGAATACCAAGTAATTTAACTCTATCCTATAAGTAGGCACTGAAACCCATATGAGAGACTCCACTGAAAATGAAAGCATTGTCAGTCAAAAATAGGAGGGAGAAGAGAAGGAAGGAGACCAGAGGCTTTTACTTCAATAAAAAAGCATCTTAATGGGCTTCTTGCCATGTTGATGCATAGTAATATTATTTTGATCTAGTAATGCAGTAGTGTTTCCAGATTTTACATAGGGAAAAGAATGGTTTGGAAATGGGTAAAAGTCATAGTATAAAAAAGTACTTAATTAGTGTATTTTGAAGAAAAAAAACATTTCCACTGTATTTTACACCTATTTGAACTGAAGGAGAAAATATGCATGCAAAATGAAATTAAACACTTGTTCTATCAGTTCTAAAACCAAACTTCAAACCAGATTTAACATGAAACTTTTGTTGTTCCCTAATTCACTAGTATGCTGTCTTTTGGGCTTTTTATTTTGAGTTAGTTTTTGCTTTGTTTTTCTAACAGTTGAGAGTCAGAGAGCACTATGCCATCTCAAGGAAATAGACTATGGCAAACCCATTTCTCTTTACTTGCTAGCAGGGCTGAAGAGAAAAACCTTAACAGTTTCTAAACAACCATCACCGAAACAGTTCATACACTGAAAGAGCAGCCTGCTTTATATTTCAAATACACGCTTGAAACCTATCTCATTGGCAAATTATTAGACTATTACACAGAATAATTTACACCTACTTTGCATCACAGCCAGTAGGTGTGAAATCCAGTTTGTGTTTAGTTCTGAAGATGAAGTTTTTGGTTCGTATCTCAAGGATAGATGGTGGCTGCAGGGGAGTAGCTACTGCAAACAGAGCAAGCTGAGGAGACAAAGTAGCACCATCCTTCCCTTTCTTGTTTTGTCCATGGAGAAACTTTAATCGTCCTTGAAAATTCATAGCCTTAGGATGAGGAAAAATGTAGTTGTTATATGCTGGAGATACTTAAGAGCAAGATATTTCTGTTATGATGGAAAACATGTATTTTTCATTTTTTTAAAGACCCATCAGATTCAAGCCTTATAGGATGGCATACATAAAAGTTAGCTAACAAGTACAGAATACTGCTGTTATACCCCTGAGTGAGTCACCTCAAGATCTACTAATAAACTTACTGGAAAATTAATTAATGGGAAGATTATTCTGTAAAAAAAGCCAAAAAACCCCCAAAAACTACACATGTAACAAATATCGACTGGGGCTTCTAATATTCTAATGAACATACATACATATAATTATATCATTATTTCTCTTGCAAATGTGTACGTTCAATTTTGCAATTGCAAACAATTCTATTTGTAAGATATCACAAAGAGGGTGATAAACCTATACTTGTTTTAAAATATAAATAATTGACTAACAAAAAAATGCATTAAGAAGAGCAAACACAAACTTTCCCAAATAAGGAAAAACTATGGTCCTGTTAATTATTATAGCTTATTACATCTCAAGATACTCAACTTTATACAGGAAAATACTCTTGCAATGCTTTTTTATCTGCAAATCACACAGCACTTTACAAAAGCAGTTGCTTATTTGCATTTCACTGAGGAAACTGGGCCATGAGAAATGAGAGAACTCGCACCTGGTTGTGACAACGTGTTAATGGGGAGACATTCAGTGTCACTACGTGAAACGTTGTGGTTCAAGCAGCTCAGATATCTTTGGAGACTTAACAAATAAAGCAAGTTGCTGCACCTCTTGTTAGGATAATGCAGATTTCCAACTTTTAAGCATATGTGGAAGTTTTTATGCAACTCCAAACTCACCAGGAATCCAGATGAATTATCCAGGAGGCATCGTAACCTGCAGATGAAATTCCTTTCCATAAAGGAAGAATTCTCTGGAGGAAGTTGGTCTGGGTTATAATAGGTTGCTGGCTGTGAAAAGCCATTATCTCCTGCAGGAAAGGATTATTTATAAGGATTATTTTTAGAAGAACACCTAGTGAAGGCTATCTATAACAAATGATCTTCCATCTCATAAACAAAGCATTAGGTCACGACCTGTGCAAGAACAATGTAAACTGGAAACATCCTCAGAACCTGTAATGATTGTAACTGTGGTTAAGCATCAGTTCTTCTGATGGGATTACGTTTTACAGGCTATGGTATTTGAAAACTGAATGTAATTTATTTTTAAGTGTTTTTTTTTTCTTTGGGGTTTTTGTTTGTTTGAGTTTTTAATTTATTCATTATGTCTGTCAACAGCCTAGATTCTGGATCAGTTGCGGAGAGCAGAGTCCTCAGCAGAGAACACACCCATGTTCCTACAATGGCAGGATCTGTAAAAAGGCACAGCACCTACAGGAACTGAGTATTCAAAAACTCAGTAATGGTATCAAACTGTGAAACTTTCCAGACAGCCAGATGAAAGCAGTAGCAATATATTAAAAATCAGCAACTTTAGGAAACCACCACAAAAAAAATCAGTATTTTCTCCAGTGAAGGCAAAATCACTCTACTAAATAGTGAAAATATTCCTGGACTCTGCTGATCAAAACACCATAGCTACCTCCCCAGGTATACCTGGAGTACTTGTGTTTTGGGGGTTGTTTGCTTTAAAAAATACTCAAAACCATGATTGTTAACTAGGATAACAACATGATATCCCTCTACCTTGTCAGGACAAGCTTTGCTGCTAAGTGGTATTTAGAAAACAGACTTAAACATTTGGAATATAAAGTAAAAACAGAAGGTAAATCAATAAACTTCTGATAGAATACATATGTTCTACATGAGGCTACATATACAGAGATACCAGAGCATAACTACTCACAGCAAATTTAGCAAAGTGATCTTGCTTGCAATACATATAAAAACCACTGGTCGTTCCCTAGGAATTCATACATGCAGAAAATTGAGAAAAAACAGCTTTAAAAGCTATTTTAGAATTCCAAATACTCTAATTTTAAAAATAGTCCATGTACTCTTAGAGAACCGATTATCAAGTATGGACAAAATAATAATACAGATTTTAAGAACCCATATTGACCTTCCAGACATGCAGACGAGGTCAGGGAGAGCACGTCACTTAATAACGCACCACATTATATTTTCTGGAACACAGTTTTGTCTCTTGAACAGCTGGAAAAACTTACAGATAGGCTCAGAGGTTAGGACAACGGCAAAAGAAACCCAAAGGTAAACAAATCATTACCAAAAGCCATTTCAATTTAATCTCCTACGAATTCAAGGGATTGAACTGGAGCCAAATGAGATTGCTGATGTCTTACCAACAGGCCTTGCAACCTAAGGCCATCTAAATCCAACAAGAATGCTGAGTTATCCAGCTTTTCACATAAAATCAGGAGTTATCTTTTTTCTTAAAAGAACTGCTATGCAAGGTCAAGTTTTGCTGAACAAACTTCAAGGTACGGAGAAAAAGAAATCTTTTTCTGCCCTAGCTGGTAGAGTGTATGAAAAGGGATAATCTGAAATTACAGCCATCTGAAGAACTGTATTGGCCAGTCACCATTATCAGCAGATCCCACAGGCAGAGAAACTCAGGTATTTGTAGTCCAAGATAGTTACCAGCTAACTTCGAAATAAGAAAATAACAAATTCCCACACTCGTCATATGGATGGTTCTCAACAGACAAAGCAAACTTCCTTGCTTCCTACTGCTGCAGATTCTTTTTTTACTGTTAATTCCCTAATTGCTGGTGAGAATTTTCAAAACTTCTGAGACAGTGCTTCTCCAAGAAGCTCTCTGAAGAACCAATGATTATGAAGAAAGAGCATCAAAGAAACAGCTTGCAAATCAAAGCTTATATTTCAAAACTGCCAGCTCTGACCGGGTGCAGATCTAGTATCCAGTAAGCAGTGCCAGGGTTTCTGCTGGCATCCTTGGCACTGGTAGGTGTGCCCTTCAGCATTTTTGCCACAGAAGAAACTCAGTGTTATTCTTTTGGTAGATACAGAGCTGAAATTTGAAGGTTCAGCAAGCCCAGCTGGGTCCTGTGGATTTTGTCAACTCCCATAAAATGCACAGTTCCCAAGAGTGAGCAAAGCTGTGGTGGAAGAAGTGGCTCTCGAGAGGAGGGGAACAGAACTCAAAACAGGAGGCAATGGGCTTCAAAACCGAGCCTCCTACACTTGTGAAAGCAATACTGCTGCACTTTTCCAGGCAGACAGAAGGCAGGGAGGTTTTATTGCCAGGATCTTGAAGAAGTGACTCACTGTAAGAAGGCAAAGAATCTTACAGAGCACCTACAATCCCGAGAGCAAAACTACCAGTTAACGTGACAGGGGTTAGAACCCATATCCCTCACAAAGCTCACACTGGATCTCATCAATACCATGGAGCAATGTGCAGAACACGCAGTGCATTAGGTGCTTGTCTTTAAACTCGAGACCATATGGTTGTGCAATATGCGAAGTTCAAAAGATAATCCAGACTTAATGCCCCAAAGCAGACATTTGGGACTGAAAAAATCAGAATTTTGCAAACTTCTCTGGGAACAAGACAGGACTCGGAGGAATGTCTGGGAAGCACAGTAACAGCTGAGGAAACCAGTGGTCTAGCAGCATACCAGAGCATTGAGTGAGAAATAACCACTCCAGGCTAACTGCAGCAGAATTAGTTCCCAGACTCGGGATGGAATCTGTGCTGAAGCCGGAGCACAATTATATCTATAAACATCTACATAATGCTAGTCAACTGTATTAAAACAGAAATGGATTAAATTATCAAAAATGGAGAGGATTCTTAGGGTCATAGCATTATCCTTTGCTATAAATCTGAATTCAGTTTAAAAATCCTCAACATCCAAACATTTTATGTTACTTGAGACTCAAAAGTCATCATAGAATCATAGAATGGTTTGGGTTAGAAGAGACCTTGGAGATCACCTAATTCCAAGCCCCCTGCCATAGACAGGGACACATTTCACTAGACCAGGTTGCTCAAAGCCCCATCCACCCTGTCCTTGAACACTTTCAGGAATGGGTCACAATTTGCAGCTTTTAGCAAGCTAGAAACACGAGATACAAAACAAAGAATTGTTTGTGATTCTGCTCAGCACTTCTTGTCATTCAGTCAAATCTCAGGCCAATTCAACCTGGTGTCATACTTTCCAAACAACCTTTTGTAAATTCATATGCACTTACCTAAGGTCCATAGAACACCATTTCACTCTAAAGCAAACAGCAAGTCACCACATGAAAATCTGGTTTGTGAGCACCGTACTGTTTGCTGTGCTGAACTCTACTATTAACTAGCTGTGCAGCAGGCCTGTGGAGATTGCTCCAGAGATGATATAACAATGTTGACCACTAAATGAAAAACTGAAATATACTGAGGTGTGTTACAAACACAGTGACTTTTCTCTATCAAATCATGGCATTTCCATACTCTAAATTTTTTTTAGATCAAGTTACTTTAAGAATGGCAGGTTTATTAAAAAAAAAAAGGACTTTTTTATGGATTAAAAAAACCCCTATAATCAAGTCAGTGTAACAGAAGATTTTACCTACACGTTTAAACAACTGTCGTGCAAAGGGAGCATTAAAATGGAGCAGTTGTCTCAATGGCTTTGTCATTATGATCCAGACACATGCTTCCTGTATTACACATAACTACCTGCACCTACACATAATCACTCTGATACACAGGCAGCGTGTTTCTCCCTAGTTGTTTCTCAATACAGCAGCTCACTTAAGCATCAGCCAGTCACATGTGACAACCCAATGCTCTAGCATGCATACTAAAGGATCTTAAAAGCTCCTCTATTTCATCTTTTATTTCTCTTCCTCTTTTATCTCTAAGAGAAGTGCTCGTCTCTGTGGCAATGAACACACTATTCCCTACATTAACACTGCAACTAGCACATTCTTAGACTGACAGGTCTAAGAAACCTCGTCACTTACACTTCAAATTAAAGTCCTCCAATTCAAAGTATAATTAGTATTTTAATGGTGCTGTGCTATGAATAACAGTGCTTATTTAAAGTGATGCAAAAAACAGTAATTCTCCCTGTTGGCTAAATATGTCCATAAAATTCAAATAAATTTGAAAGACGCTATTTCTTCCTTTCTTCATATAAAATCATCTAAACTTTTTTACATAGACAAATTTTAAAAGCCCAAAAAACAAACAACTAATCAGACAGTCAAACATATTAATTGGCTGTGTTCTCACCTTGTACACTTGGTCCAGAATCTGCTGACTGGGCAGGATTTAATGCCCAATGTAGCTGTCGTTGAAACTCAGGTCTGTCCTCCGTGTGAATCAATTCAAATACACTCTGGTGTATAATATCCGACTATGAACAAAAGGAAAAAGGGGTGAAAGAATGAGAATAAGAAAATTACATGACAATATGATACAAGTTTTCAGATTGACAACACTGTTATGAATATAGCAAAATCCATTTTGCTCAGGGATAAATACATACGATCACGTGCATGTGGCAAAGCTTCATGAAACAATTTTTAGCAGCACAGAGAACAGTTCAGCTACACCCATGACTGTAAAGGTGGGAAACAGTAATAAAAATATTGCCTTAGGAAAAAAAGTTACGTTATGTCAACTATTTCTTTACCTGCTTTTACCTAAGAAGGCCTGGAAATACTATGCTTAGGTTCTGTTTAAATTATTTAATTTTACATAGTGGTAAATAAAGTACTTGCCAGCTAGTACTTTACTTGACTATAGGTGCTAGAGGAATACAAAAGATGCAAAAGACCCTGAACCAAACAACTGCCAAAACTAAGCCAAGCAGATAATAAACAGTGCATTTGTTTGCCTGAAAGCTTTTTCACTTCTTAAGGATGCATTAAAACATGTAATTATTAAGCTCTTATACCACTACCAATTGTGTGGTTAGGAATGTGATCTAAATGGCAAAGGCACAAGAGCAAGGATCAGTGCTTAAAGGAATTTAATGGGGAAAAAAACCCACCCAAAATATTCAAGACTCAGCTGACTGAGCAGAGTTAAGATCCCCATTTTCAGCATGTTTCAAAAACCCAACCGATATATAAACAGAATATATTTAAATAAAACATAGATCTAAACTAATTATCTGATGAACTGGCAAAAGCAGAAGCCTAAGTCAAGTTTTGCTATCATGAATTTCATAAAACAGTCAGTATTTTCCAGAATAAATTGCCAGAAATGTTAATTTTTGTAACTTTAAGACTTCACTTCTATATCATGCACTTGATTTGCTGGCATTACTTCACAAATGTTATGCCCAATTTTTTTTCCAGGCTTTTTTCTTTTTTCATTCCCCAACACTGAAGGAATATGTAACCCCAGGAGTAACAATGGGGTTTTTTTGAAATATTTTCTTTTACGCAAACTTTCCCCAGTCTCTTACCAGTTACCTAAAATTGCAGACCAATCAAGGTTTCTCCCTATTTTTAGACAGCAGCTGAATATCAATATGCAGTATCCACCAATATACATTGAGAACTATAACTATCATCTTCGCATAAAGTAATCCCAGGAGTTTTCTAACAAAGGCAGAATTTGCCTGCTATGTCTTGGTCTTCAGTACTTTGGCACCTGGCTTGCAAGCCCAATGAAGTTAGCCATATGTGACCTGCACCATAAATAGTAAGAAACAAATGCTTGTTTTGAAATTAATAATTAAATAAATAAACACGAGCAAGAGAACAAATTCTAAAAATACCCAAATCACTCAAAGGATATTTAAAATCTCAAGGCATATGGAAATAATTTCGCATGAAAGGTTTCTATTAAAATAATTACCTTCCCACTGAATTATGTCTCACTCAGCATCATAAACTGGGTAACACCACAGTATAAATTTCAAACAGTTGTTCCAGTAAAGAATAATTAAGTGTGAAAATTTCCTATCTTGCCTAACTCAACTTTGGAAATTATATTCCTGTTGTGCTTGGCCTGACATCCTGGCTATGTAAGCTGATAGAAAAGTAATATGGTTTCAAAGTAATTCAACCTAAAGTACCTAACTGAGATTTTCATTACAAAAAGAATTTTAAAACCCTAAATACGAACACTGATGTTCTCTGAAATTAAGCAAAACCTCTGAAAAAAATAGAAGAAGAAATAAACTTACTTGTTGGAAGCCCAAATAGTCTTGGATAGTAGAAGAGACGTAAAAAACCAGAGCATCTGCTGTAACAACTAACACAAATCCATTTAATGCCTGGGGAAGAAACACACCAATCTGTCAGTTTCAGAGACAAAGTTCCAGATAATTATTTTGGCTCTACCTATACTGTAGTCCCCCAATAAAATGTGAAGCATGCAAAAGCATATCATTATCTAACAGCATAGACAGAAGGATTCCTCATTGCATCTCTCTACTGTATACATGCTAAAAGGAAGAAAACTGGATCTAACAAAAAAAAAAATAACGATTTTTTTTTAAACATTCAGTTGAGAAAACAAAATCATGTTGGTGACTTTTAAATACTGTTGATTGTATGAGACAAGGGACAGCAGTATGAACAACTATAAGTTTATCTAATATCAACCACAGTTCACAACGCTTGTGTGGTTTAAGCCTTGGATACCCCCAGCTGCCCACAGCACCAACGAGAGCCATGTCACAAACCCAGTCCCAAAATCCATTCTATTCATAGTGCAGATAGGCCACTGCGGACAGGAAATCAGGCTATCAAGATCCCCTACATAGCCCAAGAAAACATTTTATAGCTTACTTAAAATAGAAAACCTCTGCACAGGCGGACTGTTGCAAGTAAACAATGTTTTTGAAGAGATTTCCCCCTCCGTGGAGCAGCAGACCAGGCGGCTCCACACTCAAAGTCACGCAAAGGGCATTTATCTGAACTCCCAATCAATACGGTCCATGGCAATTGTTGTGATAGCAAACAGCACATTTGTGACTTGGCAGCTCATCTGAAAGGTGCCGATTTACTTCTGTGGATTTCAGTCAAGATTTAACAAAAGGCAGTCTCTAGGGGCTGGATTGAGTATATTGTGCCACTTAATTTCCTCAGCTGCATTCAAAGGCAAATTTGGCCAGCATGCTCAAAACACTTTTTAAAAAAAAACATCTTTATTTATGCAGAATTATTGTACATAGAAAATGTAAAGTAAGTGAAGGATATCCTATACCTTACTGCAACAAAGTAATAATATATAAATGAAATATCTGATTAAATGACTGGTCTTTTAATGCTGTGAACTACTCTAGTTTAATGTGTAGATATTATTTAATTTACTGTCATAAATAGAGAGAGTAAATTTACTGTCATTTATAGAGATAACAGTTGTTATCTCCATAAAAACTCCTTATAAGTTTAGTAAATTTTACATGAATAAAGAATGAGCTGAAAAAACCCAATAGGAATCTGAAATTAAACAGCACAGCCAATCCGAGAAGTCTCGAGCGGTTGCACAGAATCCCTGGTTTTGATGAAGCTTGCAGTAGTTTCACGGGAGCAGAATGCCGCAGTGGCAGGTGCTCGTGTCCTCTGCTGACCTGTTCTGCAGGGCATTGCACCTCAGCTGGTTGACACAAAACATCTGCAAGCTGCGCAGCATCTAACTTTGTCTCAAATGTTAAAACTGGTTATTCTGGTCCATTTCATGCAGAGCTATGTACACCTTCTGTACCTGGAATTCAATCACATTTTGCAGTGGCTCTGGTACACAGCTCATCTTGAACCAGGATTGTTACTGAGATAGCCATACACATTCTTTAAGCAAAAAATGTAAAATGCATATATCTGGATATACCAATAAATGGAAGATGAGTTCTGATGGAGGTTTTGCAAAATGCAATCAAAAAATAACTATCTTAAAAGACACAATGAGGTTTCTCAGTGAGTTTATTATTCTGGAGAACTGAGGATGATATTTCTGCCTCTAAAAGTACTCTCAATGCTCCTAATAAAAGGTAATTACAAAATTGTTCATTACTGGTGAGAATTAAGTTCTAAAAAATTCTTAGAGATCATAATTTGTCTTGCACTTTTTATCATAAACTTGCTTAGGCTGTAATAGATTTTGTATTTAAAATAAGAATTTTTAATAATTTAAATAATTTTACAGGAAATGCAGCTTGATTTTTAAGGAAGGCACATTTACGTATTTGATCCCTACTTCCACAATATATTGAATTGGCAAGACTGTTTCTATGTTGGAAATAAAAGACAATTTTCTGTTTGTTAGGAATCTGACAAACAAATAAAAGCAAATACAAACAATAGGGTGTTTATTCATACCACCTTGGCAAAACCAAAACAAGTAGGGAGATAATAAAAAGGAAATGTTCATCATCAGTTACAATTTATTGACATCTGTGTAACACAAAAGACTTCTGAGCATAAGGGGAAGGGAAGGACTTTATCAATATTTACAACTTACTGATTCCCACTACCTTCTAGAAAATTCCCAATTTCATCACACTCAAGACTTGTTACATAACCCAAGGAAACTCCACCTGCATATTCATTTTCATACATTTTTTCACATATATAAATTATTTAAAAAACAAATTCATTTAAGAAATTCGGTTAATTTACTTACTTCCCAAGAGGGCAGAACTTACAGTAATAACTATATCACTCATTTAATTTTCATACTGGAAAAGAGTTCCTTCATATAACTTCCACTCGGAAGTCATAAAACCCCCCCCTATATTTCAGATGAAATAGTTGCCTCCAATATAAACCATATATTTTAGCTTTTTAGGGTTTTGTCTATGTAAAATAAGGCTGTTCATCGGCAGTAACTCCATAACAGTTCTTTGTCATACTTTATCAAGGTTAGAAAATGAAACACATGTCCTAGTTTTTTTAGTTGGTTAAAAAATGATTTTCAATTAGCATCAATTTAAAAGAATTGTTTTGTGGGATTCTTAGAACCTGTTTTCATTTCTGGTCTTTGAACACTGAAATTCATTTTGTTCTAAGCAAACAATTGGCTCTGACTGAACAATTTGCCACTTTTGACAGATACATCAGTGTGAAACCCGTGTAGAAGACAGACTACCAACATATTGCAAATGGAGCTGCAGGTCTCCAAAAAAGCTATTTTGTGAAACCAGTTAGAACACTGTAGCACCTACATTAGTAATTTCTTTAGTTTAATGTGGATTTAGTAGTATATAACTATCCATACACTTTGACACTCTAGGACATTAAAACAATTTAAAAAAACCCCACATTTTTTTTATTAATAGTTTCCATTAGTTCATAAAAAAGTCGTTCAAAATATTTTAAAATTTGTCCTGAATCTACATTGTGAATACTCAGTTCTTTCAAACCACTGAGAAAGTAAGATATTTCAGCAAGCCCAAGGTCTTTTAAGGAGAAATTGTTTCTTTCAGACAATTAGTCACCAAATTTACAGTAAATTAGTAACTTATCTGGCCCTTATAAAAACTGTTTCTTTATATTAACATTTTTATTAACAACAGATGCAAAGAGATGGGAACCCTCAACCCCGAATAAATTACTCAGAAACGTTGAGGAGGAGCCCATACTCTAACATCCACTGTAAAGTCACTACTACCAAAGAAAATCCAAGAGCTGTTTAATATTACCCTAAAGAAA
>VZTA01017453.1:321559-337737 GCA_013398855.1 Mohoua ochrocephala
ATGAGGAAAGAATTTGACAATAAGAAAACTTACTTTTTCTATCTCATCAGTGCGCATCTGGTATGCTAAATACAAGTGTGGTTTTTTTTATTTTAAATCTTTGTACAATATGTCTTTTGCAAAACATACCTGCAATAGGAGTTCTCCTTCCAGGATCTGCATCCCTTCTCCACACTTTCCTGTTCTAGAGGTTTCCTGAATGCCATTTTTTTCTGGTCTGGTAGAGTTAGAAGATTTTAATGCAACTAGAACAAAGAAAAGGAAAAAAAAAATAATTGAGCAATTTTTGAAAGGCTCATTAGAAATTTAGGTAATGCTCTGCTATTTTGTGTAATAAAAAATGTATTTAAATATATATATTTTTATATATATTATAAATTCAATCTAATGAAAGATTTTTGTTTCCATGTCAAACTTTTTCCTTACCTTTAGAGTGAACCCCCCAATTTCGTCATCCTTCTCTTTTCTATATATAATACTTTCACAACAAAATCAGTATTATTGCAATCAACACAAATCTCACTAGTTTATACCTTTTTTCCTTCATCTCCTTCTCTTTACTCTAAGACTCACTCTGGTGACGAACAAAGGGCTCTTTTGTTTGCATAGGCCAACCTCCTAGAACCTGATAACAGCTCTGTGTTAAGGTATGCAAACACTTGCACTTATTCTTATCCCACCTAATTTCAGACATCAAACTACGGTTCATCGGACAGGGAAGCCTGCTCTAGACCTAAAGCTCCCTTCAGGGAAAGGAAGGAAAGAAACTTGAACCCTAAATGCATGCTACGTATTAAAAACACCCAACAAAACAAAGAAAGGTATTTCAAACAAAAAGGTGTGTGTGTGTTTTCCATCACAGTTAAATTTTAACCTTTCAAACAACTAGGCACTTTTTCCAACTTCAGATAAAATACTAAAACAATGAATCATCATTATTCAGATCACAGATATATCCAACTGAAAGAGAAAATTATGCAATGATTAAGAGATGAAGAATCAGACCATATTGCTATGAAGTTCCTGGAAGATATTCCCATCTCTGCATCCTTGTAACAAACAAGATGCTGTCAAATAAAAGTACATACTCAAAGATCATGCATAACTCAGAATTTACCTACTTTTCACCGTTCCAAAAAAGAGGGGTAAAAAAAAAAATCTTCAAATCCGAAATTAGCCTGAGTAGGTCTATAGTGTCTAAACAGCTTAAAATCACTTGAGCAATTGTACCTTAAACCTTTACCACAAAACTAAAGGCCATCACCTCCCAACCCCAAAATTTCTAAGCTGCAAAGCAAGGGAAATTTATAGTAGAATAAAACCTATAAAAACAACTGCACTTCTGTAAAATACGAGTTTCTCGTAATGGTGGGATATTCACCCTAAATTGCAAATGATTTTTCAACCTGCTGAAAACCCTCATTTTTCCACTGCTCAGAACTTTAGTCAAGAATCCAGAAGAACTTCTGTTCACTCACTTTTAAACTACATTAAATTATGTTTTACACTACATATATTAACCAAAAGACAAATGATGCCTTTCCCATTTTTTAAGCTATCATGACAGCTAAGAACATATAGTTTTCATTAAAATATACCTAAAAGGCACCACAGAGGAAAAATGTGTTCTAAAGAGACATCAACTGATTAACCAGATCAGAATGTATCTAATGGTTTGCTTTGAAATGAAAACCCTAATGCTGTTCTTCCTACAAAGTAGTCAAAAAGTCCTGCAACAGGCCACACGGAGGTACAGTTGCACATTCATGTGAATAGGTTATGCAGCCAACTTTTTTTCTGAGCATTATTTCAAAAGGATATGTAGAATATTCACCAAACACCCCTGAAGCCAGCGGGCAGTAGAAGAAAACTTTTTTTTAATTTATATTGTATGATTATTGAAAAAGTCCACATTCAGCTGTGAAAGCTGCAAGTAAAGATGCCTAATCACACTTGTCATTCTGCAAAATACTATATGCCATTATATACAGGTGGGGTTTTTCCTTTTATAATGTCTGATAGAATAAAATACTGTCTGATAGATAAAATCTATCAATTAACAGAGCTCCTGAGCTCAAACACAGCCAATGCACTGGTGGCTATATTCCTCACAACTTTCAAGGTGCACAAGAGGTATGTGTGAAGTTAAACATTTTCCTCAGTTGGAACCTACACCTTTTGCAGAAATCAGAATGTGGATGGAATCAAGCTGTTTACAACTGAGGCACATGGAGAATTGCCAACAATCTGGATTAGTAAAAATGGAAGATACAGTGGAAATTAGAGCTGTATATCCATCATTGGGTACACAAGCCCTGAAAAAAAGAGAAACAAATCCAAATTTACCTTGTTCTGACAGATAAATCAGAGGCCTGTCAGTGCCTGCTACAAGCCACCCAAGTCCCTGGCACTGAACAACCTCAGATACCAGGATGCACACTTGAAATGTGTGGTTCTACACAGTCAAATTGAAGGCTACCAGAAACAAGGAACCTTACAGCATAGGAGGACCACCCTGCTAAGTAGCAATTCTGAACAGACTTAGCACACAATGATGTGGCTTCAGAAATACCAGCTAGAGATATAATAACAGGTAAGGGAAAGGAGAAGTAAATCTTAAAAAGCATAGCTCATCCAAAAGTAATATTACAGTCAACATCACCTAGCTTAAAATTGGCCGTGTGTGTTCTGCTACTTCTCATAGCCGATCTTACTCCTGGCATCAGACAAAATAATCTCAATAGTTCAATACTTTATAATCTTTAAATATCTGAATTAAACAGAATTCATTTCGGGCTATCCTCCCTTAATTTTACTACTCAGGAAATTAAAACATGAATACTCCCACAGAGTAAATAGGAAAAATCTGTACACGTATTCTAGGATATATTCACTATGAAATTACTTCTCAGAATTTCTCATTAATAATTTTAAAGCATAAAAAATAAAACAAAGTTGTTTATACTTGTAGAAAAACCAAAAAATCAGACCCACAAACAAACAAAAATATCACAAACCAAAAAACATTATGCAATTTTAGCAGGAGGGCTGGATTGTAAGCACCTGCTTTCCAAGTAGGTTAATGATTGTCATTTAATCCTATGTCCAGCAGTAAGCATCATTTCCATTGCCTAGACTTCCCTGATTTGAGGTACAAGCTGAATCCCAAAGACAATTAGATAGTGACATTTAATAGATTTTTCTAGACATAAAAAAACCCCCATTATATATTCTGATACATATATGGTTGTGAACTGCTTTAGCACCCAAACCAACAAATGTAAAAGACAGTTGCTTTTACATTATCTCTACAAAGATAAATTAAATAACAATGGTTACACCAGTATCTACCAGCTTCTTATATCTGGTTTTAACCATTACATTCAGGTGATAAGAGACTTCTATGGAGATGTAGTGCACTGCATTAGACTAACTGTATGGAGTGGGGGAAAAAAGAAAGTTTGACATACAACTACTACTTCAGGTCTGAAATTGAATTCTAGCAATTGAGTTGTAACTACTCCCAAAAGCCATCTTTCATTTTAAAACCATGGAAGTATTCATTAAAAAATTATTTTCAATGCCTAAGGACAAGAGGTATTAGATGATTTTCCTTCTTTCCAGGGACCAACAGCCAGTACCAGAAACTTCATGAGTTATAAGCAGCTTGCTGAATCAACTAATAACTCATGATAGGTTAATTTTATTAATTATCTGCTGAGATATTCAGAAGGTAATCTAATATGAGGAAAGTTATTGAATAAATAAGTCTACCCACTGTCTCATTTAATCTCTATGCTGTCCTCTAAGAGAGACTCTAGTCCAAGATGAAAAAGGCCTTTTTCACCTTCCAACACTTGATGTCTAGGGTTTATATTTGGTAGGTAAGCTCCCCTCAAGCTTCAACCCACAACCAGTGTCCTCTTCCTTACAGGCTATCACTCCTGTTCTCAATAAGAACCTTTGCCATGACTTCCTCACTTGACAGGCAGCTGCTCTGAAGTCCCAGCTCCACTGTTTCATCCACTTCAGCTTGCAAAATCAATGACCATGCAGGCCTCTGTAGCTACCAGAGCACCTTCAACAGGAATCCTGTAAATGATGATTCCTTACTCTCTTTACCAGAAGTTACAACAGCAGAGAAGCACAGAATTGTCACAGAGCAACTGCAAATACCCTAAAGTAACTGGAGATGCAGAGAATTCAGCACAAGGTATGTGTCAGCAACTATCTAGCCAAGTTTCTGATGAGCATTCATGCAAAAGCCTGATTTAACACGTAAATACTTGAATTGTCAAATTTGCAATTACTTTAAGAAAACAATATAGTTAAATTACTTAAAGTAAGACAAAGGCATTCAAAAACCATTCCACTTCCCCTTTTCATGAAAGAAGTGACACACCTATGACACATACAAATATTCAAAAGAAATATCAGTAGTAATGAAATCTAATGTCTTCAACCTGAATGTGACTCATATCTTATGTAATAATCAGTTTTCTGACCATAGAACAACAGAGTAGCATGCATCAGTGGTTATCAGGACACTGTCAATACTCAGCTCAGCCAAACCAAGTTTATTACACTGTTTTCCTCAAATCTAGAAACTACTAAATTTGGGAAAAAGTACATTTTTTTCCAAGTAATCAGAAAGAACAAAGTAAACAAAAGAAAACTAAGTAAAAGTATTTTTTTCTGTGTTGAGTGAATAAAGCTTCCCTGACATAAATGCGCATTTCCTGGTGCTCAGCTGCGAAGTCTGGAGAGATTTTTCTCCATTGAAACCTGAGCATTTCCACACCAAATGTCTCTTATTATCAAAGGAGTAAAAAAATGTATGATTAAACTTTCCATCTCAAAATTCATCTAATCCAGCCACGTGTTATTAGAGTGCTGAACACAAACCGTTTCAGCAACTGCTGGCTGAAAAGCTTCATGGAAACCCTACCAAAGTACTGTGTGTCTAGAACCTTTTGTTTTTCCTACCTTTTCTTCCCCAAAGAAAAAGCATAGCAAATTGTTTTAGAGGAGTCAAGGTAGCTCACTACAGAGAGGTGTAGGGAACAGAATATCATGATGCCAAATTTTAAACAGACCTTTTAAAATTATATTGAGATGCAACACATTTCCTTGAATCAGACTCGAGATAATTTTTACTTTTAGGCGAGTGATCTGTTCAGGCCTAAAACTGTATTGAGGCAACACTTATCTAATATCACAAGTATATCACTAGCACATCAGTCATGCAATCCTGGAATTTAATCTTAAAGAGCTTCCCAGAACTGCTTTAAATCAAATCTTGGCACGGTTTCCATAATTCGGCCAAACAGGTCAAAGTTTGCAGTCAAAGCCAATTGATTCTGTTTCATAACCTTTTCAGTAGATTTATAAATTCTACTTGTCTGTTCTAGATTACTGTACAGAAACAACAGTTCTCTTGAGGGGGGTGGTCTTGCTTCAGCAACAAATGCCAAGCTTCAACACGAAGGTCACCAGCTAATACAAGACAAGGGGGGCAGTACTGAGAAAGCAGTAGTTTAATATTAAACTCTTGCCTAAATCATTAACATATGCTAAACTGTTCATACTGGTGAAAGATCCATTTTAAGAGGGAGAAAGTATTATATATACACACCCATGTATCTACATGCAACCTTAGCTACTTCCATTACTTAAGACTACATAAAACATTTTGCACCTGCAATCTCTGACACTGTCAAGGCAAAGATGCTTATGAAAGTTAAGTAACACTAAGAAAAAATGCAATTAATTATTTTTCCAGGAAGATAAAAGATGCATTTACTTCATATTTTTTAAATAACTACACTTCTAGATAGCAAAAACTATACGTTTTAGTAATAAACCTTGTGAAAGATTGCTCTGTATTTAGCAAAACAAGAGAAAATAAATACAATTCAGAATTATCATTACTAGTTCTAAAGTCTTAGCTATGTTACATGAGGCAAGACTGACTTCTGTGTAGGTTGCACTTGCAAGCAAAACACGTCAGATATAGGCAGGAAAAAGTTTTCACTGTGTTTTGCATACTAAAATTCTCCATTTTCTACCTTTTCATTGACGATTCTGAATAATTGTCAAGATAGATTTACGTTGGGTCTTCTTCCTTAAGCCCAAAGATGAAATAATTTAAGAGCAGTCTTCCTGGTAAACTGTATTACAAATTACAGTACAGCTTCTAAATTCCAGTAAACTGTGGACAGTTGGATGGAGGAACGTGTAACAACATGTATTCTCCATTACTGTTGAAACTCCAAAAGGTAAATGCATTAATAAAAATGTAAAAAATACATCACTTTTCTGACATAGTCCAGAGCAATATCAGAAGAAAACACTTTACAAAAGTAGTCATGGAAGTTGAATAACTGGATTTTGTAAATATAAGAAAATGAGGATGAAATTGTTCATTTGGTAGTAACTAGTAACAAAGGATACCTTTTCCCTGCTTAAGCATCAATGAATGCACCTCATTATGACAGCACTGGAACTGCTTTCAAATGATATATTTTAAAGCAGAAAAATTACCAATAAAACATATGCAGGAGCTGCCTTTACTTTCCACTAAAAAGCCAAATACAGTTAAAAAAACTAGTAGCAACCAACCTTCAGCCACAGAAGACATGGTACATTGATTCATAAGCATATTTTCAGCTAATGTGGAAACATATAAATATGTCTATATATTTAGGAAAAGCTACTGAAAGAACCACAGAAGACAGGTATTTCTTGATTTGGCCTCAAAGAAATTATTCATGGTTCAAGAGAGAGAAAATGCCATGAAGTATCACAAGAGGATAAATCATACAACCATGAATACTTTCAAAGAAATATTAGTAGGTTATGGTTGGTGAGAGAAGAAAAAAAGAGACTGAGGGGGAATAAAACTTTTACTGGAGTAAGTTTCAACAAGAGAGAGGAAAAAAAAAATTTAAAAAGCCTGAAAAATTATTTCCACTATTTAAAAAAGGAGAACAGAACAAGGGTAAGTGGTCAGGTTCTGGGCATTTCCTGGGCTTTTGAGAGTCAATAACTGCTGTACAGATACAGATTGCTTACTGATGTTACAAATCTCTAGAAATCAAATATTTCCAGGTGTGCAGATTTTGTGATTGAAACCAGAGCCCAGCAGCACCATAGACCTGCACTGGACACTCTACAAGTTCTGTGCATGTGCACCCCTCCATCTCCAATCATCCAGCACTTTCTTTTAACCCAAATTCAAACCAAGTAAAATGCATACTCATCAGCTATACAATCAGACACGGCAGAGAGAGCACAAGTCTATCCATCTGTGAGGATGTTCAAGTATAAAATAAATTTTCTTTAAGGGAGGAAAAAATGTAGGACTTGCCCAAAAATGCTTAGGCTAAAAACAGGAAAAGGAAATTTTCTTCTTCAAAGCAGATGATTCCAAAGGTTAAAAGTGCCTTAATACAAAATATTTCAATAGAAACTCTTGGGAGCCTTTGGTGGCTGCCACCAAAGCAACTACTGCAATATAGCTGTATGTATTTGCTAGACTATGGGGAAATATTTACACTTTTGGCATAATCAAGACAAAGAAATTTCAATATTAAGGTTCTGCTAAGAACCCTACTTGAACATTTCAGAGACCATGGATAAAAACAGACCTACAAACCAAAAATAAACCAGTAAATATTCTGTCAGCATTGGACGGAAATTACTCAAGGTACAGCTCCAGAACTTCCCAAGGGCCCCACTGTACTTACACTTCAGACATGTCTTCATACATATTTTACACTCAACAAGAGAAAAGCACAGAAGTGGTACACATTACTTGAACTGCTGCAGGAGTCTAAAATAGTCTCTTCATTGCAATCAATATATAATGAATATACATGAGGAATAAAACCAGCACACAACATTTTTCTCAATACCAAGTACCACGGTTTTTGAACGTGTGAGATTTCAGATTCACCTAACAAAACCCATCTAATTTTAAAATGACCTTGTGTTTCCCTTACTATACAAAGAGTCCAAAGTGAAAAATGTTATTTTTCATTTATCTGTGATCAAATAATATGCTTAAATAATTTAGCATGAAAGCTATTTTTGGCATAAGGAAGTCTTTTGCTTGCCCTTTCAAAATTGACGTCTGTGAGTTCAGATCAGTTCTACTTGGTTTCCAGGTCTATGGCAAGGATACGTTTCCAATGCTCAGAGTTATAAATCATAAAACTGACAAAAACTTGGCAGGAGTATCACCTCTTTTTCTACCTAAACTTCAATCAAATTTCATTGGCCAAGACTCAAAGGGAGCCACAAATTTCCCAGAAATTACGTTTCTGAATCACAAGATTACTTATAAGATAGTAAATGAGTACATTCATTTGTTCTACTGAGAGAAAAAAAGAAATAATCTTTTCTCTAAATCTAATTTTGCTGCTTGGTAAAATTTACCAACACTAACAACAAACAAAAGCGGAAAAAAACCTTTCAAAAAGTTTCTAAACCCTGTACTACAGCTTTTGTTGATAAACCACCATATCTCAGAAATACTGTAGTGTAGTATTTTAATTCCCCTTGCTTTATATTTTATACTTGAACATATTATTTGAATATGTATCTTCTAAAGAACAAGATTTTCAATTAAATTTGCAATTTTTGTCATTTAAATAATTATTAAACTACATATATAGAAAAAAAATACAAATCCGTATCAGCTACTTTTCAAAATATCTTGAAGGTACAAAAGGTGAACCAGAAAGCTGGTAACTTACTTGCTGTTTTACAAGGTGTGTGTTTACTGAACCACAATTTAAATCCTAAAACTCATTTATAATAAAACAAGGAGGTATATTTTAATAGTTGGTTGTACTGAAAAGTCATTGTTCTGTTAAATGCATGACTACATGCGTAAATACCAAACAGGAGGAAGAAAATCATAAACTCTTCCTTTCTAGCATCTGAAATATAGGAAAGCCTGTTTGAAACATCTCTAACTCTTCCTGGCATTATTTCTATACCAGCAAAAAGCCTCTCAGAAGAAATGAAACCCAACTTCAGTCTCCTATGGAAAGCTCAGTAGGTAACAGCAGGTAACCAGGCCAGGAATTAGATCTTACCTAAGGAGTTTATGATGGGCTAAATGTATAGCAACTTCCTGAGCCAGAATTTGGACAAGATACTGGGTTTCCATTGTTATTTTGGAGAAATATCCAAAAACTTCATGGTTAAATGTCCTAAAAGAATGATGCTTTAACTGCAACAGCCTGCAAAAGTGGCAGCTGTCTTTCCCCATGGCTTCAGTCATGGCAGCATTTTAAGACAGCAGAACTCTGCATCCAAAAATGAGGAAGGCAATAAACAGTGCAGAATCTGTGGCTTAGGTGTATTTTTTACACAGTAACAGCCACTATTATACTTCTCAAGTAAATATAGGATTATAAGATACACTACAGCATATACATGGGGTAGGCTGGGTGGTAGGCAGGCAAGAAAGAGCAAGACTGAGAGGCTGAAGACAGTGAGGAAGTTATCAAAAATATGCCTAAAAGTTGGGAGGATGGATGGTTTTGTGGTTCTGACATCGTCTTCCTGTGCGCTGTGGTGGAAATCATATGGGCACCGTACACTTCATTTCCTTAACCATGAAACCAGAACAGGAGCACTTCAGCTCCACCAGCACTGCAAGGATAAATGCAGTAAAGATTGGGAAGTTCGGATTCTCTAAGAGGGAGACATTTCAGAGCCCCATGTGAAAATCATCCTAGATTACACAAAGCTTAAAGCTTATAATTGCGCAGTATTTCAATATCATCTTTCCGGACAATTTTGGTTTGCTATGCTGAACTGTAAAGTTTATGAATTAAAGACTTATGAATGGTTATAATCTCCATATAACCAAGAAGGTAAAAATTTCAATGGCTTTCTATACTGAAAAAAGAAAAAAGGGGAAAAAAGGTCAGACTGGATTTTATCTCAGGCACTTTTATTGAAGACTGTGCTTAGGAGGTCGCACAGGACAGAGGTCTGTATTTCTGATCTAGCATCAGAAAACAGAAATAGCAACAGCGAGCATTATATAACTTATGTTGCTAAGGGTTAGACTGTGACGCAAAGGAAAACTATATTTTATTCATTACAACCCCAAGGAGGAGGGAAAGAGAAAGGCAAGGAATGCTGCAAAGGAGGGGAACTGGAGCACACAGACGAAACTCAGGAAGAAGAGGACTTGGGGGTAACAGGGACCTCTGCCTCCATCATCTGCTCTCCCCCACAGAGATTCACTTCACAGAGGGCCTGTTCTAGTCTGTTCATAAGTGAACCTGATAGAAGCGGTCTGATAAAACCACAGACAAACCATGGGTGTAAGTTTGCAAAGCTTATTCCAGTAATCTGAACATTAGTGGATTTTATACTAATAAATATTTTAAATATTTAAAACTTTAAATACTAAAACACACCCTAGACACAACAAGTATTAGCAGAAGCTGGAACAACTCATTTGCTCATCTTTCAGAAACAACTGCTCAATTGAATCAGATGTGTATGAAGAGTAAACCTAAAGCAAAACAGTATTTTCATTAATATGTTAGTGGTACATCTACCAGTTCTCATAGAGAGAACCTTTTCTTCAATACCATAAAATATTTTAACATATTTTATGCTTTTAAGATTCTAAAATTAATATACAAAATTTTAATTATTATTTCAAAAATCACTCCACTTAAGGTTCTATTCCCAATAATTCTAAATACAGAAATGATATGTCCCTTTCATAGCATAAGCTTTTCAGTAAACCAAAAGGTACACAAAATTTTCTTAATATTTTTAATGCTTCCATTCTACTTTTAATACACTGTTTCAAAAATCAAGACAGATACTTAAATGCTATTCCTTAAACATCACTACTTAATCGACCCACAGATACACATAAACCCAGAAAGCTCCTGCATTGATGAGATTGCCCTGGAGGGCAACCACACACACAAAAAAAAAGATGAGTGATAGTATCAAGATTTCAGTTTCTTGTTTCAGTTTCATGCTTTAGAAGAACTATGTGGCTTGTGTGGACTGGCAGAATTTTTTTGTTTGGGGAGGGGAGGGGTTGGGGGTGTCGAGGCTTTGGGGGTTTTTGTTTGTTTTCTGTTTGTGCTGTGGGGAAATTTTGTTTGTTTTGAAATTGTCTATAAATACAAAAATTGTTCTGAGAATCTGACAGCAAAAGGGACCTCTCTGGAGTTGTGACACTAGCTGGCCATGGAGCTCATAGGTACCCATGTTGCAGTATCTTGTATCTCTGAAGCTGACAATACTACGGTACAATTTAAAAGGGATTTCCATCTGCTTCCACATAACTTGGTCCCACAGTTCTGCAGTAAACATGAGACTTTGCTAGATGCACAGAAAGAACAGCCCCTTTCACTGACCCTTCGTTTCACACACATTCCTTTCTTGTTTGGGAATTCCACATATTCTTATTTCTAAAGAAAGTTGGACATTTGAAAGGCTGTATGTAAGTAATTACCATTTCCTCTCAAAATGCTTTTTGAAGCATGTTGAACTTTCACTGCACCTGAAATACCATTAAAAGGCTAAGCTGGAAGATGCAATGTCTTAAAGGGGACAAAACAACATTTTCAGACAATAACTGCTGTTGCAGTTGAGAGGGACCACACCCCCACAGTAAATATTTAGTTAAATCTCAAGAATACTTAGTTCTTCCTCTTTTTCTTTTTTCTTTCTCCCCTCACTGACATTCTAGTAAGGCTTATTTTGCTTATTTTACTGGAAATCTTCAAACCTCCAGTGACCATTTTATCATGTCCAGCGTATGTCCTTCTGTGATAACACACTGCCCATTGACTCCAACAGCTCTTCTCCCTTTTTGGTACTACCCTACCCGGTATATTCACAGACAGCAATCACAACCCCTAGCCTGCATTCTGCCACGCTAAACATGACGAACACAGTCATCTCCTGTAATATGTACTCTCTAGGGCTTCTTTGTTCCTGTTCCTATAGTATTTGTAAGACCCTAACTTGATTTGACAAACTAAATGACATCTCTCAGATCTTCTGGAGAATCTCAGTTGTTTTAAACTCAGTTTGATAAGTGGAGTAACCCTGCTTTACAGGAATGTACCCTTCAATACTACCTCCAAGACTGCTTCAAGAGAATCTACCAAAATCTTCAGAGGGGAGAAACAAAAGACAGCTAAGTCCAACTTAATAAAAAGTCTTCCACATCAGTTGTTTTAGTCCCACCAGAAAAGCTGAAACAAGAACAAGTTTACAAAAATACTTATCAGTATTTATTAACTGTAGCTACTGAAGTGAAAAACATTCCTAACATTTTAGTTTAGGCAGTTATTGTCTGGCTCCCAGACTCCTGAAAACAGTTACGTAACGGGAAACACTGTTTTAACATGGACAATTGCAATAGAGATGGATATGGCTACAGGCCAGAGTGCTGTACAACTGCAAAAGGCCAGGTCCGTATAAAGGACCTGATACGTGAAATTTGGGGTTCTACACCCAATATACTATTTAGAAAACTCCCAATCTAAATACCATAGGTACTTCAGTTTCCTAAGTTCCACTGTAAGCCCCACCATGCATAGCTGCTGTACTTCCCTCTAGATGGGTAAGAATGGCTTGGCACCCACTGCACCCTGACCCCAAGCACAGTGCAGAAACTGGATTTCTTCTCTCTCTCCCCCATATGGCATAAATCCAGGTTCTTCTGACAGCTGGTAGATGCTGATTCTTTTACAGGTCTGAAGAAAATGACGTAGCTTTCTTTTGCAGTATCAGGATATAAACCCAGGTTTTATTCACTCTGCTGCTGCAGGTGGTTCCCACTACTTTCTTTTCCACTGCAGAAGAGGTCTTAAAACTGGGGGTATAGTTAACACCTACTCTTCCTGTTGAAAATTATCTACCATACAGAAAAGAATAAAAAAAAAGTTTCACAAGTCTGAAAGATCAAATCAGAAAGCATCAGTGTCCCATCTGGGCCACTGACCAAAGAAAGACAAGATCAGTCCCTGACCCAGTCCCCATTGAAAGGGCCATTCCACTCTGTTATGGAATGAGTGTTTCATGGGAAATGCATAATCTAGTCCAGAAAATTCAGTTTTCAAAAGACTTTAGATCTAGTAAGGTAATAAAGAAAAGTCAGAAGTCACGTAAAAGAGGGCATACTGAATTAATCTTGACAGCACATTTCTTATGTTGCAAAAAGCGTTTTTTATAGGTAAGGCTGCAACATCAGTAAGGATATCTGCCCACCGAGTGGACACTGCAATAGAATTGGCAACCGCTGATATTGGCCTCCACATATAAAAGAGAAAGAGAAACAAGCTTAGAGCCAAAATTTGATTGCAGTTTTATTTATAATAAAAGGAATAATGTGCATATATTTGCTTGTGAACACCTGCATGATATTAAATTTGTTTTTACAGTTACACAGATTGTTCATGTTCTTACCAAGATAAATGTACTGTGCTTCAAAATTTCAGTTAGAAGTTTCTGCCATGCCTTTATCAAGCATATTCAGATTCATATTAGAGTAAGCACAAATCAACTCATATTTTAATGGTGCCATCTGTCAGATTTTTTTTTTGTATTCTGCTGCCAAAGCAGGGAAAGATCAAATGAAATAAAATCTAAACATGAGGTTTCATTTACCCTGCCACAAGAAATAATTTTCAAGGTGGCAAAGACAGATCTGTTTGATAATTACGTATTTTCTGCTAAATTGTTCCATATGCTTTGAATATTTGGGATTTAGCCAAGAAGAAAAGCAAAATCGCTGATTGTAGCTAAGAAGTTCTTCCCCAAAATACACATCAAGTTATCTTTGTGCAGTTGATTCTTAGGAAAAAAGATTTACATTAACTATTTCTTTCACTATGTTCATCAGAAAAAAATCCAACACACAGTTACAGAAATATAAGCATTTAGCTTAATAAATTAAAATGTAAGCTAAAATAGTGCAAAAATACTTTGAAATACTCTGTTGACAGTTTCACTCAATTGACACCATCTGCTTTACTAAGCCATTTGAATTATTAATAACAACATTTATAAATACCTTCCTTCGACAACTGTCATTAATGACAAGATATATTTTCATATAAAATAACCCGTTGCAACTTATTTACCATATTTGTTTAATCTTTTAATAGAAACTAAGTCTTGCTTCCATATTTAAGACATTTGCTTTAGTTCTAAAATTAATCAATCAAATTAAAGATTAGCTTTGACAAACCAGAATGAGAATCTATTATTAGCTTTAAGATGTTAGTGAGAGAGACACACATAGGACAGATGAAAAGATGACACGGAGCTCTCTGCGGGATTCAGATGGTGACTGTTAGTGAGAGGAACTCCACTTCCTTCCTGCATCCCAGCCCTTTGTGCAGGAGGATGCTGAACTCACCAAGAGTGTTTTAATTAGAGTTGATAAATTACGGCATATTCTGATAAAAACTTTTTTTTTTCAAATATACTGCAGCTATGAATTTTTCTGTGGAAATAAGTCCGGATTGATTCCAGGCACAACTTCATAGTAATTGCCCTGACCTTACAGCACAAAAGAAGAGCAACATGAGAATTTTTGGCAAAAGCTATACACATCCCCCTTACTGCCTAGCACATCACCATTTTTGTAACACTACTGCCAATCATAATTTAAGGATTTAATTTTACCACTGCTTTTAATACATCACATACATTTATCAAAGGACACAGAAGTATGTTTCCATTTCGAAGCAGTTTTCATCTCTGTTGGAGAAGAGCTTGCATATGAACACATTCTGGATATGGTTTATTAATTCTGCAGTTCAGCTTCAGATATCTGCGTTCCAAATGAACATAAAATCGAATGATCCTCATTCTTGTACCAAAACACAAGTAATAAGGTGCCAAGAAATGCAATGGTTTGAAGAACAGAGTTTGATTTAGAAAGGTGAGACAGCCCTCAAACACTTGCACAAGGCTGTGCAAGGCTATTGGAAAAGTTCATGGTTTATGTTATTTTACCAGTTTAGGAAAAGTGAAATGAATCTATACTGTTTCAGCTTTGTGGTGCATATGTATAAACTACTCAGTGAAATAAAATAAAATGCACCCTGCTAAAAGCATAACTGGTCTCTCAGGTGTGTTTAATAGAAACACAACAGAAAAATTCAAGTGCAAAAGGAAATTAAAAAGGCATATTACTGGTGATGACTATATTAATGTGCAAGCAGAGGAAGGTACTGACCTGTACAAAGATTAAATAGCAGGTGGGATAGACATGGTCTGTTTTGCCCAAAGGATATACACAACTTCTGAGATTTAACTGATCTTGTTCAGTCTCACAAAAAGAAAGGCAGAAAATTGCCAAGAATCCCTTCTTCAGGACAGCTTGGCTTTGCAGGGAAGATAAAAAGTTAATATTTCTATGAGCTTTCCTAGTCTACTTCTAGCTTTAGTGACAAAAGAAGTTATTAAAAAAGTAGTGTCTAATGTATCAGATTTATTTTCCTGCTTTTTATGCAGGCCATGGAAACTATTGATACTTGTCTCTCTCCTCAAATATAACTGGCATAATTTTGGGGTGAATTATAAATAAACTATAGGGAATTCAGTAATGTATTTCTCATGAAAGGAACTACGGGTGTTTAGTCCAGTTAGTACTGTAGTAATTTACAGCTTTCTGCTTTTATATACCAAATGGCATTTCCATCCTTAGATCCTAGTGCCAAAAAAAATCTACTATTTCATTCCAAACATTTAGCAGCATTGCAGTATGCATACATAAATACATAGCTGCCAACCTTGCAGAATAAATTCAAGTGACAAATACTTTATATCCAACCTGGAATCAACTTACTCTGCAAGCAAAACAGCAAAAGCTTCTGCTATAAGCAATTCATCATGCTCATAAAATAAACAAAAGAATCAGAACTGATTGCAACTTTCATTGTTGCGTGGCATAAAAATACACAAGTAATCAGCTTTTATAAAATAATTTATTACTTGTATCTCTTATTTCCATTTGTCTTATGCATGTAACTTTCTTACAGAGAAACTTTAAGTGGGGTGACAATCTTTCAATTCAATTCGAGTAACATGTTGTCCATTATTCAGAAAGCAACATTTATTTTCAGAGATGTACATAGAAAAGGTGATGCTGCAGCAATGTT
>VZTA01017453.1:337744-360178 GCA_013398855.1 Mohoua ochrocephala
TATTTGAACTTACTGCATCAGCTAACAATTTACCAGGCTGAGATTAATTTTTGAGTTACTAGAAATTACACAATTATCATTTAAGTGTAAATTGCTTAAGGCTATGATCAATGTCTTAAGAGGAAGATAGTTCAGTTTGTGGCCTTAATATAATCTAAATGAAGTAGATATCCCATTATATGGATTTTTCTTTTTATTTCCTAGGTTGTTTTTTTGACAAAAGAAAGTGGAATTTTGGGAAACTTGTTAGTGCTTTGTTCCTACTATTTACAATGATCAATATCAGAAGCAAAACCACAAAGCTATTGAAATACAGAACTGATTCCCTACACATCTCACAGATGCTGCCTCACGAGCTACATCCTATTAAGCATTAAGTTTCTAATTAGGGGAGATTAAATCGTCCGGTGTTATATCTTGGAAAGTGATAATCTTGACTACATATCTTCCAGAGAACCTTCCACATACCTACAACTCCGAAGTACACCTATGAACATTAAATGGTATGTTTCGCATTTTAAAACTTCCTTGAATGAGGAGTTCAAATTTTTGATGTGAAGAAGGTTCTTAGTAGCACCTACTGGATTCTTCCATCAGGGAAGGCAAACAGAAAGGAGAGAGTTTGGTCATGACATATAAAATCAGTAAACACCTCTGTAAAGGCAGGAATTCCCATCAGGGAGTCCTAGAAGGCTCCATGTAAGAATCACATAGCTGTGCAGACAGTGCCATCATGAAAGCCTGAAAGCCCAAGTTAGAACATCTGAAAGTGTCTGAAATGTAAGTGTATTCTCACTGCTGTACCTTTAAAAAAAGAGAAAAAAATAGAAAGAAATTGAAGCAATTTCTCCAAAAGTCTCTTCCATTTAATTTAACATGTCTCTACTTTGACATTTACTTTAATTATGGCTATAGAGTGGGGCTAGCTAATGCAAAGAATCTTCAGATTAGTTGAAAGATACCTCAAGTATGAAAATATTTATATACAGTGTAAATTCCCGTGTTTTATTTTCATCTTGAATGAAAACGTGACCCGCTTTGTGAACACAAGCAACTGTAGGCTTGGAGGCCATTACCAAATCCAAAGAGACAGATCTTTTCCTGTATGATTTCATCCAGATAAGAGCTTCAAGCAGCACATGGCTTTGAACAGCACTGAAAGAGACTGCGCAAGTCATTTTCTCCCAGATGGGTTTAGAGCAGAAGTGTTTTCTGAACAATTATAACCATCTAATAAATAGTATATCATTTGGATCTGTCCCCTTCCACTCGATACTGCCTTCCCTCCCCATTCATTTCTGTTCCTTAATCAGACAAATCCTCTCCAAGAGATTATAAAATAATTTACTTATGGTTTTCCTGGGAGAAAAGAGGAAAAATGAACACGGCTATATTCTTTTCTAGGACGCTTAGGAGCTTAAACTGAGAAAATAAGGTGAAGGACAGTCTCAGCTATTTAGGTTAGTCTGACCAGCTTAGTCACAGTCAGGTATCCTCAGTTAGAGGAAGGCACAAAAAGACAGAAGATCGTTTTCTGTCTCTTAATGAAGAGAGACACGATTTGAAGTACAAGAGTGGGAGCCCTTCCAAAAACACGTCTTTGTACATAGATGTAGTGACTCACTTGAGCAATAGTATTCCAGAGAGAAGATGAATTTCACAACGTCAGCTGACCCTCAGCACTGCTACTTGATCTGATGAATGGGAATGTAACTAAATGTTTGCACAAGAAACACATCTCCTTTGCATTACATAGACTGGCACGGATGTTACAGGTGACATAAAATGATGGCAAAGGAATTTGAAGTTGCAAGGCATGGAAGGAAAACACTTGCTAAGGTTCCTCTCAAACACAGCCATGTTTCTTGATTTTGTGCAAGTTTTTTGTTGCATTCTTCTGCTTTGGTCTAATTCAGATGGATTCAAATCCTGCAAGAAACAAGCTTATAGGCTGCACCAGCATTCTTGCACACAACAGGTAGAGCCTAATAATGTCATGATATTTTTAAAAGTTTGCCTGCTCAGGCATTTCCTCTTCTGTCATTAGTATCTCTAATACTTTCTTCTCTTTAGTTACAAGAGGCACTGTAAGACTCATTAAATTTTTTTACATTGTTAGCAATCCAATCCTTTGCTTGAATTATTTTTCCCCATATAGCTTATAACAGTTATTATAATATTCCACCATTTCATCTTTTTCCAGGCTTCCTTATTCCTTAATGTAAAATGTTCTTCTCTGTTATTTTAATGAAAATTTTAAACTTCTCATTTGTGCACACTGATTTTATAGCTTTCTCTCTCTTTTATGAGGTGTCTGTCATCTTTAATTCTCTGACATGCATCCTAGTGATTTCGTAAGTGTTCTCTACTTTCATCCAGTCTTGCATGCAATTCCATTGTTTTTACACTCTATATGTTACTGGGAAAACAATTTAGGAACAGGTCAAAAATACAACAACAGATCCATATCATGCATTCATGACTTTTTGAAAGTTTGCCCCAACTTTTCATTTCTAACATATCCTAAATCACACATTATGATGAGTAGGCAGCTCAGAACCATTTGGTGGAGTGATTTGCTTGCACACACAGGCCCACTCAGAATTTTTTTTTTTTTAAACAATCAAGCCTTCTTGCTGTTTTCAAAAGTTAGCCTAATTACTTGGCCTGCCCAGAAAACACAGGTTTTATTTTTTTTAAGCCTATTTTCATTACGGCAAGCACTTTTAATTAAGTAAGCAGAAGTGTCTGAGAAGGAAACCACCTAGCACAACATAATACTCAAAAGCCCAGGCAATTAAACTTTTTTTTTAAAACATTTTCTCAATCCATATTCCTTTCTGTATCATTAATGCAAAAACATTAAATCAGCAACAGAAACACCCCACTTTATCTTGAACTGAAAATGCCTAGCAACCTTTTCTTCCAACAGGGTTTCAGAGAAGCAAATGTCTATTTTGCTCTTGAATTTTGAAGTGTATATGTAAGAAATGTGTAAGCAGTGGTCTTAAAATGTTTTCAAAATAGACAAATCAGACTAAATGCAATTGTAAAGCTCGTTGACAGTGTTCTGCTGAACTATTCCTAAATCAGCTCAAACACACAAATCTCGTAACATCAGCAGTTCATCCTCAAAAAAAAATTCTTGATGAAGATCACTTGACTTTTGAGGTACTAGAAATGTTGTGTTTGAAAAATCACATTCTAGTGCTAGACCCACTAAAATGGAAAGCTAGCATGAACATCAGTCGTTTAATGCCTGAGCTCTTAATGTCCTTTTCTCCTCCCACACAGACAAATGTACAAAATGTTGGCTAATCTCACTCCTCAAGTCACAGCCTCTACTTTCTATAAAATTTAGTACTAACAAACAGTAAATTTGCATTAGTAACTACAAAAAAATTATTAATAAAAGTAACGAATAAAAAAATGCCTGCTGCATGCTTAGAGCAAAATGCTTTGCAAAATATTAGTTGTACAGTAATTGAACTCTTTTCCCTACAATATCACACCCAGGTAGAACACGTTTCTTTTACAAGCATTAGCAGTAGCTATGACATTCTTAAATTTGGCTGAAGTAATAACATTGAAGCAATACACTTACTGGTTTCAGAAACATTTTACGGAATGAAGACATTAGATTTTACTAGACTTGCCTAACACATATATACTATACTCTATTATAAAACATTCACCTAACCCGAGAACTTGAAGTTTAACCAGGTTGTTTATGGGATGGTTTTCCTCAATTTTCACACTATACTTTTTTTGAGCCATTCCCAAAACACAGCTCAGCAAGCCCTGAACTGCTTGTTGAAGTAGATTCGTGTTTCACCTAAGACCATTAAAATAAATAAAATATCTGCTGTTAATTATACACCACTGAGTTGCTCACAACACTGATTAAAACCAACCCAAGCTCTGCTACACAGGTCAGTTGAACTCAGGTTTTTATATGTTTTTAGCCTTTTTAATGTTGCTTTTTAAAGAAAGAGTTAACAGCATTAAGTGTGGAATGTTAAGTGTTTATGCAGGAGTCTCCCTTAAACGGGGGAACATATCCTCAGTTGCCACAAAGTGGTACTTAACACAGTGCTATGTTTTCTTAAGTAGAAAGTAAAACCAACAACCAAGCCGTGTATTTTTTTTTCCTTAAGTGACTGAGTGATACTGAACTTATTTCACAGCGTGATAATTGATCAGCCCAGAAACACCACACTAAGTCAACATGCGCCAGCCTACAAAAATGAGAGTTAAGTCACTGCATTTGGAAGACTCAAGTCTTTGCTCACACAAACAGCTGCCCTTCCTAAAGCAGATGTCCCTGAACTGCGCTATGCATTAGGAGCCACTGTTCCTGATATGGGGGTGAGAATGAAGATGAAAAAAAAAAAAAAGAACAGAAAAATTAAAAAGCAGTCATAAGCAGTTGTGACCACTGTGCAATAAATGCTCATTCCCTTAAAGCCTAAAAGCGTGTGTGTGCATCTTGCTGAGAATACCCCCATCAGGCTCCCAGATTCAGAGGATGTAAAAGGAAGGCAAAATTAGATTAATATGGGAGCTGAAAGGCAGTTTGCCATTTTTGAGAGCAAGAAGTGGGCAGAAGGTTGCAGGACCTCGTAAGTATAGGATCAGGAATAAACTATTATGTCTTTGTCAGAGAGGGTCAAAGGTGGGTAGGAATTTAGGAGCTTCTAACACATCAGTGGTAGAGGCTCAACTTAAAGCAGAGTTGAAAAAAAAACAAGCTTCAAGAATGACTGCATATGACATATCTATAATGCAACAGAACAGCAATTAGTCTGCAGTACTTTTATAGTTAGCCAGTTGTACCTAGTCACCTGATTAAATTTTAGTTCAGATTCTTTTTTTTAAACACACACAAGGAATAAAACTTCACTTTTGCTTTTATCTTGTACTTAAAAACAGAAAAGGAAATCTCAGGAAACATACAGTTGTTCAAATTTGTAATCTCTCACTTGGGCTTTGAAGCTTGACAACCACATACCAAACTGTATACTGCTTGTGGTTTCAAGACTTAGAGGCAATGAACTCTTGTTCCCTATCACAGAGGTGACAGTCACCTGCTGAATCACCAAAACCATATCCTGGCACACACACATTTCTTCTGAGCTATTTCCCATTCAGTTGCTTGTCTTGGTACATCTTCCTTGCTTCTTCAGAAAAAAAGGTCAGCAAGAGGTGCATTCTGGTAAATTGGAACTTATCATCAGACCTATTAATATGATACTGCTTTAGCCACAAAAAGGGGAGGAAAAAGGGCTTCCAAATTTTTTTGAGGTGAGGCATGAAAAATCAAAGAAGAAAGTGAAATAATTTAATTCCTTGTGGAATGAGATCTATAGGAAGTTGAACCTAGATTAACAGTATCCTACTTCTTTGGTTCCTAAAATCAGAGTTTTCTTTTCCTGTAACAATTTTTCAATATGTTAGAATAAAGCAAAAGCTAATCAGATATTACATATTGTTTGAAAAACAGCCATTTGTTAGGCTTTTGATTTGTAGAATAGATGAGTTAATACCAACTAGAAAAGGACCGCTAATACCATAGATTACTTTTTAAAATAAATCACTAATTTTGAAATGGTTAAACTCTTCATGTAAGAAAAAAATCATTTGAAATAACTGTTCTTTTTTTATACATCAGTATTAATTTTTATTATAAAGCCTAGGAATCTAAAGTGGTTTTTAAATTCCCTTTACAGTTCCCAGTTGTTTTCTTATCCATCAGTTTCATTGGGGAACTCAGCTCATGCAAACTTGGACCTGGTGCTCAAACATTAACTTAAATCCTTTTCTTCTTTTTTTTTCCTACTGAAACAATGCCTTAAATTTATCTTCACTGAACTGATGGCTCAATGGCAACTTCATAGAATTTTTGCCTGGGGAATTTCTCTACAATTTTAACTGAAAAAACCAGAAACTGACAATTATATTCCATACATGAACGAGGACAGTTTATTCTACTAGCAAAAGGCAATGCTGAATTTTGCAACTACTGCATTAAAAGGGTATGGAAGTGGGTTTGGAAGGTTTCTTTACAAGACCACTCAATTCCAATCCTTGCTATATAAAAATATTAATGACTAAGCACTTTCTAACAGAAATATCTCTTATTTGAATTGAATGAGGAAAACATACATTCCACCAAAAGAGATGAAGTTGTATTTTTACACCAACTGACAACTTTTCAGCAATTTAGCAGAAGGCTTTCTGCAATGACTGAATTATGGCAAGGGAATCAAGTGAGCTTTTGGAGGATTGCTTCCTTTCCAGACCAAGACTGTCTTTTCTCTACTTGGGATATGGGAGTTACTCTCAGCTTATTTCACTGCCAGAGCCCATGGATTTATCTCGTTAAAAGCCACATGCATGTCCTCGGTCTGAAAGATGATTCCTTCCTTGTCCTTTGCAGAAACCTCCAGTCACCTCCTGAACTTAACAGGCTGCCATTGCGACTGACAGCAAGACCTCCGTTGTACTACACAGGGGGAAGAGGAAGGGATGGGACAGAACTGGAGGGATTCCCTGAGAGACACTAACTCACCAGCTTGGTGACACAAAAACAACATTGAAGACCCCATAAAAGTCAAGGGAAACAACATTAACTGCTCTCCTGCTGCCCACAAACCCAGGCACCCTTCATAAAAGGGCTGTTTGTCTGTTTGTCAGGCATGATTTGCCCCTAGCCTCCAGATGAGACAAGTATTCTCACCGGATAAAAGCTGAGGAAGAACTTCTTCACTTAACTAAGGTGGTCGCTTTTTCACAGTAGTACAGCCATGTTACAAGCAGCACTGAGGGACTCAGTGCAGCTGATGCTCCTAATGCTGAAGGTAATTAATTGCAAGGGTTCCTGCACAGGGCTTGCAGTCAGCTAATATGGATCAAGACAAACAAAGGGAAGGGGGACACTTCAGAAATACACAGGCTAATACATTCCTAAAAACTCTCAGTCATCGGGCTCAAGCCCTTCCTGCAGGAGATCATTAAGTCTTGAGTTTTACCTTCAAATGATGATGGAGTGCACGAAGAGGGGGAATTTTTTTTTTCCTTCTACATCACTAGGTATAACCCATTAACATTTATGCCACCTGATAACATACTGGCCAGGAATTCATATTTGCACTGCTATCCTTCTGAAGGATCAGCTACAAACCACACAATTACGTAACTTAACATCAGACCTACTAATAGGCTTCACCTGCCTACAAAGTTTCCCATTAACTAGGTCAAGAAAGCATATTAAAAAAAGCCTTCAGTATCAATGTGGTGTATGACACCAGATGCATTTCAACATCCTTTCATGTTATCAAATCAACAGCCGGGTCTCTGGTAGGATATTACACATAGCACCATACAGAGCATGACAGTATCAAAGCAAAATTCAGAGCAGCTGTGAGGACAAGCAAGAAAGACTCTTTGTTTTGCTCTAGGCACGTCTCTTATCATTGTCTGGTAAAAGTAAACCAAACAACAAATGATATAAGCAAGGAGGAAACTGGGGGCTACCCTTATTTTTTCCTCCAAATAAGTAAAATACGACATATTAAAGAATGTGGCATAAAGAAAAGCATCAATAAAGGAAAGACATCATCCTTCAGTTTGTAGCTCAGATGGAGACACCAAGAGGAAAAAGGGAATTCACTCACAAAGCTAGTGTCTTCTGATGGCCCACAGGAATTGTACTGCTGAAGATGTGACAATGGAGTTTGATGGGGAAGTCAGAATATTTGACCGGTCAGGCTGTGGACTTCCTCCAGTAACTCCTACTTTCTGCAATCATTTATAATTTGTCTTGAGGGGCCAAGGATGTATACCTTTCAGCTTATTAGATGTTATACAACGCCATGCATAAGGTGTGCAGTACTGAGCAATTCAAAAGGCACACGGGTTGAATTTCAAGCGGCAATTATTCAGTGGAAAAAAATGAGCATCTCTTTGTTCAATTAAAAACAGAGTTTAGCATGCTTCACTAAGGGTGACTAATTCCTATTTGTAGGTCCTCTTTAATGTTCACAGCTGGCAGGCAGCAAACCTACATTTTCTTAAGGCCGTTTCAGATAACCATTCCAGTTCTTACAGTTTAGGTCATTTAAGTCTCTGGAATAACTATGGTAAGTTTTATCATTTACATAATGCCTTGTTAAACATCCAGATTGGACACTGCGCTGATGAGCAGGAGCTCCCAAGAGACTTTTCCCAGGAAATATTTATCAATACATTACCTGAAACTTTGAGGAGCACTTTTGAAATTCATTATTTTTTACCTCTTTAAAAAGAGTTAACTAATAAATTAAACAATTACAATGACCGAGCTCTGGTAAATAGAATTAGCTTCTGGTTATCTAGCTGTATTTCCAAGACAATTCACAAGGCAATCTTTCTTTAAGTAAGTAGTTTATCAAAGCATGCACGGAGCAGAAACTGTTTCAGCAGAGGTGAAGTTTGTGTTTACTCGGGAAAAATAAACAGTGTTATAACTGGCTAGAACTGTAAACATCTACAGAGCTCAATCACACAAGCATGTCCTATTTCCTGTTTGACTTCATATGTATTCTGATAAGGAAAAACTAAGGCATTTCTCCCATTGGCAAGAATATATTCCTTGTTATATTCCATTGGCAAGGAGGAAAACTGCTGAGTCATAAAGACACAGACAGCAGTAAAAACTATTCCAGTATTAATAGATTATTTGTACACATTTTTAATGTGTATTCGTTTTGAAGCCTTAAATAACTAGGACATATTTCTAAGGTCATAGTCAAGCAAACCATACTTTTACAAATTCAGATGGATGAATCATGAAGTCCATGGAACACAGATGTTGAGAGCCCGGTGCTACCTCTAATTATAATTCTCCACTCAAACTGTCATTGGAGGAGGGAGCAACAGTTGTGGTGATTTGCATAACAAAACCAAAAAGCTCCAAATTGCATTATCTTTAGGTGCTACAGTACAGCAATAACATTAGCAAAGATTACAAGACTTGGAATACACAAAGCCAGAGAGGCAGTGGTACTTCCTGAGGCAAGGCTTTTTATCTTGCTACCTGTTCTGGGTTTGAATGTCCCACAGCAGTGTCAATCTCCAGAACACTGATGTTGTTAGAACCGGATAAATTAAATTTTAGGCTCTGATCTTGTAAACAAGAGCCAGGAATCCAGAGCAAAGCCCAGAACAGTATGCTTAAAACTAATCTCCCTATTAACAAGGGCTACAGAGAAAAAACAAATGCTCTGCATACTGGGACAGGGTTTTCAAGAAATTTTACAACAGCTCTGTGGAACATAAGAGGATCCTACACTGACTTTTCATATGCCTTTGATTAAATAACACACATAGGGCAGAGAAGAAGAGATAACCTTTCATTTCTCTTCCTTGCAAAGGGAGTTCTAACAATCATTAACATAACTGAAATACCAGAATGTAACAGGAAAAGAAAATCCAAAGAACACATTTCTGTTAGCATTTGTACCGGTTTCTCCTCTTATCCTACAAATACAGCGGCATTTTAAGCTCTTACTTTGTGATATAAACAGAATTTTCAATTTTAGATGCTCAGTTTGGGCTATATTAAATCGCATCCATCCATGGGGGTATAGAGCTGCCCCGCTGCATCAGATGCCTAGTGACACAGCACTGCTAAAAATAAAAGCTAAGATTGTGAAAACACACACATTTTGAGATTTAGGGTGACGTCACAGCTACATGGCTCTAATCATCATTTTTGAAGATCAGAATTTAGGACTTCAAAGCTTAAATCCCTACTTATCATCTGTTACGTAAAATAAAGGCTAAAATAGTCTGTAGCAGACAGTCCCAAATGCTCAGTGTGAATCTCAGGGGATTGGGGGCAAGGGGGGAGGTTTGGAGAAAAAAAAAGAAAAGGAGACAAGCAGTGAAAGAACAAGCATGGATTAGGAAACAACTTGAATGGTATGATAGGCTGATACTGAAATAACTATAGAATTCCAAGGTTCACCTTTTGTAATAACTTTGGATTTGGGCCAGGGGGAAGAGAATACAAAAGGAAACAGTTGGGTTGTTTGGGTTGGGTTTTTTTTTTTCCCCAATTACTTTTTTTTCCCTCCAACTCTCAGACAAGATTCAAAGAAGCTCATTCAAAACTGTGAAAATTAATTCATGTGCGTGGTATAAAATACCAAACACAGAAAAGCTAATTAGAGAACAACCAAACTATGGGGTATTTTCTACCTTGGGTGTAAAAAAAAGGCTCAAGACAGAATCATAAATCACATAATACTAGGCAAGCCCACTAGAAGCTGCTGGCAACAGTAAATTCCTACGCAGCATCCACATAAACACTCAAAAGCAGTAAGTGCAGCCCAACTCCACTGCTCTACAGGGCTTCACCTCTCCTGGTGAGGAGGTCAAGCATCTGTGTATGCAGCAGCAGGAGCAGGGAAAGGAGGTAACATGAAAGGGAAGTCACACTTTCAAAAAATACGTGAGGAAAACTGCATTAGACAGACACGGCAGGTAAAGATGGTAACTGTCTAAAAGAAAAGCAAGTCAGGGCAGATCTACTTTATTATCCTGGTCTTACTGGGTTGTGTGTTAATAATTTTTGTCCTTTCAGGTTTCTGTTCCAGACCGCCACCTGACACTTGGCAGAAAGGCTACGTATATCTGCTAGACTGGAAATATGTTGCTGCCCTTCTCAGTGTGACAGAATAAATACATTGTCTCCCACTTTGCCTGTCTTTCCCATTTGTACATCTTAGCCAGACTGTCCAGAACAGGAACCACATGCAGTCTGTTCTCTCCAGCACAAAGTATGATAGAAAAGTGGGCGTGACAGGAAAAATACATTATCAAAAAATATATTTTATGTGATGACAATGGCTGCACTGCAAATTTAAGCTATACTATGCCAAGGAATGTGTGTTAATTATATTACAAAGCAAAAAAAAAAGGCAATGCAAACTTACTGGAAAAAAAAATCTTAATTAGTTTGTTATTGCTGTGCTTGCCAGAATCACTAGCATCCCACATAAGAAACCAATTCTAAACTAATTTTGAGCGGAAACTTTCTTCTATAAATGCAGAATACTGCCCAATAAGCAAGAGGGGAAAAAAACCCACATACTTTAAACCACAGGAATTCTTAGTGAAATGGATGAAAGGACAATTAATAAGCAACATGTTGAATTTTGTTTCTAATGTATTGATACGCACACATAGCGCAGCTACTTCATTTTAGATTCTGCAAGCCTCTCCTTTATTCTCAGTACACCTTTAAAAAGAAAAATCATGCCCCTAACATTAAAAAAGTCATCAGTCCTACAAACTCTACTTTTAACCCTTTAATCTGTTTCACCAAAATCCTATGAAGAACAGTGATGAAAGTTTTTCCTTACTTCAGTAAAGTATTTAAGTGATTATCAATTCATCATGTCAGGAGCAAACCTAGAGGCAAAAGGGCTTTTTCCTTTAGTATGCAAGGGGAACACAGGCTATGCTAAATGATTGTCCAGTTGTGCTCCAGATGCTGAGCTCACACTAACCTGCATCCACACAAGGACCTGTTGTCCCATGTTCTACTTTATATTTTTCACTGCTGAGTGTAGATATGCATGGGCACTTGACATCAAAATGCATTGAAATAATACCAGGACAACACACAAAGTCTTTGCTGATTGCCAGCAGACACCTGCCTGATGCATCCTAGTCTCTTATAAATAAAAAGCTTTCCTTAAGCCACTTTCAGAAAGTATCTTACATGCACAAAATAAACACTCCAGCAGTGATTTAAGCTAACCTGCTTGACTTTGAGGACTGCTAATCCACTTCAGTACAGGAGGTGGAACTGCGCAGCTGAGAAGCGACACCACCCCAAAACACTTCTTAGCTTTGACTCGCCACACAAGACTTTATAAAGAAACAGACTTGAGACTCACTATTTTAATCCACTACTGCAATTTCCTTCTTGTGTCAAGGTCAAATCTGTACATATAAAAGCAAGCCAGAGTGCCTGACAAGGGGATACAGGAAGCCTTCTGACAGCATGTGGTTTTGAGACTAACCTGACCACACTAAACTAGTGTATCTACAGGGTCACTTAGCAGCACAATAACTTCACTAAAGGAGAGCAACAACCAAAAGCAACTGCTTAACAGAATACAATCACCAGCACAAGAAAGTAAGATCTTTTGAGGCTGTGGAAGAGAAAAATACAAACACCTTTCTCCTACAACCTGAAACCAACAGCAAGCATGCAGAGGTCTACAAAATTTCAGTAGACGCTATAGAAAAACTCACCTGTCTCTAGCTCCAGAGAACATTCTGTACCCCTGTACCATCTTAATGACTACAGTCAAGGGATGGTGTTCTTTGGTGGTGTTTTTAAATTTTTTATATCTATACACACACATATATATAAACACACACACTTAGCTTTTAAGTAAAAACAAAAAAACCTTGTAGACGTTTAAGCGAGGCACATTTATTCAAATTGATGTCATTTTCTGAGATGTCTTTCACAAAAGAGTTCTTTTTCTCCCCCCAGACTTCCGCCTTCAGAAAACAGACATTCATTCTAGATTATTTAAACTTGGAAAAATGCAAGTGTTTTCTTTGAAAAAAAAATCTATTGTTACAGCAAAAACTTGGGTTTCCTTTCAAGCAAGATCATATGATTACGCGTTTATATTTTACTTTCCGCAGGAATTTACACACCCCCCATTTGCATCCTGTTATTCATTTAGTGTTTCCCTTTACTTCAGCATGCTGCGTTAATAAAGTGGAGCTTTGGCTCAGTCTAGGCACTCAAGGTGACAATCAGTGCTCACTCTTGCATTTGTCAGATTTATTCTACAGGGTTTTCCGTATATATTCAACTACACAAAACGCTCTTTCAAAAAAACCCTTCTGAAAAGCTCTGCATAGAGACAGATCATGAAAATCAAACCTAGGGGTTTTCAGAGGTTTTTTGCTAATTCTGTTCTTCAAAGCACTAATTTTTCTTTTGGAAGGTGAATTTCACTGAAATAGATTCCATGTTATTTAAGACAACTAAAACAGTAGAAAGATCTAATTTTCACTATTGTGTCTGTCAGTCATAAATTGGTTACTTTTGTTTATCTTCACTTAAGTCATCGATGTTAGTCTTTAAATACCTTCAGATGCAGACTGATGACTAACCTGATTTGTAGTCCTACAATACAAAGGCCTGAGAAGAAGTAGCAGAAAGACTTTTTCTGCTAATAAAACCCATTAAGATGACTTCTGTTGAAGCTATTCTATCTGAAGGTATAATTTTTTTTTTCTCTGTAGAGAAATCATAGCCTTAAACTTTATTCCAGGACCTTCAAGTGCAAATTGGGTGGAAGAGGCAGTAAGAATAAAAATCAAGCAGTTCCATTGCACAAGAAACTGAGATGAGAAATTAAGATTTGCTATTATCACTCCATCCCAAGTAAGACAAAAAACTTGCAATCTTGGATTTATTTCAGAAAACATAATTAAAATAACCACACCAAAGCACATTTCATTGAGACTAGAACTTCTTCAATTCACCAAGAGAACAGACAAGCAAAATAATTTCTTTTACAGCAGTCTACCTGAGATAACATCTTGCAAAGATTTCCATGAAACTGAGGTGTCAAGAGAACTCTCATTTGATGGGAGAAAATAGTTTCATTCGAAAAAAACCTGGTAGAAATATTTGGCCAGCTCTGGCCTTAGAGCTTAGACTTCGTACTAAGAACTGTCCTGAACAAGGACAGAAATCAGGACACTTGGATATACTCTTCAAGCAATAAAACAGAATATAAATTTATAAGCATTAATAAACTGAAGCCAGTTGATACAATCAATGAAAATAAACATTCTGTAGTCCTGCAGGAAAAAAAGTGGAACTATCTTAGGTTTCTTGAGTCCTTTCATCCATGTTTTGGAGACTGAGACAATCTTAAACTGATGAGGACAGAGGCTATTTTAATGTCCAAAAAAGTTTAAAAACAACTTTAAATTTAATATCAACTCCATTGCAATCAAGATTCTTCAGCTACAGCTGATCAATAAAATTTCATCTTCAATACAATAATTGTAAAATCTCAGTGACTGCTAAAAGAAAAGGACAATTAATTAAACACAAGCTCCTTGCTTTATTCCTGCAATGAAGAGGATCAGATTATGTCTGCCTTTGAAGAAGAAGAAAGTGGCATGAAGCCAACCAGTGCATCTCACCCTACAGAGCAGCTCAGGTAGCGAAGGAGAGAGAGGGACAGGGCTCCTTGGCCAGCTCTGAGGTGACCAAGGACACACACTTCTGACCCCATGACTACTCTGAGTGCTGCTGTATTATCCTTGCCAGGACTGGGGTCAGGGCACACCTGCCCACATAACTGGAGAACCTTAGCTGTCGTTTTAATGCCTCATGTCCTGCATTAATCAGGGCTTGGACACAGGAGAGATTTTGTCTCTATTCTTTACAAGTCACCTTTGCAATAAACTGTAGGAAGGGGCACTATCAATTACTTTATATCTAAGCAAAGTCATTTTTGATGCATCATTAAGCAAAATACAGCTGGATGGGAACTCATATGCCATATTTTGAAACAGTAATAGTTGTACAAAGGCAGTTTTCAGAGGGGGAAAAGAGAAATCTCTTGGGTATCTTTGACAGTCTGATGGAAAGGACTGGAGGACTCATTAAGGGCAATATTACTTCCAAATGCACGGCATTGAAAGGCTGGTGTTCTAAGCGAAATATAAGTAGTTACATTTAGTTTCAAGAAAGCAGAAAGCTTACTTTACACAGTTACATTGTATATATTCACGCAACTGGAGGTTCCATTAAAACACAGATAAATTTAACAGTTTTAAGTACTTAAACAGCTGAAATCAACACACAGTATAAACTGAATTTTACGAGCAGCTCAAACCCAAATAAATTCCCAATGCTTACCGTCAAAAAAACTTTTAGCTCTCAGGTAACTGACGCTAAGCCTAAGCACAGACAGCTTATCCAATTTGGCGATAACATCTTGAGGGAAAGGCAGCAGGCTCGCCAAGCGGTCCAGCTCCGCATTCAGGCGATCCCTGTGTCTCTTGGATGGATTGGACTTGACTCCTTCAGCTGGGGACGGCTTTACGCTGCGGCAAAAAACCAAACACAAGATAAATGCCAGGTCCGTTCCAAAATGAAGGCAAATATTTGCCAAGCCTAAAGTTACAAATTGTAACATTCTCAAACTGTAACGACCAAAAATGTTTTCCCAAGTGACTTTGTTTCCCATCGGAAAAAAAAAAAAATTAACCTAAAATGGCTTAATCTCCCCTCCAGCACGCACACTGTTAAATGAACCGGTTTGAGCTACAACGTCTATTTGAACTTGCAATGAACATTTGAAACCTTTGAGATTCAGCATTTTTTAATAAAAAGCTTCCTATATTTTCAGTCAAATTTCACTTGAATTCTTCCTAATGTTAGTATTCCAAATACATCAATAACTTTTAGTAATATTTGTGTACAAATAAATTTGGCAGCGCACTTTTTAACTTCAACAACAATTTCTCACAGATGTCCACAATTTTTATCAGTTTAGAACTGGCTACTATTAATTGAATACAACAAAAGTTTTAGTAAGTTGCTAGGCATCCAAAACTATACAGAAAAACATGAGATATAGCTCAGCCAGCATGTAAAATCTTTGTAGGAGCTCATCCTTTAAGTCACCTCTCAGCTGAAGGCATTTCATTTGAGTACAGCATGACAAAAGCATGCCTTTGTTCCTTACAAAGAACAATTTTAAAAGCTTTGTGTTATGAATTACATAATGAAGTTTTTGTAAACTTGCTATTTTCCACTCATATAGACCCTGAGCTTCAATTCCAGATGCTTGGATACTCACGCCTTCTCACACACACAGAAGTGCGGGAACAGGTTTAAACCCCTACTCATTTGAATTGCAATTAGTCATTACAAGCCAATACTGACACCAAACAATGTCTCTGCATAAGCCATAGTACATTGTATGTTCTTTATTAAACAGTTTTCTAGTTAGAGTGACTCATTGCCACTTTTCCAGTACTGCAGTTCTACGTGAGATCTACAGCAGTTATCAATTTGTGCTGCTCTTACAGAAATGTTGGTTCTGCAAGATGCATCGCTCAAAAATACTGAGCATAAAGACATTCAGCAGCTAACTTCTTCAGTATTTCATTTAGTCTGCTCCCGTCATCCTTTATGATGAGCAATTTTATGATGAGCAATTGCAAAAGTGCCAATAGTTATTTTTGCAACTGCTTAAACCATACAGAAAACTGTCATCTCACGTTTTCAGTCAAATGAGTACTGATAGAGTGGACATTCTTATTTTTAGTTTGTTTTTATTTTATGTTTCAATTATGCTTCTCGTTAGTTTAAATTCAAGCCCTTTTTTTTTTACAGCCATTGCTTATTCAATTGTCACTTGTCAAAAACTTGCACTTAAGCCTGGCTGCCTGCTCCCCAGCACTACAACTGCCCTTTTCCACATTAAAGGAGCCTTATGCAGAGCCCGGAAATGTGAAGATGCCATAATACAAAATGTTGCTAACAGACAGAAATATAATATATCAGCAGAAATTACTTCCCAGGTGGATAAACTTGCCGCAGAGTAAATATTGTAAATTAGTAGGGCTTTATCCTAAAAACATTTGAAAAGTGGGCAAAACAGTTGAATCAAGAATTACGAAAATTCTTTCTCTTGAAAAAAAAATTGGCTCATCATCAATGGCAATGGATGACAAACTATTTGGTTAGATGTGTGCTTCAGTCACAAATCATGACTTTGACACTAGCAGTTCACCATATTCCCAAGTGAACATTAAACTTTAAATAATTTAGCAAGGTTTTCTTCATATTCTCTTATGCTGGCAGAATATTAACTTGTACAAGCCATATGATTAACAAAATTTAAATATAGCCCTAAAAAAATAAAGTTCAAAATCATCAAGCATTAGCAGCAACATTAAAGGGCATTTCTTAAATGTTTTTTATGTATTAGACAGTTTCTAAATGCAGAAACAAAATAATGGATTTCAAACATTAAGCATGTAACAGTTGAATAACAACCGGTGAACAGCTAACTACTATCAAACCAAAGTGGTCTGCTTCTGAAAAGCAGAGGACCCCACAGAAACCGTTCAACACACGCAAACTTTACAAAATAAATCAGCACTAAGTAACAGGCTTTTCTGTCTTAACAACTGTCCCCTGCTTTGCTTTAAACTTGCAAATTGACAAAGTAGTTGAAACTACGTGCAACTGTGCAGTCATCTCATCAGATTGTCAATTAGATGTGATTGTTTTTCTACTTGAAATTTACCTTCTAAAGATTTCTCTTACTTTTAACTAGCTCAAAGCATTTCTGAATACTAAGTTACCAGTATTTGCAGCATAAATCTTGCCATATTCTCTCCCCCCAAATCAAACACTGATTATCCCTAATTTTCCCCTTTGTCACCCAACTAAAATTCATTATATAAAAATGGATCCTTCAGTGACGAAGGGAGTAACGGCGGGAGCGCCGGGGGCATGAACATCAAGCTAAACCATTTTCCATCCACTTATATAAACCCTTGGTGCCAAAGACAGCCAAGATTCAATGCAGAAAATTATCTTCAAGGCAAATTATGTGCGATGGCAAGATTAAATCCACGCATGTGCTTTATTTAAAAGAAAAAAAAAAAAAGACTAAAAGAGGGAATATATTTAAGCTGATCTCTCCATTCTTAATTTTCTACCTTTCATAGGAAATCTGAATTCCCTAATCAAAGGCCAGAGGTCTCGGTACACTCAGTGCCTCTGAAGTGATATACAACCCTTATTACCCAACAGCTGCAAGACAAGCAAGAACACTTAATTTTTGACTTGACAATTTTAAAGGATTTGCCATCACAACACCAGCTGACTGCTGTTTTCACAGGTCTGCTACAGAATACTTAATCAGAAGTTTTCACTACACATGCTCGTCATGTGCACCTTCACAGACATTAACACTAAATTATTAAAAAGTGCACAATTACCTGAGTCTTAATTATTATCAAAAGGCCAAATTAAGTTTCAATATTTACATGCTCATTCGTATTATTTTAAAGGGAAATTGAAGCAGTTTCTGAGAAAATGCAAAGAAAGCACAAGTTTATTTTGTTCATGACAACATAAAACACTGGGGGGAAAGTAGAAAACCCAACAACCAAGCACTTAAAAGCATGATTCCTTAGTAACAAGACTGAAGTGTGAAATGAAATCAGAGAATAAAAGAATGTGCAAGAAGAACACTAGAGATACAGAGCCATGTTTTTAAAAAAAATTAATTTGTTAAAAACCCCTAATTATTAGTTCATCAGAACTGTCTTATTGCTTAGGAAAGAAGGACATAAGAAAGAACATGCAAGTCACCCAACTAATGGATTTAATCTTCTCAGCTTTGAATATTTTCCATCTCATATTTAATAGTACATGCAATAACATATGTTCTTCTTATGCATAGGATTTCACCCAGTGGAGGCCAGGTACATGAAATCAGTTATCACTAAGCAAGTAATACAATCCTAAAAAAAATTCTTTATTCACTTCAGCAACTGAAAAATACTTCTAGAGTATTTACTCTTCTTTCCCACACTGAATTTACAATTACTGAAAATTCAGCTGATGATTTCTTTGGAAACAACAGATAAGGCACAGACTATCAGCTTCTTAGATTTAAAGCTGTTGTCAACCAGTCTTGAAAGGGTAGAGACCCTTTGCAGTGGCTCTTTCAGCAGAGACTGAAACCAGTCAAGATTCAAACCGCTGAAGGGATGAAGTTGTTTTACTAAAAAAACCTCAAGCAGTGACATGCTACTCATCTGATGCTGGGCTACTGTTTGTCCTCCAGTAGTAAATAGTTTTAGTTTGTTCGGGTTGGTTTGGTGCATGAAGGATTCAACCAGAGTGATAGAAACACCCAGAACATCAATTAAGAATGAAAGTTTGACACTCAGGTTTAACGTACCTCAATACTTTTTAAGATAACAAGCCAAGATTTCTTGGAGAAAAGAAGCAAAAAATTATGTTCCTGTCTACTGACCATGTTACCTCTATAGGTATGCCTCCATTTGCTGCAGATTCTCTTTCTAAAAGGTATACTTTTGCAAGAAACATTAACCAAAACCAACCAATCAAAAAAACCCACAAGCCTTAAAACAAGTGACTTTTAAGTAGCAGTCTATATGTAACATACAGCTACCCCAAGACTGACAAATATATATATATGAAGTTTATTCTACATATGACAATAGTCTTACTGCCTCCATTTCAAATAAGAGGTGCAAACTGCTTTGTAGCAGATACTGCTTTACACAAAGGAATATTTCAATGATTATTTTTCTTTTCTGATTAACTTCCTTTCTGAAAGCTTATTCTGGCACTTCTTGTTTATTTGCCTTGAAAGAACACATAAATAGTTTCAATTTTTTAAATTAAAATGTCTCTGCTCTGATTTATAACATTACTAGGACTACTCATCATTAAAGATCAACCAATCAAACTTCTGGAGTACTTAATGACATAAATACATTTAAGATAGCACAGAAGAAAACCCTACTATAATTTTTTAATTTAGTCTACTAAATAAACAAATCATTATGCTCTTTGCCTCTGCATAGTATGAAACATTGAGAACTCCCCACCCAATTCCTTGTCTATTACATTTATCCAGTTACACAAAACAATTCCTATCCAAACACTGAAAAAAAAAAAAAGAAAAACAAACCAAATCAGAGTTAGTAGGCAGAAAGACATAAAAACTGCATGTTGGAGCTGTACTTATGTAATACCTTTCATCTCACGTTAGAATTTATCTGCAGTAAACCCCATTTCCATAAAAATTGCATTTTTTTCCCTCCAACTACAATACTAGTATATTAGTTCACTTAACAATCACTAGACAAAAGAAATTCAAGACTTGGAAAAAAAGACAAAAACAGAAAGCAGGGGCCACGCATTGCTCCCCAGCCTCAGTGGGGAGTGGAAAATCCCCCCAGCCCTGCTGCCACCAGGGGGACTCACAGGGTTCAAACCTTAAAGAGGGAGGAAATTGAAAGACTCCAAGGTATTGAGAAAATGATTTCTGTAGCATATTACAAGCAATTGGAGTGCACATGTTTTGCATCTTTTTTTCTCTTCCCTTACATGAGAAGATAACAAGATGAATTGCAGGAACAGTTGACTATTATGTTCCCCCGTGATTGCTTTTCTTTTTCAGCTGCAATACTGTAATTCCCGACTGAATCAAAAAAGCACATTTCAACACTTGGCACTGTCAGACAACAGCCTGGGATTCCCTCTCAAATTCTGTTCTCTACAGGGCACACCGTAAAAACTGGGAGTTGTAGGGAGGAAGTTTCTTAAATTGTTATAGAGTTATGACCATGGCTTTCATGAGTTATGTGTACCTGAAACAAGAAGTATTTCTTCCATTTCATTTTTTTCCTATGGCAACTATAGCATTATACTTAGACCTTCTTCCATGTCTATAAGCTATCTGTCTCCACAGATTTCTAATTACTATGCTCCACTGAGAGTTACATATACGGCAAACAAAACATTAGAAATATCAACAGATACAATCTCTTCTATAAAATATAAGCTATACTAGTCTCAGTAATGTATCACCTCTTTTTTTTTTTGTTTATTTTTGAATAACTGAATTCTGCTGAGGGGAGGAAAAATCAACATCAAACAGATTACAGTGACAGTAGCGTCAATCTTTTATTAGCCAGCACCAAGCACATCTTTCCTCTCTCTTGCAATCACTTAAAAAAAAGCTTATTGCCTGTCTCACTCTTTTTTGGCCTAAAGGTGTGGTCTGTAAGTAGTTATGTGAGAAATCAGAGTCCTCTGACCCACCAGCAATTTCTCCAAGGCTGGCCCAACAGAAGCAGCAACCAAAGAGCATAAGACATTTTGAGAAGAAAAAAGCACATGAACACAATAAACGTGTTAAAAGCAAGAAAAATGTCTTACATAAAAAAAATTTCCAGTAACCCAAGCAAATTAGTAATCAGGGTTCATAATCAGGCTCCACTTCAATGACAGGTGAACAAACTGTTTCAATATGAATACTTTTATTTTGAGAAGAAACTTCTCCCTCTGATCCTAAGGCAAAGTCCCTCGACAGATAAATAGTTCCCATTAGTAATAAAGCTTCAAGTTCAACTAATCACAGCAGTTCAGCCAACTTACATAACAAGAAGATACAGGGAAAAGGATTACTTACACAGACACTACAGAAAGGTTAAACAAAAAGGTTTCACATCCTCTAGCCAAGCCTAACCAAAATTTAAGAACAAGCCAGACATTAAGCCATCTCACCAGCAAGGCAGAATATCTCACCCTTTCACAATCAGAACCATTTGCCTTTAGCTCTTAGTAGGCTACAAATGCCACCAATACCTTTCATTTCCTGATGAACAAACACTGACTTCATTCTTGAAAATCCAAACCTGGAGTGTGAATTTAATTATGTACCTCTACATTTTTATTTGGAAATGAACGGTCAAAAAAGCAGACACTGGTCTCTTCATAATTAATGCATTTTCTAGCAGGGGAATTAAATATATATATACACACACACACATTTTTAGACTGTTTTTTCTAATTTGTGGGGTAAAAAAACCCAAGCTATGTACATGCATTCATTCTAACAACTCTACCTGTAAAGAAGCAAGCACTCAAGCTAATTCCTTTCGCCCCAAGACAGTTGTCTGCTGTGAATCTAAAAACAAATCATTCACAATATAATTTCATCAAATATTTTTCATTTTTTCCTTTAATGATTTTGTAGTCCTTGCAGTTGCTTTAGATCTACAGAAGTAGCCCACAGAAACGCACAGGGACTTTTTGAGCTTTGCTTGTTTTTCTTGCAACTCAGTAGTTTACCTTTGCTACTTTTTATGACGTATAGATTCTTGACTTTCAGTTGAAAGTGCAAGTTAAGCATCTCCTCTAGCCTAAAAATTCCCCTCTCATGAGAGCGACGTTTTAGTGAAACCTAGGATGCAAACCCAAAGCAGGTGCATCATACAAAATTACTCCGGCACTAAGCTGTTCCCACAGTTTCAAAAATATAAATTAATAAACAAAAAGCCACCATATAGCCAGGATTTTTTTTCCCCCCGTCTTTCGACTGGTCTACTGCACTTGGGTTTCTTTGGCTCTGCACAAATAAACGCATCTCATGCGGTACCGGAGGGTTAAAGCCGGGGTTCAGTCCTCGTAGGCAGGCCTTAAACGGTGGGAACCGGCCAAGCCTTTCCCGGCTCCGACCCCGCGCTCCCCGCAGGGACACCTGAGCGGGCCGGCGGCCGCACGGTGCGGAGCGCTGCGGGTGCGCAGGGGGGAGCGCGGCACCC
>VZTA01017456.1:1371-17431 GCA_013398855.1 Mohoua ochrocephala
ACAAACGCTCCGAGGAATCCCCGCGCCGCGACCCCGCAGCCATGACCGCACCATCCCCCGGCCTTCCCCAGACGAGACCCGTCCTCAGGGCTGGGTTTTCCAGCAGCATTCCCGGCACTTCACATCCCCCTCTCCCCAAGCCAAGGGGTCCCTTTGATCCGCTGAGCTCTCCAAACCCGGCAGCGAGCGGAGCGGAGTCAATAATTGATGGAGGTTTGCTGGCAAGAGGCTCCGCTGTCTGAGTTACCTTTCCCAGACCTCTCAGAAGTCATCCAGAGACTCAAATCCATTGGTTTTTTGCCCAAAAAATTCTCCAGGATAAGCCTTCAAGTGAACCAAATCCACGAGCCAGGGTTTGATGGGAAATTGGGAGTTGTGAGCAAGGAAAGGGCTGTGGGGAGCGTTGCTGGGCCCTGAGGCAGAGCTGATCAACCGAAAACATCCAAGGAATGAAAAATTCTCACGGAGCCAGGCTGGGAGAGCTGGGAATGTTCCCCTGGAGAAGGGAAAAATCCAGGGAGAGCTCCGAGCCCCTTGCAGGGCCTCAAGGGGCTCCAGGAGAGCTGGAGAGGGAGTGGGGCCAAGGGCTGGAGGGCCAGGAGGCAGGGAATGGCTTCCCAGTGGGAAAGGGGAGCTTGGGCTGGGATGTTGGGAAGGAATTGCTGTGGGTGAGGGTGGGGAGGGGCTGGGCTGGAATTCCCAGAGCAGCTGGGGCTGCCCCTGGATCCCTGGGAATGTCCAAGGCCAGGTTGGACATTGGGGCTTGGATCCACCTGGGACAGTGGGAGCTGTCCCTGCCCATGGATGGGGTGGCTCTGGATGATGTTTTAGTTCCCTTCCCACCCAACCCATTCCACGATTCCACGATAAAAGCCGGCAAAGAGGGGCAGTTTGGGGGTCTGCAAGGTGTCCTCGAGTGTTTCCAGGTGGAAACTGAGGATCTCTGGCTCCAGATGAGTCACTGAAGGGCACAGCTGCACCCAGACGACGTCACCTTTGGGTTTCTGAACCGGTGGAGCAGAAAGTTCCACCGTCACCCCTTTGCCCACCCACAGAAACCACCAGAAACCCCTCCATCAGCTCCTCGCTCGGGTTTCCACCTCCACCAACAGCAGGAAAGGCCAAAAACCCAGCAGATTTTATCCCACAGCCTCTTCCCACCCTTTCTTTGATCCCAAAACACTTTGCAAACACCACTGGGCCCCGATTCCCCACGAGGCCCTGGGGGTTACTGGTGTTACTGGGAGCTCTTTGATGAAGACCCCAGCCACAAACTGCTCCCCACGACCCCTCCAGGTCCCCCCCTGTCCTCTCTGGCCACGTCCCACCCCATCCTCGCGGTGCCAAGGCCGACTCAACCCTAATTGACATCACGTGTGCACGGGGCCGGCTGCGCCGGAGAGTCCCACGGCACCGAAAAGCGGCGGAAAAATCCAACGACCGACCCCAAAAATCGCAATTTTTCCCTCCCCGCTCCGGCGCGGGAGCAGAACCCGGCGTCGGCCCGTTGTTAGGCCCGGTTTAAATACAGATCCAGCTCCGAAGGCATGAATAATTGCTGGTGCTTAAAACGTCTGGCTAATCTTTAGCAGAGCTGCAATCAATCACCGGTGTCAGGCTGGGACGCGTTTCTCGGTTTCATACACAAAAACCTTCCTTCAAATGCAAACTGTATCCACTTTCAGGGCCTGGCCCGCCTTCCCCATCTGAAATTAATGGAAGAGCTCCCGGCACGAGGAGGCTCCGGGCGGAATTGATTTGGATTTTCCAAAAAAAATTTAAATAAATTTAAAAAAAACCCCTCCGTTCTGTCGGGAATGACAGTCCTAGGAAAAAACCCTGAGCTGCCGAAGGGGGATTTGGATGGGGTTTGGAGCTTGGGGAAAGAAAACACGGGGAACACGTTCGGCCCATCCCGCTCTTTGCTCACCAAAAAAAAGGAAAAGCCAAGACTCTGGCTCGGCCTAAATCCCTGGAGCATTTTGTGTCCTCCAGCCTTACGGTCTCTCTCCTGGAAGTGCCTCAAAATGGTGGAATATAAAGTAAAAAATTACTGTATTGTTGACAAACTGGACATTTTTCTTAATTATTTTCTCAATAGCAGCAAATATTCACTAATTTGAGGGTCAATGGAACACTCTGGTCCCGGTCCCGGCTGTCCCATCTCGTAGTGGACAATAATCCACGTCCAGCTTTCCAAGGAGAGCGTTCCTCGTGTTTTCCCAATTTCCTCGAGAGCGGCCGCGGTTTTTCCCTGCAGCGTGGGGCTCTCACATCCCTCCTCGGATGGAAGGAAGCCCCAATCAATTAATCCTTTAATCCTTTAAATTAATTAATCTGAGCTCCAGCTGACCACAGCTCCACAGAATCATTCAGGTTGGGAAAGACCCTTGAGTCCCACCATTAAACCAGGAATTACCCATGGATTGAGCACAGGGATTCACATCAGATCGGGACACACCTTCCTGAAGATCCCACTCCGCTCACCCAGGAGATGGGAGAACTCAACCAGCAGAACCAACTCCAGTCTCCTTCTCCCCACCAGGAGCTGGGGAACACCTGGCAGACCCTCTCAAGCTTTCAGAGAGTGAAGCTCACCGGTGAATCCAGTTTTACGGCCAGGATTGTTTTCCCACCTCGTTACGGCTGAGCCAGAAGGGTCCTGTCACCGTTTCCCATATTCCATCAGAAAACCCTGCAGCTGGCAGCAGTGGAAGCAGGAATTGAGCTGGTTCCTGGCACCAGACCATGGTGGAGCCCTGACTCCAGCTGAAAATCTCTGCCTGATAAAGTTCATCGAGTGCTTTGAAGCTGTCAGAACCCTCCAGGTTGGCTCGAGATTTGAAGGAACCCGATCTGGTCGGATCCTGAAGAACCCAGAGGGGACACGGGCGAGCATGACCCTCGTCAGGCTCCTCCCACCACTTCCTTCTCTCCAGAATTTACGGTTTTCTAACGATTTTTTCATTTATTGGGGTTTTTCTGTGGGCAGACTCCAAGAGGCAGAGCGCTGACATCTCCCGACAAGACCACGGGCTGCCCCGAAATTAAAACGTGCGAACGCCGAACGCGGCGATGGTATCTGGGGGCCCTTCAGGGGTGGAAAGTTGATAAAATCTGGTGAGTAATACCTGGATTTTTAATCAGCTGCCATCTGAGCGTGAGGGGAGATGTGAGGTCGAGGTTTGCTCCTCCAAACGCGATGCTTGACTCATAAACGTTGTTTTCTTTTCTTTCCTGGTTCAGCAATCCGGCTCTTATCGCCTGGGCATGGATGTGCCCCTTCAGTGAGGTCAGGAATTCCTCTCTCCCGATGTTCACCGCCACTCCCGGCCCCCTGCCGGGAGCTGTAACCCAAAGCCAGGTTGATTTGGGTCAGGAGATACAAATGAGATAAAAGAAATCACCCAGGCTTTGGTTGGGTTGTGGGGCAGTGGCCTGCGAGGTTTTTTTGGAGCAGGTGGGAGCATTTTTGGGGGTTCCTCCCAAGGTGAAGAGTTATTTTACAAAATTCCTCTCCGTTCTCCATCCCTGGAAGCTGCCAGTGTCCGGCTGGACAAGGTTCTGAGCAGACTGATCCAACTGGTGCTGTCCTGGCTCACTGCAGGCACAGATGGCCTTTAACTGCCCTTCCAACCCAAACCACTCCATGATCCCATCACCATCCTCGCTCTCCACCACCATCCTCGTACTCCACCACCATTCCATGATCCCACCACCATCCTCATTCTCCACCACCATCCTCGTCCTCCACCACCATCCTCGTTCTCCACCACCATCCTCGCTCTCCACCACCATCCTCATTCTCCACCACCATCCTCGCTCTCCACCACCATCCTCACTCTCCACCACCATCCTCGTTCTCCATCACCATCCTCGCTCTTATCCCCACCAGCAAACCGAGGAAACGACGGCACTGCCACAAACCCAAGGAAAACCCTTGGATGCTCCAGGAACTGCCGCCACCGAGGCGTCCCTGACCCGATGGCCGACATTCCCAGATGCAAATCCAAGAGGAGAACGCCTGGGCCAGCGGTCCCAGACTCCGCGGTCGAGCCGCAGCCGTTCCACGGAGGATTCGTGCTCCAAAAAAAATGTTGGCTCCCGTTTTTGGCCTCCCCTCTCCCGCAGGCAGGTGCGAGCCCAGCCCAGGCTCCCCTCGGAGACACCCCACCGTGCGGGAAGCACTGGAGGCTGCTCCCTTTCCTCACGGATCAGATAAGTCCTTGTGGGAATTTTTGGCAGCGGAGCTCCGAAGATGAGCTTGGCTCGGCTCCAAACAGTTGGAAGCAGCTCCGAGGCAGGATTTGTCTGATAAGGGATCTCTGGCTTCCTCCTTCCCTCTGCCCCAGCACGTCCGTGGCTTTGCTGATCCTGTTACGCTCCTGCCCCACGAGGTCAGCACCAAAGACGAGCTGATGGAGCCGCCTGTGACCCCGGATCTGATGAACCCCGAGGCTGGAAAAGGCATTTAGGATCACAGGATGGTTTGGGTTGGAAAGGACCTTGAGGATCATCCCCTCCCACTCCCCGCCATGGGCAGGGACACCTTCCACTATCCCAGGTGGCTCCGACCTGGCCTTGGGACACTTCCAGGGGTGGGACAGCCACAGCTGCTCCGGGCACCCTGTGCCAGGGCCTCACCTTCCTCACAGCCAGGAATTCCTTCCCAATTTATAATTAGGAAATGATCCCTTCCAACATGGAGGAAAACACTTATGGATTTATACCATAAAGGTTTAAAGGATGGGGATAAAGCTCATTTGGTGGGCTCTGGGTTTTAGGGGACTTTGTTCCCACCGCTGAGGTTTCTCACGGTCCCTTGAGGTGAGCTGAGGTTTAAGGAGGTGGAAATGACATTCCCAAGGCAGTGGCAGTAGAGCAAATCCAAAGCCATGGGAAGAGCCCTGGTTTTCCGTGTTTGTGAGGAACCGGAGGACCCAAACCCCCAGAAACCATCAACCTGAGTGATGAATTCAGAGATTCCATAACCAAATCCCACACACAATGGATGATCCACACGGACCCATCCTGCTGATTCTCCTGGATATTCTCACCTAAAATGTAGGGAAAATAGTGGATTTACTCCTTTTGAAGCTTTTACCACCGAACTTTCTGATTTGGGGCTGGTAGGAGATTTGGGACGCCTCTGGAAGACAAACTCTGAAGGAATCCGGCCGAAAGATCCCTAAAAGCTGCTAATGTACAGCAGAAGCATTTTCCTTCTCGTGCAAGAAGGGGACACTGGGATATTAATCACGGATTCCTGCAGCATCAATTACTGGGGTGCAATGGTCAGGATCAAAACCAAGCAAAACCTGCCAGTCAAAACACTAAAAAAAACCCCAAATTCCTCCTGTCTCTCGTCCTTCACGATGATCCGGAGCTACTCCGAGCTGACACCGACGATCCCTCCAGGCTGTAATTCAGCTCTGCAGCAAGGCCTCGCCGCTTTGGAAAAACTGAATTTATAAGGAAGGCTCCCAGCCATCCCTTCTCTGCCAACATCCAAACCGAGAGCAGATTCTGCGGGAGAAGATCTGAAATTTTTCTCTCTCTCCTGGGGGAAAGCCCAGGTTGGGACGTAGGAAAACTCTGGGTTTGCGACTTGGGATCGGTGGGTCACGGGAAATCTGCTTTGCTGGGGGGGAATTTTCTCCGGCTGCTGCGATGGAATGGCTCTGGCCGTGGAATGACTGCCCCTGGAGAGGCTCTGCTGGGCACGGGATGCACAGCTGGAGGAAAACAACATCTGGAAGTTCATCAAGAGGTGGATAGTGGGATCTAAGAGGGTCCAACTCCCACTGACCACCCAGCGTGGGGCCCTGCCCATGGAACGAGATGATTCTGAGGTCGCTTCCAACCCAAACCAGGCCGTGATGCCACAATTCCATGATTCCATGGCACCCAAAACCCCAAGAGGGCTCCCTGTGCTGGTGCTGCCTGCTGGAAAAGCCAAGGTTGGGCTCGGAGAACTCTTTGCACGCAGTAAACGCGAGGAAATGAGGGCAGGATGGGGAGCAAACAGATTGTAAATCCCAGCTCTGGTTTGCTCCCCGCTCATCACCCCTCACAAACGACCCCTTTCATTGCCACTAAAATCATCTGCCCAATTGTCAGCAGCAGCAGGCGACTCGTGGTGCAGAATTCCTGAAAAACCAGCAACAAAAACACGTCGACAGCAAGGGGCCTTTGGAAATGTGCATTTCTGGGGAAGTTTCCACCCCGTAAACACCGCGGGAGTTCCATCGGGGCCCGGAATTCTTCTGCTTTCTGTTCTGACTTAGTTTTTTGTGCCTGTGCCAGTTGACACAAGCGAGGGAGCGCGCGGGACGAGGGTCGGGGGGACGCGGAGGTGCAATCCTGGAGCCACTTTGCTGCCCCCGGGGCACGGAGAGAATCCCTCCAGGAACCGAAGAAGCTCTTGCTCAATGCACCCACAGCGTGCCCCGACACCTCCCTGGAAAGGTGCTAAAAACCTCTTTTGTTCTTCACTGTCACACAGAGGTTAGGAGAGATTAAAGCCAGGAGCATTTAAACCCGAGCTCAGACAAGTCCTTCAACCCCTGTCACCTCGGGACGCGCTCGGGTCACTCCTGAGGGATAAACCCGCGGCAGACCCGGGGCTGGCTCGGGGCTGGGGATCCCCACGGGTGCCAAGCGGGAGCTGCTGTCACGAAGCCGCCCAGATGTCACGGCCACCCTTCCAAGGGAAGATCCGCGGCGTGGCCGGCAGCCAGGTGGGGGAACAAAAGGCGCCCGCTGGGTTTTTCCTGCCGTTATTCAATCCCGGCTTAGCGGCCGCGGCGCGTTCGCCTCCTCGGCTCTCCGCTGACGGATGCTCCGAGCCCGGCCCGGCCGAGGGCTCTCACCTTCCTCGGGTTTGCCTGTTCTCACCTCCGGGCTCCTGCGAGGCAGCCCGGGCCAAAACAGAACGTTCCTTAAATCTGCCGGGTGAGAGCGCGTTAACAGGCGGGATCTTTCGAAACTTTCCCATTCTTCGGGTAATTTATCGATGAAAGGATTCCTCGCGGGTTAGGCAATATCCCCGCGGATGAAAGCCTGGCTTAGGTTCTCTCTTTTCTCCCCCCTCGGTAATGCACACCTCCTCTAGGAGGGCCCCTGATGAAAAATTCCCCGCTGGCCGGGGCCGTGCTGCCAGCGGTGCTGCTGATGGATCGTGTTCCGCTCTACCTGCTCAGATTAATCAGGTTACAGCTCCGGCCTGCCAACAAAGCCTGGCCTCACACCTCAGCCCGGGCCCGAAATCCAACATCGGAGTCGGGCGAAGGCTGTCCCAGCTTGAAACCCAGCCTAGGAGTGGGGAGAGGCCTCTGCCATCACTTCAGGTGAAAAGAATCCTTCATTTGCTCCACGTCCCCCTTGTAAATCCCATTTGAACTTCCAAACTGCGAGGCATGGAGCAGAGCGCCAGCCTGGGTTGGTGGGAATCGAGATGGAGGAGCTCTGTGGCTCTAAAACCCCATCGAAGTGTGAGCTCCCGGGCTGTAAAACCAGCACAGAGCTTCCCCTCCTGCTCAGGCAGGGCTGCCTGGAAGTTTAATTTGCGTTTTTAATGATCTGAGACACTCCTGAGTGAAAGCCGGGGGAGAAACACTCCTAAACACGTCACGAATTCAGCGCCTGACCAGGCAAAGTTTATCACTGGGAGCGACTCTCATCTCACCAGAGGACAAGGCCCATAGATCTCCTCAGTGCTTAAACCCGGCTTAGTGGTCCTTAGGATTTTACTGCAGGGGAGTAAATCCTGGCTGTGAACTTGTCTGGCGGAGCACTCCCATCACCCACCCACCCCGGGACTGACCACGGAGCTCCGGCTGTGACCGGGAGTCACAAACCCACCTCGAAAGGTGGTTTACAACATGGGGAACAGGTCGGTTTTGCACACAAAAATGGAGCTGGGGGGGTTTTAAAACGAGAAACCGAGGTCACCGTTTTGCCACGGACACACGGACACGGGCTGGGGTACGGATCCTGTGGCTGGGATTGTAGGGGGCCACTTACTCATAAATTTAATTCAAACCAGGGATGCACCAGCCCTGGGACCAACAGCACAAGGACGTGGAGCTGCTGGAGCAGAGTCAGTCCGGGGCTGGAGCCCCTCTGCTCTGGACAAAGGCTGGGAGAGCTGGGAATGTTCGCCTGGAGAAGGGAAAAATCCAGGGAAACCTCAGAGCTCCTTTCCAGGGCCTCAAGGGGCTAGAGGAGAGCTGGAGAGGAAGTGGGGCCAAGGGCTGGAGGGCCAGGAGGCAGGGAATGGCTTCCCAGTGGGAAAGGGGAGCTTGGGCTGGGATGTTGGGAAGGAATTGCTGTGGGTGAGGGTGGGGAGGGGCTGGGCTGGAATTGCCAGAGCAGCTGGGGCTGCCCCTGGATCCCTGGCAGTGCCCAAGGCCAGGTTGGACATTGGGGCTTGGATCCACCTGGGAAGGTGGGAGGTGTCCCTGCCCATGGATGGGGTGGGATGGGATCCTTCCAACCCAAAGTTTTTAGGATTCTGTTCAATGGGTGCTGGGCTGGACCGTGGGAAGGACACGACCGACCTTCCACAAACTCCAACCTTTGCTTCATCCCCTCGTTTTTTCTTCTCAAAACAGAATCGATTGCTCAACTTTTCTCCTTCTTGGCTTAACCTTCACCAGACAACCAAATTCTGGTGAAATGAGGTAAGGTTTCACCTGTGGGAACCACAGGCAACTTCTGCCGCCAAATTCCTGCGCGGAGCGGCTCCAGCGCCGTAATTGCGTTGTCACTCATCATCAATGTCATGGAGATTATTCAGCAATTAACACCAACTCCCCAGAACTGCAGCCCTGAGACAAAACCAGGGCGTCGGGAAAGGCAGCGATTTTTAACTCATTGCTTTTCCAACAGAATCCAGAGGCCAAGAGCCTCAAGCTTAAACTGTAATTTATGGTGGTAATAATAATAATAATAATAATAAAACCAATAAAAAGTACAGAATCAATAAGCAAGAGCCAATTAACACACCCCATGATTTTGATTCTCTCTGAAAGAAAACCGGGAACCTCTTAAGCAATTTCTTGAGCAATTTCGGCAGGTTTGGAGCAGGGTTGAAACTCGCAGCTGTCTGCTCACAGGTGAAAAATCCCATTTTCTTCCCATTTTTGGAGTTATCACGCAATTCAAACGTGCTGGTTGGCAAGACTGGCCTCGTCGTGGTATTTTCCTATCAATTTATGTGGCTGGGGAGTTTTTTGGGGCTTATTTTTTTAAAAATCTGAACCAGAAACCAACGGATGAACTCGAACAAGGCCTCGAGTCCCACACGAGGCGGGACACGCCCTCCAACAGCTGGGCAAAAACCAAGGACAAAAGTTGCCCAACATCCACCAAACCTTGAGCTCCCCAAGTCACGAAATCATCCATGGAAATTCCCTTCCCTCCCTCTCCCGAGAGCTCTCGGAAGCGAGGTTGAAGGAGGTTCCTCCATCGCTTCTTCTTCCTCCTTGGCTCTGCCGCGTGAGCCGGGGTGGTCACGGCTCTCCCGACTCTTCACCCCAAACCCAGCGTGCCGCTCACTGAGAATCCCAGCTGGATTTACTCTCTCCTGAAATGCCCAGAAGTAACGGATTAACACCGGCCAGGATTCCCCGCAGGAGCGGAGATTCTCCGAAAAAGCTCCAGCAATGAAAGGAATGCGCACGGAGCGACGGGAGGAGGAGGAGGAGGAACGACTTCAAAAAACAAAAAAAAAAGGGGCCATAACATCTGGCTTAGCTTAGCCTAAAGCTACCACCAAACCACAGTCGCCTCGGCTCCACCGGCACCGCTCTCGGGAAAAATCCCACAACTCCGGGATGACAGTCGGGAGTCGGAGCGGCAGCGAGGAAATATCCCTTGATGAGGTGTCAAGGAAAACCGTCCTCGCTGAAGCAGAATTGATGGTACGGGGGCTGGGATCCCTTGGGAACGTCGTTCCATGGTGTAACCGGATGGTTCCGGCGAAGGTGAGCGCGTCCGACCCCCGCAGAGACGTGGTCGAGCTCTGAGGTGTTGGCGGAGAACCTCCGCGAGTCCCACAAGTCCAAGGCCGAGAGGTTCCTCCTCAAATTCACATTCTCTGCTTCGGCGCTCCTTTTTTAACCCTTTTTTTCCAGCAATTCCATGAGAAAGACGCGCACGAAGCAGCTCCGACCGCTGACATTATTGTGGGATGATGGAATGGGTTGGGTTGGAAGGGACCTGAAAGATCATCCTGATCTACCCCATCCATGGGCAGGGACACCTCCCACTGTTCCAGGCTGCTCCAAACCTCAATGTCCAACCTGGCCTTGGGCACTGCCAGGGATCCAGGGGCAGCCACAGCTGCTCTGGGAATTCCACCCCAGCCCCTCCCCACCCTCCCAGCCAGGAATTCCCTCCATCGAAATCTCTCCCCTTTCACCTTAAAGCCATTCCTGCTTTTCCTTGGAAAAGTCCCTCTGCAGCCTCCCTGTAAGCTCCCTTCACACCCTGGAAGGTGCTGAAGATCTCCCTGAAGCCTCTTCTCCCCCAGGCAAAGCATCCATGCCTTGGAAAACACTCCCCTGACTCAGGGCATGGAAGCCAGAGGAAACACAAGGCCGCCGAGGTCACCAAAAGCACGAGAATGACACAAAACCACCTCAGTTCATTCACTTTTAAGGCAAAACTCACAGTTTCAAAGATCAGCTAAATGAGCCGGGGTTTAACTTAGTCCCAGCCTAATTTACGACACCACCAAAAGCAAATTTAGGCTTCAGCACCAATTTTGGCAGGAGGAAACGGCTCCTGGGGTCGTCTCTCTCAAGGTGCTGCTCACGCGTCGAAAGGCGACGGGAAAACATCGTTTGATATCGACAAATTTGATGACGTCACTATAAAAACGGCCAAAGCAACCCAAACATGCTGATAAAGGCTCCAGCCCAGGCAGGATGAATGTGGCACTACAGAGAAATTTGGGAAGCACAGGAAAGCTCCTCACTGCCCCAGCCACGGGCGAGGAAAGCCGGAGCAGAGCCGGAGGATGCGGGGTGGGAGACGTCACCTCCAAACCAAACCCTCCAGCCCATCGGGCGTTCCTCCCACGTTTTTAACATGTCAATCCCAAGGGTGTTGGTTTCTCTGGAAGGCAGCCCGGTGGTGCTGCCCTTTCCTTGGAGAAACACCCGGCTCCAGGGATTGCTGGGATTCTTCCCGAGCCAGAAGGGCGGCCGGAGCGGGAGTGGGAATGTGACATCTTGAGTGAGGCGAGCCGTGAGTGGGATTGGGCTGGGAGGGATCTGGGAGCCTCCTCGACCTCCCAGATCCAGCTTCTCCCTGATGCTGCTGGGTGGCATCTCCAGCTGCCCAGTCCTGCTGCAAAGACTCAACTCCCAGGGGTGACGAAATCATGGAATCATGGAATGGGTTGGGATGGGAGGGATCTTAAAGATGGTTCAGTCCCACCTCTGCCATGGCAGGGACAGCTCCCACTGTCCCAGGTGGATCCAAGCCCCAGTGTCCAACCTGGCCTTGGACATTCCCAGGGATCCAGGGGCAGCCCCAGCTGCTCTGGGAATTCCAGCCCAGCCCCTCCCCACCCTCACCCACAGCAATTCCTTCCCAACATCCCAGCCCAAGCTCCCCTTTCCCACTGGGAAGCCATTCCCTGCCTCCTGGCCCTCCAGGCCTTGGCCCCACTCCCTCTCCAGCTCTCCTCGAGCCCCTGGAGGCCCTGCAAGGGGCTCGGAGCTCTCCCTGGAGCCTTCCCTTCTCCAGGGGAACATTCCCAGCTCTCCCAGCCTTTGTCCAGAGCAGAGGGACTCCAGAATCCTGGAATATCAGACTGGAAGCTCCTGCACCACGTTCCCGCCCTTTGCCAGGGCTGCACCTGCAGCACCGCCGGGATTTGGGCACTTCCAGGGATCCGGGGGCAGCCCCAGCTCCTCTGGGCACCCTGTGCCAGCACCTCCCCACCCTCCCAGCCAGGAATTCCTTCCCAAGGGTCATTTGGGGCTCTGAGCTCCACGGGAGCCTTTCCACAGGCAGCAGCTGCTCCCATGGGATGGACTCATGTCCATGAAATCCGAATGCCATCACACACGCAGTGACTTCCAGCCTTTTTGATGGAAGACAGATTTAAGCTCCCGTGCCAGAGCCAGGCTGCTGCATCCAATCCTTCCCCATCCCCCAAAAAAGCTGATTTCATCGGGAGATCCGATTGCAACCCTATCATTTACCCAAAAAAAAAACCGGGGGGGAAGGAAAAAAAAAATCCCTTCAGCGTAATCTACTTAAAACCCCAAATCTCATTTGTAGGTTATTAGAGCTGCTCCCGTCTGCGACATCCGGGCACGGAGCTCCCAGGAATTCTGAGGAGTCAGAGCTGGTTTCAGTGGAGAGTTTGGCCAAGTTTCTGAAGGGCTCCTCAGCTGCCGTGGCAGCCGCAAAACGGCTTCCCGAAAAGACAGTGGAAAAATCTGGGAATGAAAACCCGAATAAAAGCGACGGCTCTAACGAGCTCTGTGCCGCTTTCGGGGCCGATCACTCAGCTCGTTGTCAGCTCCAGCTCCGGCCTCCATCCATCCGTGTGTTTCCCATTTATCCCGGGCTGACAGGAGCAATGATCCCGGCTCTGCTGCTCCGTGCAAACCACCCACCCCACTTCAGGGGCCGTTGGTCATCCACGGCCAAAAGGACCCTTTTCCGTCCTAAATTTTCAAGGGTGTGTTGGAAGAGGAGTTTCCAGTCCCGCAGGAGTTCACCAGGAGAAGTTTCACTCATTAAAAGGAAGAAAAAAACCTCCTTTTTTCCCCCAATTACTGCTTGGCTTGCTCTCAATATCCGCAAATATCCCCGGTTTTCATGGAGGGGAGGAGGAAACTGAGGCACGGGGACCTCATTCCCGCCAGCTCCATCCCGATCCCAGGAACCTGGATCCCATTAGTGGCTTTGGCAGAGCCCCGGGGCCGGGCCGTGCTCCGGGGACTGGAACACGGGACTTTCCTGCTCCGTGGTTCACATTCCAGCCACATTCCAGAGGGGCTGCCAGGGCCGGGCTCGGGGATTTGGGAACATCTGAGGGGTGGGAGCGATGGGGTATCAGGAGAGGGGCGGCCTCTGCTTCACAGAATTAATCATTTTTCAGGATTCTGGACCTGCAAACAGGGTGGAAGCTCATCCTGAAACACCTCCTTGGGACAAGAAGGAGAAGCTTGGCCAGGGTTGGAATATTTTCCCAAACCTTTTCAAACCAAAGCCAACGGAAACCTTCAAAATGACCCAAAAAACCTTCAAAATGACCCAAAGAACCTTCAAAATGGATCCCATTCTTTGGGCAGCCTGGGATAGAGGGAGGTGACCCTGCCTGTGGCATGATGAGCTTGAAGGTCCCTTCCAACCCAACCCATCCCACGGTTCTGTGACATCTGGGCAGGTGGAACCTTTTCATTCCGAAAATAAAATAAAGTGAAATTAAATTAAATTAAATTAAATTAAATGATAATTAAAAAATAATTCTATTTTCAGGCCCACTTTGGTCCCAAACCAAAAGCTGAAGTTTCTGAGGCTGATTTTTGGGACCTTCCAACCTAAAGGCAACTCCAGAGGAAAAAAAGTCCCAGAACCTTCTCAAAGCGACCAGCGAAAATACAGGAAAAATCAACCATTTTCCAGTGGGGAAAAAAAATAGGTGGGAAAGGGGTTCAAAGAGGTTGGGGAGTGTCGGGAGAAGGTCCTGAGTAACCTGGGTCTGTCCTTGTCTGGAGTTTTGGGACAGAGGGTCCAGGGGTCCCTCGTGGCCACCACTCTTCATGGTCATCCTCTGGAAGATTTCCTTTTTCCCAAAGAAATCGGAGTTATTTCGGATCTCCCACCCCGAGAATCTCATCGAATCTGGGATCCGTTTCCTTCCTGCTTCCCAGAGAGCGCCAGGAATTTCAAATGGGATGGAACCAGACGGGGGTGAGTAAGGAAAGGAGAGATTTTGGGGGAAGAATGAGATAGAAAAGACCAAACGAGGGCAAATCGGAATAGAGAGAGACGAGTCCGCTTGCTCAGAGGTTTTGGAATCTGCCTGGAATGGGGAAAATATCCCGGCATTCCCAACTAGAGTAGAAATTAAATATAAACATAAACCAGCAAGAATTTAATTAATCACAAGGGCCAAATCCTGCCCAAAACTTCAAGGAAAGCTCTCATTGGCTCCATTTGGAAAATTCCCACCCGGATTTTCCATCCCAGGTCCCCATTTTAAGCCAAGCTCAAAGTCTGGTGTAGACGGTGCCACCACACCCAGCCTCCCCCAGGACACTGGAGCTGGGAAAACCTCCCCGGCCATATTCCGGAGGGAATTCCTGCAGGAATCAGCATTCCATCGGTTCCACGGAAAGCAGCCCGAAGGGAACCTTGCTCCTGGCTTGGAACTGTCCCTCCTGGGGTCCCTCCTGCACCTTCCCAGGCCGGAGGAGGTCCCAGGTTCTGATTAAAGGAGGGTTAGAAGGTTTATTTAAGGGAAAACCACCCCAATGGTTTAAACTCTGCAAACAGATCCCACGGGGAATCAAAAGGAGCCTCCAAGCCCCGGCCTTGGATCCCTCATGGCCAACACTCTTCATGATCATCCTCTGGANATTTAAACAGATCCCACAGGGAATCAAAAGGAGCCTCCCAGCCCCAGCCTTGGATCCAAATGGGTGCCAAAACTTTGCTCCCAGCCTTCAGGCCGACCTTTATCGAGGCATCAGGAATCCCAAAGCTTCAATNAGATGTCCCACCCCCGGGTTTCACTCGTGCCAGGTTGTGCCAAAACTTCGCTCCTGTCCTTCAAACGAGCATCAGGAATCCCAAAGCTTCAATTCTGGGCGAAATTCCTGCCTGAACTCCCTGCACTGCTCCAGTCAGACCTGGAACACGAATCCCATCACCCTGAGCCGCAGGTGGGATGGGAGGGAACTCCCACGCTCCGCAGGGCAGGAGAAATCCCAGCAGAAATCCCAGCAGAAATCCCAGGAGAAATCCCAGCAGAAATCCCTTTGCTCTTCACCGGGAGTGTCAAGCAACAAAACTCCTGCAGGAATTTCCTTCCCTTCCTTGTCCACGTCTCACTCGGGGATGAGCTCTGCAACTTTGAGTGAGCGATTCCCCAAAATCCTGCAAGGGTTGGATTGGCTCCACAGCTTCGAAATGCATGGGAAGATATTCCCTGAAGGGATTCTCCCGTTCCCAAACCCCAGCTCGGATCGGGATCTGGGATGCCCAGTGAGAAATAAAGCAAATCAAACTCGTGCCAGTCAATAACTGGAGTCAAATGAGTGGAAAACGTGAGGATTCCCTTGGAGCCAAAGGCTGGGGGCTGGAATGCAGCGAATCCCACGGGAGCGGCCCAAGGAACGAGGGGATTCAACCAAACCCTTCCCAGCTCACGTTTTCACCTCTCATTTCTTTCCCATTTCACTTCTCCAGGCAAGGAGGCAGCTCAGCCCAGGAAGATCCAGAGCTGGTGCTCGGAGCATCCCAGAAAAAATCCACTAATCATGGAATCATGGAATGGGTTGGGATGGGAAGGGACATTAAAGATCATCCTGATCCCACGGGCAGGGACACCTCCCACCATCCCAGGTGGATCCAAGCCCCAATGTCCAACCTGGCCTTGGACATTCCCAGGGATCCAGGGGCAGCCCCAGCTGCTCTGGGAATTCCAGCCCAGCCCCTCCCCACCCTCACCCACAGCAATTCCTTCCCAACATCCCAGCCCAAGCTCCCCTTTCCCACTGGGAAGCCATTCCCTGCCTCCTGGCCCTCCAGGCCTCGGCCCCACTCCCTCTCCAGCTCTCCTGGAGCCCCTTGAGGCCCTGGAGGGGGCTCGGAGCTCTCCCTGGATCCTTCCCTTCTCCAGGGGAGCACCCCCAGCATTCCCAGCAGGAAGTGGGACCGAGCCGCAAACGAGGGAGTGAATTACAGCACTGCACGGACTCCGCTTCCCCCAGCTCTCCAGTCTCCCCTTCTCCCATTCCATCCTGATTTTCTGGGCTATTTTTTACTCCTGGCCCTGCCTAATGAGCTGCTGACTGGGTTGGCC
>VZTA01017457.1:0-47909 GCA_013398855.1 Mohoua ochrocephala
CGCGGCTGCCGGGGGGCCGGGCGGCACCGTCCCTCGGTCGCGGGGCTGTCCCAGAGCCGGCGGTGCGGTGCCTCCGCTCGGGCAGGAGCAGCAGGAGGGCCCTTCTCTTCGCCCTTCAGCATCTCCACACCAGAGCCAAGAGCTCCCCGCAGAGCATCCCACGGGGGACGCAGCTCTCCCAGCACAGTCCGCCTCTGGACCTCACACTGACGAACCCGAGGCCGTTCCTGTCTGGTTTAGCGCGTGTTCTGCTCTTCGGAGTCACTCCCATGGCTGGCAAAGCGTTCCCCGTTAAGTGCTTTGTTACTGCTAAAGCAAGGATGGGTTCGTGGCAGCCGAGGGTGGTCACCAGCCGCGGAGGATCGCGGTGATTTCTGTCAGTACTTGGAGCCCTCAGCCCTTTGGAAAGGCTGATTGCACCGGGCACTGGGTCTGTAAGCACAAAAGTCTGGAAACTGCTGCCACGGTCTGCTCTGATGGTGAGAGTGTGTTAGTGCTGTTCCCGGGTTTCCCCAAGGTACAGCGTGCTGTTTGCCTCTCTGCTGGGTAGGCAGACACTCAGACCATGAGAAGCCATGGGGATTTGAGCACGTATGGTGAATCTGGAACTGCCCCCCAGTGAATCAGTTTTTATGTGTCCCTTTCTTTTACACTGCTTTAGCTCAAGGGGGATTTTTTTTCAAATGAGTAGCCGGGATGAAAAGGAATGTCTGAAGTTGCATCACTGCTGGAAAGCTACTACAGGACAGCACAAGCAGTTGGCTCTGAGCACTTTATGCTGAGTTCCATCCTCAGATAACTAATTCTCTTTCAATATCTGTCCCAATATTACTATTTAAAAGAGGAGTTTGGCTCCTAAGCCCCTTGGTTACATTTCTTTGTTTGTATTTCATTTCCAAGCGCTCTGCACTCTCTCTGCCACAACGGCTGGAAGACAAGCTTGCTCAAACAAGTATTTTTGTGTATTATTTCTACCATAAACACTTCTAGAACAGGAACAAGCACAAACAGATCGATGTTGCACCCTGGTCTATTGGCTGCCTCCAGAAGCAGGTCTTAGCTTCTCAAGGAAGGCTGGTAGTGCAACAACTCTTATAGCAGTTTATTGATATGTTAATGTAAATATCCAGACAGTTTTCCTGGTTTGAAGTATGAAGTGCATCATTATGTACTTTATGCTGTAGTGTTACACTTCAGCACCAGCGTGGTGCCCTCTGTGCTGCTCTCTGGGGCATCTGTGCTCTCTGTGGACCTGTTCTCTTTCTTCTTCCAGAGTTGCTTGGGGTCAGAACAACTTTCCATCTGTTTGATTGTTTTGAATAATGGTACTCAACAACTCTGTGAAATATAACACTGTGACTCCATGACCAGCAGGTTGAACTCAGTGATCACCCTATTTTTGGCAGTATTTTCTGTCAGCAGGAGTGGACACAGTGCACTGATTTTATGGGATATTTCAAGTGGTGACCAGGTAGATGACAGTCACCTTGAAATGATTTGCTGTGCAAATACGTTGTTCCATAAGAAAATGTAGGTAGAGGCTTCTGTTTGAAATCTGCCCGCAAAAGTTGGGTTTTCTCTTGCTGCATTTGAAGAAGGGAGAACAAGGTGAAAGGCAGTTCCCAGCCTGTGCACCCAACTAAGGAATGGTGTCCAGCTTTGCAGTTCAGAATAAGAACTTGATCAAATGTGAACCAGTATTAATGTTCACTTTTTCATTAGCTGATGAACTTAGACTCCCCATTTTTTGTCAAAGAAAATCTAGATATTTTTGGAAGCTGAATGTCGTACTGGTGTCAGTTTTAAAACTGTTTAGAGTGAAAGGAAACATGCTGTTCCAATTTAAACAAAGAACTCGTTTTGGAGTCTAAATCAACTACAATACTCTTCTGTTAAAAGGGGATCAGAATAAAACCAAAATAATTCAGAATTAGCTCATGAAAATGTTTATCTTGAAATATATCGACTTTAACAGATGATTGCTTTATCTTGGATTTTTTTGGTTTATCAAAAGTTTTAAGGTTTCAACTCCTCACCCTGATTCAGGGTGGAGAAATTTGCTGGAAATTTTGCTGGTTGCATTTTTTTGTGGGGTTTTTTTTGTTTTTTTTTTTTTTTGAAGAGGCAAAATAATTTCCTGTTCAACCCATTTCAGAAATAAGAAATGAAAGGGAACACTGTAGATCCCATTAGAAATCTATAAAAGCTTTTGGCTTCCAGCTACTGCTTTACCTGTTGAACATGGGATCAGTAAATTGCTAATACAAATGTAGGTTGTTTATACATAAAAGAGGAACAACTGGAATATTATGCTTTCATAATGCAGCACGAACAATCTCTTCATCTGAGCACTTGGAATCATACTGTCTACTTCAGCTGCTAATATCTCCTAGCAGTGTTCCCATGCTGAATGCCTTTGGGGAGGAGATGAATGTGATAGCACATACCCACACACGGCAGGCCTTAGGTGTGTTCTTCACAAGTGCCCATCATTCCCTCCTGTTTATTGTGTCACATATTTGCTGTGTGATAGTAAGAGTGCTAAATAGGTGTGCCAATTAACGTGACCCATGATCTCTGTTTGGAGAAGCAGCTATTAGTGGTGAATTGCCACTTTTTTTGTTGCTTGTGTCCTCCACTGTAGTAAAACGTGAGTGGCTTCTTTGAGTCGAGAGCAAAGTGATCTCCTGGGGAGTGTTTGCTGCACAAGTGTTTCGGCCTAGTGATTAAAGAGCACAAACTTGGAAAAAACCAAATTCTGTTCCAGTGGAGAGAGACCTCGTCTTTCTGCAGCTCAGCCTCTCTGAGTAAGAAATGGCACAGTGGCTGCTGTGAGATTAAAAACATTGGGTGCTCAGCACTGCTGTTGAGTACTGTTGGGATGAGGGGCAGATAAACACCTTGGCCTGCAGACAGGCACAGTGCCTGGGCTTAACCAGCAGCTTGTGTTTTGGGTGGTGTGGCTTTTTTAACAGCATAAATGGGAAATGAGAGAGCAAGTGATAGAACGTTTCAAAGGGGAGACCACAATTTCTCAGTTCCTTTTGAACCTGCTCAGCTGACTGCTTGGTTTCCTTGCTCTCTCTGTGTCTTGGTGTCCTGACAGATGTCTTGTTTTTCCCCATCCATCCCACGTGGCATGCTGGCTCCTTCTTCATCCAGAGGCTCTTGAGTAATCTAGCAGGAAGTTGCAGCAAGTCTCAAGAGTAAACAATACCTCAGTCTTGGCTTTGTGATAGTCTCGTACAAAGCACCCCTTTAACCTTTAGATTTGTGGGTATTTCTTCACCTTGAGTCATTCTGTCAAGTTTTGGTAGATTTGGGCTAAAAGTCATGCTGCTTTCTGGAAATGCATTTTCCTGCTCTGCTGGTTCAAAGTGCCACAATTTCCCCTGCTGCATAACTTCCCCTTTTGCTGCATCATGCTTAAACTTTTTGTAGTTGAAGATGACTCAGAATAGCTGTAGTAAGGCAGAAATATTTCTTTCAAGGAAGATGACAAATAAGTCACATGCCACACTTGTGGCATGTGTACAAGCCTAGTTAAACCCCCCCACAACTTATGTGGTTTGGCCCTAAATTAATAATAAAACATTTAATTTTAACAATTCCGTTATATTTTCAGCTAAATCAGTCCCAGCAGAGGATGAGTGAAGCAGAAGGTGGTAGGAGATCACTGCCAAGGAAGGATCCTACAGTGGGGTGCTGTGGTCCAGACTGGCTGCTGTTTGTATTTCAGCTTCCCCTTCTGCCACCCTCTGCTAAACACAGAATGTTCAGTGTTTATAGATATTTAAACATGATACAGATCTCCATATAATCTTTGTTAACTGTGTCCAACTTCAGCTGAGTCCCACTCCTGTAAATCTCTTCATAAGTAACTGCATCAGGTACCTGTGTTCTTTCTCGTGTTAGGTGGGAGATCAAACTAGGTGACTTTAATAGTCCCTTCAGTCATCAAATCTATGAAGTTATGTGCTCTCAAAGGGTAGCTGGGTTGGCAACATCCTGAACTTAAAAGCAATTAAGTACTCAAGCTCAAATTCTCCAAGATTTTCAGATTCTTGACATGAGTTGAATGGAAGCTGTTGCTAATGGATTTGGGCCACAGATTCTCAATGTCAGGAGCAGGATAAACATAAATATTTAGCATTGGATTTGGAGTATTAGCCAGTACCTGATACCATTCATCTGTGTGTAAATGGCAAGACTGTATAGTCAAATGGCCTGGATTTGACAGTCTTTGGGAAAGACAAAGTCTGGATTTGAGAGCTGTGAGCAAAACTTGATACCAGTGCAAGCGTCTAGTACGAAGTGAGTCCTTTGGTGAGAGTGTCCATTAATGAAACTCTTCAGCTTTCAACACAACTGTTCCTCCCTGGGCCATTTTAGCTTGTGTGACACAGCTGGTAGCTGTGGTGTCTGAGGCTTTGGAATGCTATGAAATTTGCCTCCTGAAAAGAAATGATACTGGAACTAAATCCGAGTCGGATGAGAAGCTCCTTAAAATGAAGCTAAAATTTAATTGCTGTGCTTAGGAATATAAAGCGTTTTGAGATGGGCTTCACCTACCTGGTAGGCAAATTGCTGTCACAGGAGAGATAATCCTTTCAACATGTGCAAATTTATAATGTATTAAAATAAGGAGACTATTACTGTTTAAAATTTAATTTAAAAAAAATTCTTTTGAAAAGCCTATTAAATGAGATCTTTGATTTTCCCCAGTAAGCTCATGCTCGATTTGTCTCCTGATCCCACCATGGCTGTGATGGGCCATTATCCAGTTGCAAGTTCCTTGGCTGAGCTGGAGGAGAGCAGAGTGGCCAGCAGCCAGAGATCTTCCCAGGAATGTGCCTGGGCTTTTGTACAACCGACAGCCCTGATTCCGTGCTGGGCATGTGTGAGCTGGCACCTTGTCCCTGTGCTAATCTCGTGGCAGCGTGAGAGGTGAAGTCAATGCAATAAAATTTAGGTCATTTACAGTAATGTCACGTGCCAGTGTCACAAAGCCCTGAATTAGAACAGGATGAAGAATGAAGGAGATGGAGAAGAGAAACTGTTTTATGGGAGTTGTTTCAAAAGTCAAAAGTCATTTCGTTTTGGAAATAATACTTTCTTTTTCCTTTCTGAAACTTTCTGAGAATGCATTTGACATTTGTGCAATTAAAAGAAAAATTCTCTCCTCTTCCCTCCATTAGAATGATTTTTATTCCAGAATATCCTCCAACTGCTCTCAGAGCAGCACTGATGGCAATTTTTTCATGACAATTCTTTTTATTGTTAGTATAGAGCAGCCCAGCTGGATGGGCTGGCTTAAAATGGAGTTACAGTGGGACTGTCTCCTTCGCAGCTGTTTGAGCTGCTCCTGTCTCTTTAATTGAGTTACATTTATGATGATCCTTGAATTAACCCAATTCCTTTAACTGAAAGGAGATAGGATGGCTTAAATCAAGGATATTCCCCCCCACAGCCACTATCACACTGGTCTGCAACAGGGCACCCCACTCCTTTATTGGTGCTTGCACAAGGCCATAGGAAAAGCCTTCAGTGATGCCATTAACTGGAAGTTTTCTCCCCCACAGTACATAGCTTTGGTCAATTTTAAAAGACAGTTGGGAACTTCCTCGTGTAGGAACAATCCTGTGTCATTTTCTTCTCAATCCTGCTTTTGATTCTTGAACATTTTTAGCTGTATGGTTGCACCATGCCCTCCCCTCCACAAGTAAAAAATGTCCCTCTGTCCAGGCAAGAGGACTGAGCATTACTGAAACAGCCGAAGTAGGTGGATTTTACTTTTACTTTAGGTGTATGTTGTCTTAGATCCATATATAGAGTGTGCTCTCCTTCATTCTCTCCCCTGAGGCTACAGGTGCTCTTCTGAAAGCTCCATTACCTAGGCTCCCGTGGCTATGGGTATATGAATCTGCGTTTTTTTCATCCCATCTTATTTTTGTATCTGACAGCAAAGAAACTCTGGACTTCTAATCTTAAAACTCAAAAACTATAAGGAGAATAAAAAGGGAAATTACTGTCTAGTACTGATGTCTAGTCCTCAGTTCTCAAGTGCAGGGCATGGTTGGTAGCATTTGTATCATGAAACTTCAGCCCGAGCAAAAACCTCTGACAAGTTACTCCATGATCATAAACTAACTCATAGAGGCTCTGGTCTTACGCCAGGCCTGTTTCATCCCTTAAAATAAGCCACTAAAGATCCTTTTACTGCTGGAAAAGAAAGTTCAGCATCCTGCCCGGTGTCCTTCAGTTATGCAGAGAACTGGTGCAGTGTGCTTTGTGAAACAGAGAAATGCCATTTGTGGTTATTAACTGTGTGGCTCATGCAGAGCTGTAAATGCTTGTCTCCCTCAACCCCGCCTTCTTTCTGAGCAGTGTTGCTGCAGCGAAGAATGTTGTTACCTCTTGCCCTTACCAGGTGGGGGAAAGGTTGTTCTGTAAACCTGAGAAAGACTTGAGTTGTGCAGCAGCCACTGGGGATTAATGAAGCATCCAACTCCTTCTGTGAGGGTGACATTGTTCCTTTGGAAATGTAAATGGGTGATGGTGCTCTGATAAGCCCGTTTGAAACTGGCACTCTTCTGGAGGCCTGGAGCTGTGCTTGCCAGCGTTTATGCTCTAAAATGACTATTTGAGTTGCTCCCAAAGAGTTTATTGACAGGGACCAGGCAGAGGAGATGGACAACAGGTAGAAATGGGAGGTGAGACGTGGAGAGGCTGAGGTGCAGCCTGTGCTGTAGCTCAGACTGAGCCCCGGTAGTTTTTAGTGCTGCAGTTCAGAGCCACTCTCATTCCTGGGAGGAGGCAGTGTGGGAGAGCCAAGAGAACGACATCCTTTTTATTTCTTTCCTTTCCTTTTGACTTTTTTCCTGTTATTTATTTTTTTTCCCCCAGGCTGTGCAAGTGAAACTCCCTGGCAGGGTATTGACCAGACCTAAGGGCAAAAGAAGGGCAGCAAGAGTCTGCTTTGCATTTTCGTTCCCACTAATGATTTGTTCTACATGAGAAACCCTTCCCATGTTATCTACCAAGCATTGTTACTTTCAGTTATTCACTTCCCTGTCTTCCACTCTGGATGTGTACCTTCCTGGCCAGCTTTCCAATTTGATTGTTAATCTTACATAACATGCAAACCAGCGATAACTGGCACGGAATCACTGATAGGGTTTGTGTTAGCCTTGGGTAGGGTATGAATGACGTCAGCCCAATGGCCTTCACCTTCCAGCAGATAAAGATTGGGTTTGTGTTTCCTGTGCTTTTCACCATTCTTTCGGAGCTGTAGAAATTTAGAGAGTATTTACATGTATTAATGTATCCTTCTAAGGGAGAGAACTGCTTGACACTGCAGAGATGCTGTAAGTCTTTCCTAGGCTTTGTACGCTCTCTGTTGCTGTTTGAGGAACATTACTGCAGCATCAGCAATTGTTTTTACTGCTGGGTAAAGCCAGTGTGAGGCAGCTTTATTTTAAGCTTCTGTAGTGGAGTAGGAGTCGATTTAGACTTAAACTCAAGACCAAAACTCCAGCTGGTCTTTTTCAGCAGGCTCCATTAACATCATCTGGGGATTTTGGGAAACAGACAGACAGGAATTTCCCTGCCCCTGTTTTGCAGCCTAGGTTTAGGCTTTCTGTTTATTCCTTAAATGCTGTAATGGATGATGTGCAAGAAGCCCAGGATTCGTGGCACTGAACTTTTATTTCTTTTGAAGGCATTGCCAGCTTAAGGATGGCTTTTTCAACAGCAGTGTTCTTTTCCAGAGAGGAGAACGTAATAGAAAGTACTGAGTGTTAGATCAGATTTAATGCTGCTCAGAGCTTCCCCTGTTGAATATCTTCCCTTAATTGAAGATCATGTATTTAAAACCTGGTCATTTAAATGCAAGTCCTGCTGCCCAGATGGCCCTTAATACAAGAATTGTGTTTATCCAAAGACAGGCTGGAGTGATGGGTGTGAGTGAAAGCTGTGGCCAGGGCTCCTGTCAATGATGTCCTTAGCTGATCAGTAGAAAGCCCCACTGATTTGTAAGTTTTAGACTCCAAGAGACCCCCTTTCTGCTGGGAAGCTGTAACAAGCATCTCTAATCTCTTCCCATGGGTGTTTGCATTGAATTTTAGTACTAGAGGATTAAGTAAATCGTGTGCCCAGGGAGTTCAGTATAGTGGGCTGGTGATTTCTGCAGTGCTGCATCTCACCAGCATCCAAGGGAATGTTGCTGCATTTGGCAGTCAGGAGAAGCCACAGAGCATGGTGGAGTCTGGATTAGTAATAGGTCACAGGTTACTGTACTCAGCACTTTGTTGTGGGTAAATGGGATGACAGCAGTGCTGGCTGGGATGGACATGCTGGCTCTTGCGGTTTCCCTGGGATGAGTTTTGTGGAGAAAGTTGTGTTTCCCAACATTTGCTGCTGAGTATTTCCCCTCGTGAGATGCCTGTTGATGGGTCCCCACAGCCCTGGGTCACAGAGCTGCCTGCAGGGGGTTTTCAGGGGGCTGTCACCAAAGGACAGAACTGTGGTGTCCAGGGGAAGGTAAGCAGCTCTCCGGAGAGCACAGGGCCCCAAGCCAAAGAACAGGGGTGCTCCCCAACATCAGTGTGTTAGACCTCTTTCAGCAGCAAGTCCAGAGAAAATCTTTACACCCAGACAGCCCAAGGTGGATATTTTCATCCTCAACCAGAACAGGACTCAAGAATCATTTCAATTTGCTCTGTTTCCCAGGATGGAGTTCAGAAAGGCAAAGCCAGATTAAAGCAGGAGCCTTAAAGACAGGAGGCCAAGAGCTGATGTGTCCCTCCAGCCACTGCTTCTTGTGTTTGTTCTCCAGGGTGGAGCTCTGTAACTTTACTGCTGCATTGAAGGGTATTTAGCAATATGTAACAAAGTTGGCTTGGTCAGGAGAGATTGTATTGAGCCTTTGTGTCGTATTCTGACTCAAAATGAGTTGTTTAGGGTTGGAGTGGATGTTGGAATACACACTGTCAGTGTGGTGATTTATAAAGCCATAAAATGGAACTTCCAGCTCTGTGAAGACAGACCCTGCTTGGTAAGAGACACAACTTGCATACTCCCTGATTTAAAAGTAATAATAATAATAATAATAATTCATTGTAGAGTCCCTGCTACATGGCACATATCATCATTCATGGTTTAACCACAGCCAGCAGATGCTCGCTAATCCCTTCCACTTCCCTACTGGGATGGGACAAGACTTGGAAAAAAGATAAATCCCATGGGTTGAGACAAGAACAGATTAATAATTGAAATAAAATATAATTATAATAATAATAACATAATCGTAATGCAAAGAGAGACAACAAAAAAGAGCACTTTATCAGCTACTAGGGAGAAAATAAATAAAAGTGTGTTTAAAAAAAGAAATACTTAAGAATTCCATCCCAGGACACATGGCAACATTAGTGCACTCCAGTCTGGTCCCAGGGAGAACAAGTTATTTGTATAGAATTTAACTATTTAAGTGTTTTAGGCACGGTGTCTTCTAACAGGGACCCCTCTCCTATTCAGGATGGGAACAGTCTGCTCTCAGAGCAGAAGCAGATCCTTACAGAAACATCTTTTCCAGGAAAGCTTATTTATCTGATCCAGAATGGAATTGGACCTGGAAAAACATCACCAAGAAGGCAGTAGTCAGTCCTGTTACCTTGGCCATAGGTTTCTCCTTCAGCCCACATCCCTGTTCCCATGTGCCACGGAAGTAGTAGGTTCTTGTTGGCCTTCACGTGGGTGCTGCTTCCTGTAGTTTCACATAATTTTGGAAAGGTTCCACTTTTATTCTCACAGATAATTCTACCAAATCTCAAAATCCTACTTTTTTTTTTTTTTTAGAACAGAATTTTTGTTTTCTGGCCAGTTGCATTTTTACGTTCAGAAATGCAAACTCTTTGCCTTGGTTAAATGAGAGTAAATGAAAACCTCCCGATGGCTTGGCAGCCCTGCAGTCTGTGTCTTGGATACAATAGGCAGCTTGTGTTCAGTTCGGAAGTTAACGGACATCTGGAGCAGTTTCTAGGTTGCTGTCAGACAGAAAGCTATTCCTGGACATTTTGGTCTTATAGGAAAGGTTTAAATTAAAAACTGGGGGGGGGGGGTCCACTCAATAACTTTTCCCTTAAACAGAGTCTTTGTTTTATTCTGTGCTTCAGTTATTGCTGTTCTTCTTCTGCTTTCCTTTTCCAGGATTTTTTCCAACAAGTGAAAGGAACGCAATTGCAAACATGCTCAAGACATTGCTAAACCACATGTAACTTAAAGAGGAAATTAGTATCTTGTTGAATAAATGAGAGTAGATAAGCTTCTACTTGGGAACTAAGGAGCTTCAAACTTCTACAGGGCATCTCCTGCCCCAGGCAGGGTAGCTGCTAGAGGAGCTTATTATGTTAGAGATGCTGAAATGTTTTGATGATGAGCCAAAAAATGGGCGCTCTTTAAATGTTATCATCCATTCTGGTGCCAGAGACCTGCTCGCTGGAGGAAAACACAGAAATAGTTTGAATGTGGGGCTGGAGTTTTGTTTGGTTTTGATCGTGTGCTTGAATTGCTGTGTAATTGCCCCTGTGTTGCTGATTTGTGGCTGAAGTTTGCCCGAGGTCTGGACAAACCTGTTGAGGTAATTGGGGCTGGTTTTTTTCTGCTGGCCCATGCTGGGTTCCTGAGTGCCTCCAAAAAAAGCCATTTCTTGGCTGGAGAGGCACCAGCTGCACAAAGGGCGCAGTTCAGATGTGGAGCCGGTGGATTTGTGCCAACCTTCACCACTGCCAAAGCTGAAGCACTGAGTGACAAATGTCACAGTTCAGCCAAACTATCCTACACCCAGCCAGGGCTTTGTAGCCTCGTTACACTTAACGAGCTCGTCCATGCGTTTGTGGACAGGTTCAGTGATGCACACGCCTTCTGACAGATCATCACTGACATGGAAAGATTCTCTGCAGACTGTGGCTCTTCAGTTCTCCTAAAATCAACCACTGCTTTCAGCATTCGATTTCTTTTGTGTTAGTAAACACAAGAAGGACTGGAAATACTTTGAGGAATTGATTTTCAGTGTAGTCTGTCACTTACGAGGGATGCGAAGTGGCTCAGCATAACTGAAACACTTCTGCGGAAAGCTCACACCCAAAAATAATTAAATAATTTGTTCTAGTGCAGAGATAAGGTATATTTGAACCAGGAACCAGGGGTATCTTCGTTCTATCGTTGTCTTGTTAATGACAGTACAACAAAGTCATTTTACATTCCCTGCAAGTAAGTATTTATCTGCCGCATTTAAGATGACACATCAGATGGTAAATTCCAAGTTGTGAATTTCCAGGAGGTTTGATTAAAACCAAGTTCCCCTTCACCGTACTGAAAGTTCTGGTTTAGTCTGAACTTGTGTAACTGTGTTTGCATATGGTTGCATTCACATCTTTAGGTACAAGTGCATATGTGGTTTGTGGTGTCCAGGGTCACAGCTGGAAAGCATTGCTTGAAATGTTTCCAAGAAAACCTGATTCCTACCTGCATGTTCAGTACATTCCTTTTGCCTTTGTTTAGAATAGGGAACTAATTAAAGTTGGAAGCATATGAGTAAGAAGGACAAAGTATTAGTCATAAATGGAGAGGATTTTCCCAGGTCAGCATAAGGTTGGTCTAAATCTGATCATTTTCTCCAGTGCTGGACATTCTTGCTGGATGAGTTCTCAAGTGGGGGATTTTTCCTCAAGAGCTTTGTTTAGCAGAGGCGCTCCAGGCTGGGAATGCCTGAGAAACGTGGTGTTATCAGCACCTGTAACTAAGCCTCGGCAAAGACAGAAACACAGGGGGATTGTCTGCTACAAAATGTATGTCCAGCTCTGAAATACAGGAGGGCAGAAATCTTTTTCTTTTAGGTTTTGCCCAGTATTTACAGCTGTACTTAGCCCTTTCCCTATAGCAGATCCAACCACAAGTGCTCGGGGTAAGTATTTTGGCAAAGCTCTTACTCAGGCCATGTGCTAACTCCATCAGGATCCGAATACAACTTCATTCAAGCAGGTATTCCAGTTGGCAGCACTCCTGCCTCTCTGTTAATAAATGTGTCTCATCCCCCTTCCAGGACTCAAACCTTACAATACACACGGATAACCCCGACCTTACACCATGTTTCCAGAACACCATCCTGGCATGGATCCCCAGCATTTACCTGTGGAGTGCTTTACCCTTTTACCTTCTCTACCTGAAGCACAACAAACGAGGGTACATCGTGCTGTCCATGCTGAGCAGGTTCAAGACGGTGAGAGCTCTTTGCAGTGCCCCATGGGCCATGTGGAGTTCGTTTTTATTAGTTCAGCATCCGAGGAAGTGCCGCAGTAGGGTTTAAACAAATTTCCCTCTGATTTATCATATTGAAGAGCCTGCGCACAGGAACAAACAGGGTACATATAGATTTCTGAGGAAGGAAATCCATCCTGGGAACCCACCTTTCTGGGTAGAGAGAAAAATTGATTGCTCTGCCTTGAGCAAAAAGGCCCTTTGTGAGCCAAAACTGCACTGCTTCACTCTTACTTAAAGGTTTAAACCACTGAAAGCTGCAAACCAAAGACCTTAAGGTAGGTCTCGTGGGAATTTTATCTCTTTGTGAAAGTAAGCATGAGAAGGGCTTTTTCAAGCCACTCTCCCCACACAATATCAATGTGATTTCATCTGCACCTTGTGCTTAAAAGGTTCCTGGTGTCAGCAGCCCCTCAGGTCTGTAAGTGGCTGGGTCTAGGAGAAGCGAGGAAGTCGCATTCCATAGGCCATTAAATAACTCGGGTTATTCCTGGAGAAAAATACCAGGTTTCTGCTTCAGGGCATGCCTGTCTGCCTTTGCTCTGGATGCTGCCTATGTTTCCAATCAAAACTAAATGGGGGGGGGAAAATCCAGGCAAAATACATTAGTCTTTCTACTGGTTGTGATTGTAAATCCCTCAGAAAGCAGTTGAGATGAGATCCTTGGCTTGAGTGCAGCGGGACAGTTCATCAGGCTGCAGCTGATCAGCGCTGTGATTGTGTTTACGCAGCTTTGTTTTGCTGGGAATCTTTGAATCAGAATGGGGTTTTTTTTAGCTCTCTGACCGCCCCTGGAGAGGAGTTTACCAAATGCTGTTTCTGTTTGCCTCTCAGCTGTTTGGTGTCCTGCTGTGGTGTGTGAGCTGGGCAGATCTCTTCTACTCCTTCCACGAGCTCCTGCAAAACAGAACCCCTCCACCAGTCTATTTTGTAACTCCGCTGGTCGTTGGCATCACCGTGGTTCGTAGCTCTTTCTGTTCACTGTGACCCCTATGAATAACTTTTTCTTAGACAGATGAACGATGAGGAACCCCTTTGCATCCATTGCCTTATCTGGACTTCTTTTAACTGTATTATTAGTATTTGTATTACTGAAGCAAATTTTGCTACCAAAAAGGCCAGAGTCACAAATCTCTTTCTCGAGTAGATTCAGCTGTGTAAATGGAAGTATTTATAAGGGAGAGATTGTTCTGCCTTCCAACCTGCTTTCACCTCTTTCTCCAGGCTTGTGATCCAGTTCTGGAGAGAATTCGAATAGGACTTTGCCTAAAGAGAGAAATACAATAGAGCATGGCTTCTGCATTGTTCAGTATTGTATTGGACTTCGTAAAGCTGTGTGGTTGTTCCTCCATTAAATAAAACAAGTTGGCTTTGCCTAGGATGACAACAGGCTTGTGGCTGTTGTATGAAAAATAAAGCAGTAACATTTGCCCATTAAGTTTTTTAATTCCCTTGGTTAATTTTTTTTTCTAAATCTTGTTTTCTAGACAAGTCATGATGGTCCATCTGGACTGGAGAAATGACAGCTCCTACATTTGTTTAAAATTTAATTGTTCCTAGCCCTATGTGCAGAGGCTTAAAAATTGAATTCTAGAGATGAGGCTCTGAAAACAGCAAAACAAATTATTTCACAGTTATTCACTTCTCTCCTTGGAGGTTTTGCCATTGACCTTTGTGAAGTCATGATGGGGCTCATTTCAGAGAGGTCCTGCTGTTCTGGTGTCCTTCCAGTCGATGGTGGCTCTAAGAGCTGCCAACTGAGAGTGCAAAGAGGGGAAGCGCTGGGATGGGGCTCATCCATGTTCCTGTATTTACTTTTGCAGCTCTTAGCTACACTGCTTATCCAGTACGAAAGGCTGAGAGGAATTCAGTCCTCTGGAGTGCTCATTATCTTCTGGTTTTTGTCTGTGCTCTGTGCCGTGGGGCCTTTCCGGTCAAAGATCATGACTACAACATCACAGGTAACAAGCCGTCCTTGTTAGCGCTAGGAGAACAGGAAATGTAGCATCCCCATCTCTGTGAAAAGAATGAATCACCCGAGTTTGGAGTCAAGTCTGAGCTCAGGTTTTGCCAGAGAGAAAAAGGAGTTTGGTTCTGTTGCCTTGACTCAGACTTGTGTAACTAGAAGGGAACTGGATTTCTCAGGCAATGTCAAAAAGCAGATTTTGCTTAGCCCAGGGCTATACTGGAAGCCTGGTAGACATGAGAGAGCAACACCAATGCTGTGTATATGTGAACAGACTCCTGTCTTTTTTTAATCTCTCCCTTTTGCAGGGGGAGATGGGTGGTAGTCAGAGAGGACACATTTTAATATGTAAAGTTCTTTTTTTGCTTAAGCGGCTTGGCCACATTAGACAGTTCCATGGGCTTCCTAGTGTCAGTGCCTGATGTGCTGAGGACGGTGTTTTGACTCCACTGGGGCTGGAAATAGAGAACCGAAAGTTGGAGGGAGAGGAAAGAAACCTGGGCTGTTATGAGTCCTGTTTGGAAACATAGCAGGTTCTCCCACAGTAAGAAACTTGTGAAGTTTTTCACAGAAACAAATTTCACTAAGTAGGGCAAGGCGGATTGCTCCAGTGATTAGATCATCAAAGGCTGGGAGAGAGAGAGAGTGCTTGGAAAACATTGAGGTGATTGCTTCTCCTCAGTGAAATCAGCGTTGATTCTGTTTGGTGATTTCTTGTTTTTATTCTTGCTTCTTTGTAACATTAGCGGCATTATCCTGTTAGCAAGGATTTTCCTGTCGCAGGCTGTTATAAACATGCCAGCGGAAATTGAACTAAACCTTAAATGAGAGCCTGGGCAGAACTTTGTCAGATAATAGCTGCAATCTGGTGAGACCATTTCAAACACCACTTAGAGGCAGTTTTAATAAGTAAAAATATCGGACTATCAATGTTTGAATCCGTAATCATCTTGAAATGATGGGTGCAGAGCCTTAGAACAAGTCTGGGTAACATTTCTCCTCCTGCGACTGCCCAGAACCAAGTATTCCTTCTCTTGCACTTAAGGTTTATACATTTTTAAGTGAACAGTGAGAATGTTCAGAATGACATTAGGGCATGAAAGAGCTGTGTAAAGGATATACCCTCATAGCAAGAAGTTTTAGGTAAACCGCAGACTCGTGATTAGGAAAGGAAATATCTCTAGAGCAGATGGAACTCTTATTATGCAATGCAGTGGTTTTTCTGCAGCTTCTTCTGAAAGTATTTAACACTCACTGCTTGTCAGTGACAAGATATTAAAGTAAAAGGATGTTCTCTGATCTGGGTTGACAATTCCTGTGCTTAAGACATGATCTTGCAAGAACCCCCAGAGGTAATTTAAAAGGATGTTATGTAGACCTGATTCCAGAGGGTGTCTGCATGCAGTGAAGATGTATAAGCACTTTGAACTTGACATAATTTAATGAAAAGCTTGGAGATAAGCATATTCTTAGGCACTTGTCAGAGTACGAGCATACTTTTGTGAGATAATTCCTGCTAGGAACTACTTTGCAGTATTCAACTGTAGAGGAAGAAAAGAATTGCCTAAAAAAGCTGTGAAAAAAAAAGAGAGAGAGAGAGTACTGGGGAGCTTGGAAGTACAATAAAAACAATCATTTACAGTGTTTCTTTTCCCTCTAGGGCCATGTAAATGAAAGGTTCAGGTTTACCACATTTTACATCTACTTTGCTTTGATAATCATTGAGTTGATACTTTCGTGTTTTAAAGAGAAGCCTCCGTTTTTTTCCCCTGTTAATATAGATCCTGTAAGTATTTTTCACTTTGCTTCATTTGGATTTTACAGACTGTATGTTGTTTTGAGAGTTCCACTGAGAGTACTCGTCATTGAAAGCAGCTTTGGATTGTCATAGAGATGGCAGTACTTAGTGACCCTCTTACAAAACACTGGATATGGAGACTAATGTTGGGGTTTGGACTCTTTTTCCATTATCTGTGCCATCAGAAATGGCTCGAAGCTGTGTAGTGAAAGCAGCTCTCCTGCTTGCTGCTTCACAGCAGTGTAAATTACATTTACGAGCATTGAAGTGTAATATTAATTATTTCAAGAGGGTTTTTTTAGGTTATGGTGGTCTACTTGCTTAACATTCATCTCAAGTTAGTGAAAGTCCATGAGGTTTGTCTTAATAAATGAGTTCTATACGTGTGGAGAATAGATATAGAAAAACATTAATAACAGAATATATTAGTGGTGTCACAGGTTAAATTTCTTCTCCAATTCATAAAAGAGTCTCAATAATTGGATTTATGTTTGAACCAAGCTGAGAGAGAAGTTGAGTTCATGTCTTAAAATGAACATCTCAGAAACTGTAGAATGACATTTCACTTTATAGGTGTGATTTAAAGGCAGTACATTAAGCAGTTTTGAGATATGAAAGGAGTTCAGTGTGACATGGGAAATGAAAGAAATCAATTTTATGTCTCATTAGGACATAGGTACGTACATGTAATATGCCATATAATATGCCAAAACTGATCGAAATAGACTGATGTTGTATTAAAGTAATGGTAAATGTCTTGCTTTATTCATTTTGGGTTTTTTTCCCCCCATAAATTCATTATAGAATCCATGTCCAGAGTTAAATTCAGGCTTCCTGTCAAGACTGACGTTTTGGTGGTTTACAAGGTGAGTTCTCTCTTCAAGCTGTTGGACAGCTGACAAACCTCAAACCTGCTTGTGATCCGTGTTGCACAGAGTGAGCAGCACAGAGATTCTCCCTCTGTGAGTCACTGATGTTGGATGCCCTTTCATCCGCAGTGGTGTCAGCACTTCCAGCATTTGCCTTTTTAGAAACACAGAGCCCAAACTTTTTCTCTGCAAAGTATGGCAGCAACTGTGTCGTGACAAATAGAAAGTGCAGCCCTGGCTGTGCTCAACACGTCCTGGAATATAACCTAAACCAAGACATAGCTCTGTGCTCCACAAGATTAATTGTGGCAGCCTTTCACTCGGCCGAGGGTGCACTTTGTTTCCTGTTGAGGTTCATGGGTGAATGCTTTTTTATAAGGACATTTTCTGTGCAAAAGGGAAAGTAAACTGGGTTATGTATACAAATGATTGCCACCAACTGAGGCTGCTGACAAAAGATACGTGTATTAAAGATGCAAATTTGAGATTGGGCCTGCTACTCCATGATAAAGAAGTGGAGCAGCTGTCAAAGGTCATGTTAAGACCTAGTTTTTTCACAGTGGTTGAGATCTTCGTTCTTCCACCCTTGAGACTTCTATTGTCCTGGTAACAGCCCTGTAAAGTTCTTTTTAGTGAGGAGGTGAGATCTTTCTAAACTTCCAGAATGTTCAGCTTCCCCAGCGAGATTCTTGGCAACTATGATGTTTGTATCCCTTGACAAAATTCCCCTTACAGTCAAGGAGCTGCAGTTTTCAGAAAAATCTGATTTTTCTTTAACTCCAGTAAGATCCACTTTTGCATTTTGTTCACCTCTGATAGTTATTCCAGATAGACTTTATTATTTTCACTTCTAAAGCTGCACTGTTTCCATTTAACACCACAATTCCATCCAAATGCTTCTTCTCATAGCTGGTTTTTATTGTCTTTTTTCTTTCTGAAGTGGTATTTTCAATAAAATACATATAATCGGAAATACGTCATGTCCTTTCCTTAATTGCAAACATCAATAAAAGGAACAAAGGGTGATAATTATTCTCCCATCTCCCTTTCTATGGAGTATCTTCTTGCTTTTGTTAGCTTAATAGTCCTAGAGTTACTGGCAATGCTTTAAGTACTGTTTTCCAAACTGAATTGGACTGGTTTTCTCCATATGTGCAGCATGGCAATTCACGGGTACAAAAGGCCTCTGGAAGACAAAGATTTGTGGTCGCTGAACGAAGACGACACTTCAAAAACTATCGTGCAACAACTGAGTAGAGAGTGGGACAGAGAAAAAGCAGAGTGCAAACAGTAAGTACACGAACAAGTCTGCAAACTTGAGAGGTTGATCCGAGTCCTTTCGACGCCCGTAAGTTACTCATCCGTGAAAATGAGCCAACTAAAAATGCACCCACCACTTCGACCTTTCTGTTCCTCACTCGTTAATAGTCAAACTTTCTTATTTTAATACCTCTAGGCAGAAGCAAGCAGGAGCCCTGTGGGGCCTGTGTGCCACCATCACACTTTTTAGGTGCTTAAAATCTCTGTGGGCAGGTGGTGCCACTTCCCATGTGGAGAAGGGCTGGAGATGTGTGAGGAGAAGCTGTTGAGTTGGTTGGGTTGTAGAAAATGAACAACTTTTCACCACTGAGCTGGTAGTTGTCTAACTGCATAATTGCATCCCTCCCAGGCATGTTGGAGCACAGCTTCTGGGCACATAAACCAAAAGGAATTCCTCATCATCTCCATCATGAGTTTTTTGGCCTGGCAGTATTTTTAGCCTTAAGGCTCTCAGCAGTGAGCAAGTCTTCACTTCCCAGTAGTAAAGATAGGAAACTCAAAACATGTGAAAGGCAGGAGGGGAAGAGACATCCCACTTTGTTGCTGAGACCCTGCTGCTGTTGCCTGGAAAATTAGCAGCAAGATTATCCCAGTGTCTGATGGACACGGGGTGAGGGTCAGAACTTGCACACAGTTATATGCCTGCTTGAGAGGATTTCCTTCTTATTGCATATTCTGTCCTGATCTAATCTTAAGAAATTATCTATTGTGCAACTCTATTTCCTTCTCCTACTGGCTTGTGTCCAAAATGTTTCCAAGCAAATAGATGTGATAATAGTGTGTTTCAAATGAAAAATGTCAATAAGGAGGAGGCCTGTGCTTCCATTTCCTTTCATTGTGGAGATTTCTTCTCCATGTGGAGGCTTTCCTCTGTTCTTTTCTGTGCATGTCCTTGCCAAATTGGAAAGACCCTATTATTTGATAATATTAGGAGAGAGTTGTAATTTTCTTGGCAAGGCTAAACGTGATGTGGAGAGTTCCACTTTGCAGCTAAAATTTGAAACATTTCCAGTACTGACACCAGCACCTGTCCACTAGTGCTCTGTGTGGATGTGTTTTAGGTCTACTTTAGGGTTTATTTTGGGGGTTCTTTTCATTTTCTTTATGTCTCTATTTTTATGGTGTTGAATAATGTGCATTGTCTGGGTTCTGGTCTTTTTGCATAGACATAAATCTTACTGCCCCGGGCTATTTTACAGTAAGAGCACAGCCGTTGTGCAGGAGTGCCTGGGGTCCAGGAAAACTTTTGCTAGGAAACCAGAAACCATGCCTGGAGTTTTGTCAGGGGATTCATTGCATTTTGGAAACTATTCTTACAAACTGGGGCCAGTTGGCAATGAATTTAGCCATAAATTATGAGTCATATTTAGCTCAGGTAAAATTTTGTGGCGGCTGTATTAATGATTCTAAGATGGGGAAAAGAGGAAAAACAAAGGAAATCACTGTACTCCAGATTACTGGGTTTCACAGAACTCTAAAAGCTCTGCTTATTCTTCCATTATAAGTAGGTATTCTTTATTGCTTCATGTCAAATAACATTAGTGGTCGTTGCTTGTGAGCCATTTTAAATGCTTTTTTTTCCTTTTAACTCTCATTAAATCTGCTCTGAGCAAGCTTTTATGACATTAGAAATGCTGTGTCAATTTGTACACATGTTGAAAGTGTGATGAGAAGTATTTGCAGTGTACTGCAAATAGTAGTCATTTATTTTTAAAAACTTAATCAGTTGCAGCTCTGACATAGCTAAAGCTTTAAACTTGTTTTGTGGTAATGATTATCACATTTCTGTTGTTCCCAAACCTTTTTTGCTTCACAGCTGTCTTATGAGTTACTGTTAAATAATTGCTAAAAGTTAATTTGTTTCTAATGAGTTACAAGAGAGACCAGCATGGATTTAAAATGTTACTATAGATAATAAAGCACATAAAGAGTATTTTTCCTTTCTTTTGCTCTCTTTGCTTGTATGGCTGAAGTTTCTACTCGCTCGCTTTAGTGATAAGGGCAGTTTCTTCTGAGAAAATTAGGGCTGTGCTGGATGGAGAAGAGAGAGCTGGAATGCATTTCCCCTCATTTTTAGTTAGCTTCTGATTTTAGAGACTATCCTTACGAAGACACATTGAAGATGCAGGGCCTTGTCAGCACCGTTGAGAAACTGTGTGTTTTCCCATGAGATAAATCAGTACCTATTATCTGCCCTGCTATAAATAATGGCAAAGCTCTTTGCTTTGATGAAAAGCTGGGTGTGAGCAGTCCCACACACTGCTGAAAACCTGACCTCACCTAACTATGTGTAGTAAACACTAAAAGTGCATTTTCTCCCTTTGGGACTCCTAGCTGCAGGAGAACCATTGCTTTGCTGTTAGCTCAGCGTAATAAATATTTTTGATAGCACAAAGTCAGGGGCGAGTAGTCTTGTTTCTTCAAATCCTTCAATGAGTTTAACAGTCTGGTTGCTGGAAAAACAAGGCTTTGCTCATAAACTCTCCAGGTTTGATCTGGAAGACAAACACTGTTTGTTCTTCTCTGGGGGGAAAAAAATAAATTGTCTGGTTCTCCTCCTGCCCTGAAGCTTTATTGCAAAGACATTGGGATTTGCAAATGGCTTTTTCTGAAAGGATGTGGACAAGTTTATACATGTGGGCTGTTAGGCACAGCGATCACAGCGAATGCTCGAAGGCTGTTGGAGTTATTTGACTCTGCAGCTAGCCAGCTCCAAAAAATCTGCACAGTCTTTATGAAAAATCATAAATTCAACCTCACTTGGTAGTACTTACAAGTTATTTTTCAAATGCCTTCTGGTAAGTCTTCACTGTTTCTAGGGTGTCTTTTCCATCTGTTTTTTTTCTTGTAAGGCTTATGTGCCCCAGACTAATTTCCTTCTCCCTGCTCCACCTGGACTTAACTTTGCTGTCTGACATTCAGTCAATTGTTCTCTAGTCCCATAGCCCCCAGGAAACAGCAGCAATTTGATATTCGCTGGTAGAAGTGTTGCCAGGCTGATGTTTGAGAGCAATTCACGGAGGAAGTAATTTCCCAGACCACACCCTTTGTTGATGGGCAACAGAAGTCAGGCACCTAAACCCCAAAGGGGCTTCTACAAAGCCCACCTGGAGCCCTGGAGAGTAGTTTGGGCATGTTGGGCCCATTTTTCATCAGTCAGCCTAAAAGAGTATGTGGAAGAGCCACTTTTGTTAGCTATTTGGCAGAGGGAGAGGGGCAAAAAGTATGAAAGGAATCCTAGAATCCTGGAATCGTAAGGGTTGGAAAAAAACCCTACAGTAATTGAGTCCGATGGCTAAGAAAATGGATGCAGACAAACAGGATTTAAATGCTTAAATTGTCAACTGAGTAAAATTTAGGCACCCAAACCCAAGGTTTCTGTCTTGGAGGAATCTGGGCAGCTGTGGTCCAGATCTTGGGGATGGCCCAGCTTTGGAGGTGCTGTGGTTTGTACTCAATTTCAAGTTTCCACGAATGCAAAACTTTGTATTTTGAGAGTGCTGTGCCTGCTACAGTGCCTGTCTCCCCAAGGGGATTCATTCTGCTCCTCTGGAAGCAGCTGTGTGATCGGTAAGGGTAAGGGTTTAACACAGCTGCTGATTGAACAATGGCCACAGGCTCAGAAGGAGTAGGTGAGGGTGCCTTGTGTGGGACGTCCATAGCACCTCGTTGAGGATTCCTGTACAAGAAATTGGAGATCCAAGGTCAAGCCTGTCCTCTAAGAAAGTCCAGCCTTCCTCTGCTCCTCCTCTGGGCCACATTCTCATCCCATGGTGATTGATTTTCTGGCCTGTGGATTGCACCCCGTAAGTACTGCAGAAAAAGAGAAAAGAAAACAAGACTCAATTGCACAAGAGTGGCTGATCCTGAGCGCACCCTGATGGTGTTGGAAGTCTTGCTGTTGGTCAGGAGCAGAGCAGAGGAGGGTGCAGACTTTGGGGTGTTCCTGCAGTGCTGGTCACACAGGGCAGTGCCATTCTCGTTGTCAGTTGTCTCCTGTCACTTGTTTCGTTTCCCTAGAAAAGAGGATGTGTCATACATGAAGAAATCGAACCATGTGCTGAATCATGTTGGTGACGGCCCAGAGGAAGCAGAAGTCCTGATCAGAGACAAAAAGCACAGTAGGAAACCTTCCTTTCTCAAGGCCTTGTTGAGGACCTTTGGGCCATACTTCTTAATTGGCTCCTTCTTCAAGCTGATACAAGACCTACTCTCTTTCGTCAACCCTCAGCTGTTAAGGTTGGTTTACTCTGTGAGTAGTTTCTGTGTGCAATCCCTACGGAGGCTTGGCTTTGGCACGGGGCGTTGGTTTTTGAAATGCAGAGTTAGTTTCACTCACAGTGCCACGTGTGTGCTCCCTCACCTCCCCGCTGCAATGCCATGAGGCAGGAGTTCTTTGTTGTGGACTCAGCTGTAAATTGGACAAGCTTCGCCGACACTCACCATTTGCAAATCGCCCATCACCGGTGGGCAGCTTTGAATTACAAATTACCTGTTGCTCCGTGCTGCAGTCCAAAACAATTTCTCCCCATTTCTAAAGGATTAGCTGTGAAATCAAAGTGAAGCACTGCTGGCTGGATCCAGTGGTCTCTGGACATCTGATACCCTCATGTGTGGATGGTGGTCGCAGCTGTGGCGTGACTCGATGTGCGGATGATGTGTGATGCTCCAGTATGTGGTGCTCTGGCCATGCTGCTGTCATCTGGGAAAGGTTTTGGACCATTCAGATGAGTTCATGTGCTCTTAGTTGTGCTCAGCAATGAGAATGTGAGAGGCACAGTTGCAGTGAATTTCCATGTGAAAGAAAATTATGGTTCTATTAAAAAAACCCCCAAACCAACAGACAGAGAAAAGAGGTAATGAGAGAAGTGGTCTGTCCTCAAATTCTCTTTGTATGAGGAACACCTCTACCTCCCATCTCCAGGGAGCCAGTTGCTCAGCCTGATCCATAAAGGAATTTGTACAATCCCCACATTTTTTTTCTCTATTAGTATTATTCTTAAAGTGAGGAATTTACCAGATAATCATTAACTAGGAAGAAAGCAACAGTGGAATTACCAGCATTTCTATCAAACAATTATTAATGGAAAAGCACATATTCCTGTTAATGCATGAGAGAGGAATGGAGCTTGGATGGAGGTCACAGGTGGATGTAGGGAAAGGGAGAAGAGAAGGCTCTGCTCCTATTTGAGTGTCTCTTAAAATAACCAGTGTTCTGAGATCATGTTGTTCTGTGGGTGGTTTGTGACATACCCAGAAATCTGCTAAAAAGAGGGTCTGACCGAGTATGGTGACATTTAATAGCTGACAGTCTGTCTTCTCCTAGAGCCCCTGGTGAAGAGGAGGCTGCTGGCTGCCTCCTGAGAACACATTAAGTATAACCTATTCTGAGAATTTCTCAGATTTGCATAAATTCCTGAATACGTTTCAGTGATATCTCAAGGCGTATTATGGGGAATTTCTTCTCAGGTCTGAATTCCTGCAGTCTGGGAAAATGCCCTTCTAATGGGAAGGGAAGATGAAAAAGCCATGGCTGTCTGGCAGGCTGCATGTAAGATAGTTTTGCGTTTCTAAAAAGATTGGTGAATCCCTGGGACTACCGGGAAGAGGTTTTCCTGAAGCTGTTCACTTTTGCAGCACGAATGAATAGAGCAGCGCAGAAATAAAATCTCTCTAGACTGGAAGAAGAAAGATGTAGCAACCTCATGCTTCTACCACAAAGCTTTGGTTGCCTGATTTGTAGTTTCCAGGTGCATTTTTCTCCTACTGGTTGTTTGAACCATGGAGCCAAATCTCTGTTTCTCCTGTATTTTGGCAGTTCAGTATTCTGGTCAGTAGGCTGAAATCACAAGTGAGAGCACTGGACGCTTCCATGTGTCACTCTGCTTGCGTGCTGTGTGTCAGCTTGCAGCTCTGGCAGCGAGAACAGCTGTGAGGAGTAAGAAAGGGCTTTTCAATAAAAGATGCTCTAGCCAGCTTAATGGTACCATTTTACAAAAAAAAATAGGAGTGAAGAACTCTTTATGCATCCATTCAAGAGGATGTCTTTTAATTTAGCTTTTTTTTTGTGGGAAAACACCCCAGGCAGAAGCACTCAGGCTGCTTGAAGAGGATTTGGGTAAGAAGCTGGTTTTGCCTGCTCTGCTGCACTGCCCTACTCTGTCTTATCATTCACCTCCTGCCCTGGGGGGCTCAGTCAGTCAGCCATGTGTTTAAACCCTGAATCTCAGGGGAAACCAAGAGTTTCTCTTCATATTTCATTTTCAGGCTCATTTGCAAATGGACTTTCTCACTTACAGAGCTGAAGGTTTTTGCTATTGGATCTTTGCAGTGTTGTTCGACTGAAATCATAACTCAGCCTGTGTCCCGGAGAGCTGTTTGCTTTTTGTGGTTAGGCAGAGGATGTGGCAGGATGCTGTAGTTGGGAGAAGCTGTGTTATGTCCCATTAAATTTGTTGTGTGGTTTTTTAATTTTTGTTTCTTTTTCCTTTTCCTTCCCTAATCTCCTGACAAACAGCGTATTAATCGGCTTCATTAAGAACAAAGACGCCCCAGCCTGGTGGGGATTTTTGATTGCGGCTCTGATGTTTATCTGTGCTGTGCTGCAGACACTCATCCTTCACCAGCACTTCCAGTACTGCTTTGTTACTGGGATGAGGCTGAGGACTGGGATCACTGGGGTGATATACCGAAAGGTAAGGCTGGAATCATTCTGTGGGCTGGAACACCAGTGTACAGCCAGGCGAATGGTCTCAGTTCTCATATATTGAGGGAAGATTAGGCATGTTGGAAAGGAGTAGCCTCCTGAAATAGAAAAAGATTGGGGGTTTGGTGAGTTTTTGGGAGTACCTTTTTCATACTTTACAGCATTTTCCAGTGATCAGGACTGTAATATGGGTGTTCTGCTAGGTTACTAGACATACCAACACTGGTTCACTTGAAATGCTGAAAGAGGAGACACTTAGATTAGATGTAAGGAAGAAATTCTTCCCTGTGAGGGTGGTGAGGCCTCATCCCTGGAAGTGTCCAAGGCCAGGTTAGGTGGGGCTTAGAGCAACCTGGAATAGTGGAAAATGTCCCATGGCAGGGGTGTGGAACTGGATGTTCTTTAAGGTCCCTTCCCACTCAAACCATTCCGTGGTTCGGAAGAGGGCTCCAGGAGAAGAGCACGTTTATGCTGTGAGTGGATTAGACCAAACGACGTTTTCTTCAGAGTGCTACATGCTGCTTGAACTGGAGATGCTCATAAGCAAAACCATTTCATGAGCTCTTGTTCCTGGGAGGTGTAAGGTGAATTATTTTATTCTTTTTGGAGAAGCACATTCTTGGACAGTGTCATTTTGCTAATACTTGAGGATTTGTTCTCCATGTGTATGAAGATAGTGAATGCACTGAAGCTCTCTCCCTTGTCAGTCCTTAGCCATCACAAACTCAGCAAAGCGCTCATCTACTGTTGGAGAAATTGTCAACCTGATGTCAGTGGATGCCCAACGTTTCATGGACCTGATGACTTTCCTGAACATGTTGTGGTCTGCACCACTCCAGATATTTCTGGCTTTGTATTTCCTCTGGCAGGTACAGACATTGTCACAATTTTATTCATAGTTCATCTAAATGATGTGCAAGTTTTTTCTTTTTCCTTTTTTTTTTTTTAATTTGTCAATTTGACCCTCCACTGCATTTTTTACAAACTTTAAGTGTTCTGTCCTGTAGTAAAGTAGCTTTTACTGCTGCACACCCTCACTGAATGTCTTCATTATTTTGTTCAGCTGATAGGCCAGATGGGCATTTGAAGCAGAACATTTCCTTTGTCTTTTCCCTGTCCTTACTATACTTTGATGGGCTCAGTCTTGGACTCCTGTTCCCAGTAGTTGATACAAATGAGAGCTGGAGGGAAATGGTTTAGAGCCCAAACCAAACAAAAACCTGGACATAGGAAATGTCACGTGGAGAGATTATATCCTGCTACATAAAGAAGTTTTGTGCAAGCCAGTGTGAAACAAGTCTCACGTGGAATAACCATAATTTTTCCTTTGCTATAGTGACATTGTTTCAGGTTTATTCCAGGTTCAGTTCGAGTGCTGGCTTTCAGGCTTAAAATGTTTCTGTGCAATTAATGTCTTTTACTGCATAAAACAGTAGCACCAACTTAACCATATTGATTTCAACTCAAAAGCCATTAAATTGCAGCAGCTTTGAGTTACTGCTCTGCTGGAAGCTGAACTCTGGTAGCCAGCAGTTTGTATGCTTGTACTCACACTGAGTGTACTGGGTTAATTCTGTAATTACAGTTCCCTTGATCAGAGAAAAATCAAGAGAAAAATTCCTATCACCGATACCAGCAGCATAATAATAATAATAATGATAATGATAATGATAATAATTCAAAGTGGTTGTTTTTCTGTCCTATTTTTCTGTCTCCTCTTCACAGTCATTCTGTGGAATCACAACACTTTGCTGGGATAAGTTCAACTTGTCACCATTGATTTCTGTTTCTATCACTCGTTCTTGTTTTAGTGCTGACCGTAGGGAACGCTCGGGTATAACAACTAACTCTTTCTTTTTAAATCAAGACTTTAGGGCCTTCTGTGCTGGCTGGAGTTGCTGTGATGGTCTTACTGATCCCATTTAACTCTGCAATAGCAATAAAAACCAGAGCATTCCAGGTGAGGTACCAGCAGAGGAGGTAATGTTATATGAATTGGCAGCTGTGCTATGAGAAATGAAGACATCAGGGGTGTTGTTAATAAGATGCCATTTGCAACAATTTACTTATGAGTAAGAATGTACTGATAGATTTAATAACTGTATCTTCTTAGATACTTTTTCCATAGTGAATTGAATGCAGTTTAAGGGAAAGGTGTGTCATTGAGCCAGTGGCTTCTTCATATCCCTGGAGCAGCATTTGGGATTAGCAGGAGGTTTCTTTGTTTCCATATCCCTTCACCTGGTATCTTCCTCTAGGAGTATCTAGAGAAAGGGCAAAAAAATGCTGTTCTTTAAGCTGCAAATGAATGTTCTCAGAGGTGGCAGCTAAAACCTGACAGTTCGAGTTCTATGCTAAAAGCCAGTGTTGATGTTCACTGCTACTGAGCTGGGCCAAATTTCATTTATTATCGTAAGGTAAAATGATCCTTTATTCCTTTCTTTGTAGCCTTAGCTGTCTCTAGTCAGGGAAAGCTGAAAAAATACCAATATAACAGTGCCCTCTGGCTTTGTGCTGGAAAAAAATCTAATAACTGGCTTGTGCTATGCAGCCTATCAGACTGTTTGGAAGATTAAAAAAAAACATTAAAAGTCAATCTGTTGGTGTAAAAAAAAAGGTAAGAGTTGGAAAATGAATAGAAATTATGGCATTTAAGCACAGCCTTAATAAGAGAGTGATATTATTATATGCCTCAAAGAGACATACAGGCTTTTGAAATCTCTTGGATGCTGACATGTCAGCAGTAGCATTCCTTTTCTCCCTTGCCCATTATGAGATGCTCAGAGCTGCATAACTTGCTGTGCATGTGTGTGTGAATTTTGTCCATAAATTTGAGCAGGGATGTTTTTGTTTTAATAACTGAATGAAGCACTGTATTTTCATACATAGGAAAAAAAAAACCTAGCCACAATTTTCAAGGGATAAGAAATACAACTGTGCAAACAAGGAAGAAAAAAACCTGAAGAAATCAAAGTGGTAGAGTAGTATTTTTGTGAAGTGCCTGAATCTTTAAGATGGTTTAAAAATGTAGCCCTTAAGAGTGAAGACGAGCGGAAAGCTTTTGTGCTCCGCTTTCCAGGCATTTCCTTTGATTTGCGGTGTCTTTGGAGATGCTGACTTGCGCAAGCAGCTGATAACAGTTTGGCTTTCTGTAATTACCTTTTGCATCCTCTTCAGAAATAGCCCGAGGGCCACCACAGCTGTGAGACATATGTTGAAAGCTCCTCGGTAGTCCTGGCTGTGACTCTCTGTCTCCTGTGTTTACCAATAACCCAGGTGGAACAAATGCGATATAAAGACTCCCGCATTAAATTAATGAACGAGATCCTGGGTGGCATCAAGGTGCTGAAGCTCTATGCTTGGGAACCATCCTTTTCAGAAAAGGTCCTGGAGATACGGAAGAATGAGCTGAGAGTTTTGAAAAAATCTGCCTATCTCAACTCTTTGTCCACCTTTGCCTGGATCAGCGCGCCCTTCCTGGTAAACTGAATTTGCGTGGTCCTCTGAGCTGTACAAGTGCACCCTTGAAGGATAAGGCTGAGGCTTTCTGCTTGCTAATGTACATAGGAATAAAATGTAAATACTTTTTGAAGAAATTATTCACATGCTTTGAATCAGAGTTCCCTGTTCTCAAAAGCCCTTTTGTTAATCGGTATTAAAGTATTTTGTGATAAAGCCTGCCAGTGGAAGCTGGGAATAGCTGTCACAGGAGAATTTCCAACCACTTCAAAGTATTTCCCATAACAAATTGAAACGAGAATTTGAAACCTCAGAGAGATCTGTGAATAGCAAAAATAGCAAAAGAAACTTTAATTGAGTCAGTCAGGACAATGTCTGTCTTTAGCTCTCATTTCTACCTTCGTGTTACAGTGCTCTGCTTGTTTTAGTGAGAGAGAGAGTTGTTAAATTATTCTACAACCCAAAAAAGAGATTGATTTAATGTGAAAACTAAAGCCCAAATGATAACATTGCCAACTCTGAAATGCTTTTTCCTCAATTTTGTCTTTTCCTCTATTTTCCACTTCACTGGACTGTGATCCCTTTTCCAGAAAGGGTTTTGGTGAATTAAACCATTCAGATAAGTCCTTGGTCAAAACTATTCCCAGCCAGCTTTTCTCGAGCTCAAAGGCCCAGCCCTGCAGGAATGATCTGAACAGCCTGGAGGTCCTGCCCGTTTCATGGTTCCCTAAAGTCACTGCACTTCCTTCAGTGCACATTCCTGTTCCTGCTCACTGCGAGTTTGCTGCGCAGGATGGTCCTTCCACAGCGGATGGCCCCTGTCATGCAGCGAGCCAGCAAATAACTTGGATTCCACTCCCTTTTCTATTGAGTGGTGAATCTCGTTTGCTTAGCCTGCAGTTTACAATGGGAAAATTTGCTTGGGTGGAGCTGGAAGAAACCACGGCCCGGTAACAGCTTTCCTTTTCTATTTACCCAAGACATGTAGTTCACCTCTTGAACGTCTTAGTTCAGCTGAATGTAGCCATTAGAAACCTGAAAGTTCTTTTATTCTGTGTGCCCTTTTTTTGTCCCAACTTGTCCATAGGACTTGTCATTCTTAAAGCATGTTGAAAAGGTCAGACACAAGGAATGTTCCCGGTTTTGTGGTTGATACTTTTATTTCTAAGATGCCTGTCAGGCTTGAATGCTTTTTAAATGTCAGAATATACCACACATCTTGCAGTAAACTCCCCTTCTGACTTTCAGGTAGCACTGACAACGTTTGCTGTGTATGTCTCTGTGGATGAGAAGAATATTCTGGACGCAGAAAAGGCTTTTGTCTCCCTGTCCTTGTTCAATATCTTGAAGTTTCCCCTCAATATGCTTCCGCAAGTCATTAGCAACATTGCGCAGGTAGGAGGGCCTGGAGCATGGGTTGTTCTGAAAAATTTGAACAGAAAGAACATATCCTTGATTTCTGGAATGCAGAGATCCCTTGCACCTGCCTGTTAGCTGGTTTTCCTTTTAATATCCTTCCTTTCCTGCTGCCCTGCATTGGAAAGCCTGACATCTTCTGAGTGAGCCTGTCTGTGTGAATTTTGCTTTGCTCAGATAAACTCAGCTTGGTGTGAGAAATTTCACAGTTAAAAGCTTGAATTTCAGCATAAGACTCATTGCAGGGAAAGAATGACTCACTGTTCAGGAAGCCCATGGGGGGAAGCTCGAGGCATTGTGCATGCTTTCTTTTTCAGTAGTAAGAGCACTAAGTCCTCATTAAAAGAATGATGAAATAACGCCACATTCTTTTCTTAGACAAGTGTTTCCCTAAAGAGAATTCAGCAGTTCCTGAGTCACGATGAACTTGATCCAAATTGTGTGGAAACAAAAGTGATTGCACCAGGTAAAGATGTTGATATTTTTCTAAACGATGCTCGTGCAGCAGACGTATCTCTTTTGGACTGGTTGGGCTACGAAAAAAGGCAAAAAGAAAGTAACAGTGGTAATCTTGGGTTAAAAAAAAAAGGAAGGAACTGCTGCTCTGAAAAGTATGTGTTTAGTGTTCAGGCTATGTGGAAATCAGAAAAGTTTCTGGCCATATTTTTGAGCTGATTTTGGACCTGAGTTTGCATCTGCAAGGCGCTGGATGCTGACAGCACTGAATGTGGAGTGCATCCACTGACCACGGACAGCAAGGCTTGTTCAAACCTTTCACATTGCACAAATGCTCAGGAACTTTGTGAACAGTTTTGACTACTTCTGTTCAAAACAATATCCCAAAACAATTGAGCAAGCCAAGTGGTCTCAAAAAAATGTGTTTTATCAAGTCACAGTGGCTTGAAACTTGTGTGTGATGCTGTAGACAGAGGAAGAGGCGCGGCTGTGTGGCTGTCATGCAATTACTGCTCTACTCCACCCCACCAGGAGGCAAAGAAAACCTGTGGATCTATAACTTGTTAAGCGTGGCAAGCAAAAAGCTGCAGAGTGTCAAAGTTAATCTGATCCAGCAAAGTCAACAGCATGCAGTGATCTCCTACTGCCTTGAAAGAGGTTTCTGAAGTAAAGTTGTGCTGGTGCTGAATAGCACGTGTTGGGAGCAGCCCCACCAGGGCAGGGCGAAGCAGGGCATCTTTTCAGCTCCCTAGATCTGTAGCTTAAGCTGCAATCAGTTATTTTCACTCTGAACAAGCCTGTCTTGTGACCCACAGGCATGAGCCTGTGCTTCCCATGCCAGCAGAGTAGGGAAGTGCAGTGTGTGTAAATAAAGATCCCTCTGTCAGCCTGTTCTGGGTTGTGCTGTTGTGTGTAACGCATTTCCCGCCCCTCTGTTGCTGTGTTTTTGCCACACAGGCAACGCCATCAGCGTAAGGAATGCGACGTTCAGCTGGGGAAAGGAGCTTAAGCCAACGCTGAAAGAGTAAGATTTCTTTGTGCAGTTGCAATACAACATCTACCTGGTTCCTGGCTCCTGGGAGGTCTGGTTGAAAGGTGTCTGGTAAAAACCGTGCGTCGCATGTCAGCATCTCTTCTGCCTTTAAAACACGGAGCTAACCCTCGTGCCTCGTGGTCTTTAGGCTTTATAGAACAGGGCTGTAAGGCTTTAACTCCACAGCAACCAGCATAAAAACCTATTGAAAGACAGGCTCCATAAATTCCTTAAATAGACTTTTTTTTTTAACTGAAGCATTGGACAAATCCAATTGATCTGATGGATTTTGAGGACAGTTGAGGTGTCTGTGTTTGGACCTAGGTGTGCCAGCAGTGGTCTGTTCCTTGAAGAGTCTTGTGGCAGACTCACCTCTGTGGCAGTGGAAGGGCTATTTCCAGACTGTGGGGGTGAATGTTTTGCGCATTTGCCTGTTTGAATGAACACCAAAAAAATTTGCCTGGAAGCTTATATTCCTTCTGTTAGCATCAGGGTCTGGGTAAACAGAAGGCTGGCTTGATTTCGTTAGTGAAAAGCACTTTGATGGCAAAGAGACAGTGTCCATCAGTCATTTTTGTATCAGTTCACCTTCAGGATCTAAAGCAGTACCTTTAAGAGCATAATGGGGAAAACAGTAAAGGATTTTAGTTGGGGAAGTCCTGTTTTTCTTGTGTCATTGTGAGCCCCATTTACCAGCACTGGAAATACAGTTCTAAAGTGGTTTGAACATTTTTTAGATGGGATGTATTCACTCACTACTTTCGAACAATTGCTTTTGGTTTTAAAATCAAACCCCAAAATACTTCTGGAAGATTGTCTCCTTTCGAAATGCTTATTAACCCAATTTGACTTGCAGATGGATTGATACAACACAGAAAAGAGTCTTAGAAGGCTTATTAACAATCCTACTGCTTTAGCAACCAGCAAGATAAATTATGCTGAGTTTTCATTTGCTTCTCAAGTTCTGGTTGCAGTTGATTGTATGCAAGAAAGGGAGGAGAAAACCAGTGACCAAGCTTTGCTGCTTATATCCGGTCAGGCTGTGACCGTGTATTTCAGCCCTGGTTTAAAGACCCCTGATTTCTTTAGTAAACTAATGTTTAATTAATTTCCAGCCTGTTTCTTCCACAGTATAAATATGTTGGTCCCCAGTGGTTCTTTGGTTGCCATTGTTGGCCATGTTGGCTGTGGAAAGTCTTCTCTGGTGTCTGCTCTCCTGGGTGAGATGGAAAAGCTGGAAGGAGAAGTGGCTGTGAAGGTTGGTGTCGTTTATGAAACCATTTAATGATGATGGGGAAATGTGCTGCTTATGCCTGCCTTTGCTTAGAATGCACCTCAGGCTCCAGAGGGAATTCTAGTTGCTCCTCTGGCAGCTCGTCTGCATGTTTGAGCTTTGCCCACTTTTATATGAAATTACACTCCTGATTTGATCAACAATACGTGAGCAGTTAGCACACACATACATGTGATGTGAATGTGGAGGAACCAGGAGCTATGTATGTGCTGAAGATCTTACCCAGAACTGCATGCATGAATTCCTGCTTGTTCCGAGTCAGAGGTTTTCTCTCTCTCCCCTTTTTCTAGGGTTCTGTTGCTTATGTGCCTCAACAAGCCTGGATCCAGAATGCCACGCTGAAAGATAACATTTTGTTTGGCCAAGCTCCTAATGAGGAAAAATACCAAAATGCCTTGGAGGCATGTGCTTTAAAAACTGACCTGGAAGTTCTGCCAGGAGGAGATCAAACTGAAATAGGAGAGAAGGTAATTTTTTTAGGTAGTTTGTTGTTTGTTTTTTTTTAAAGTCAGACCTGCCTGGTGAATCCTGTTCTAGCTAAAGAGAGAATACTGTTAAGTCAGCACTTGATTTGATTTGATCTTCACAATGGCATCCACGCTACAATCAGCACTAAAACATGCAGGGCAGTTCTCTGGAAAGCACTTGGACTTAAACTGTTTCCTAACTTTAGGCTTGTGTGTGTATTGTGATGCAGAATTACACATCCAGCCCTGGAAGATCAGAGGACCCTCTATTTGTCATGAATTGTAAAGGTGCATCTGTCCAGAATCACTGAAGGCCTTTCTTTTCCTCTAGGGATAAAAAGGGAGGGAACATATGGTTGTGCTTCCAGTGAAAAAAAAAATAATACAATCATCCCTTAACACATTTTAATGAGAAACATTTGCACCTGTGATTACCAACAAAAATATTCTTTTTTCATAGGCCACTAAGTTTGAGTTAGATTTCATGAAATGGCGTGGAGATGTGGATTTGTGTGTAAAATGAAGGATGTGGAACATGTTCCAGGTGCCACAGCCCTGCTTTGAAATTCGCATTTTCCATTCCGATTGACAGTTTTGCTTTTTATAGTTTTGTGTTTTAACAGCTCCCTTTAGGAGCTTATTAAAAAGAGACTTACTCCATCTCCAGATTGCTGGGTGAGTGGAAAATTTGGCAGTGAACAGGCAGATCCTAGAGGCGTTCTTTGCCTGTCTCTGGGGTGGGTTATTCTCTCCAGCGTTTCGATTTAGCACCCAAGTGCTGGGCTGGGTGAGAACCATGAGTACTCAGAGCTTCTGTGGGACACGTTTTGTTCTCTCCTGTCTCCCTCCAGGGTATCAACCTGTCGGGGGGGCAGCGGCAGCGTGTGAGCCTGGCCCGGGCCGTGTACAGCAGCTCGGACATTTTCCTGCTGGACGATCCCCTGTCCGCCGTGGACTCGCACGTGGCCAAGCACATCTTCGACAAAGTCATTGGCCCGGACGGGGTCCTGAAGGGAAAAGTAAGCTGGGGTTTAGATCCTCTTAAAAACGCACACAAACTCAGGAAGGCTGAAGCTGTTTCACCACCCAGGCCCGAGTGCCAGCTCATTCCTGAATTTCTGTGTGTAGCTGGCAACGTGGGCACCTTTCCTCGCAGCCCAGGTTGCGGTGAAATGCTGCTCACACAGGGCCAGGAACGCTGTGGTCTGGTCAGAACATGTAGCAGCAGAAACCTACCCTGTCTTCTCAAATCCCTCCTGTGAGATCTCCAGAAAACAAGGCTGTGCTGGAACTTGCACAGGCTGGTGGCGTTAATTGTCATTACTCCGAGGCAGCGCAGCCAGGAAGCTGCACCAAATACGGATGTTACAGGGGACATTGGCAACAACAACCCAAACTCCAGTGGCTTGGCTGCACCTTCCACTCCTGCTGTCATCTTCTCAGATCATCTCAGAACTCAAAGGGAAGGGCTGCAAAAAAAATCAGCATAAAGGAAAGAGGAGATGATAACTCAGTGTGTTTACTTTCCTCTGTGTTTTTGTCAGCAGTAGGAGCATAGCGAGTTCATGTACATATTTCCAGGCTGATTTGCCTAATGTGGACAGTGTTATTTCACTGGGCATTTCACCTTGACGCAATAATTCACTCCCTGTCTCAGAAATTTGGTAGTGTTTGGCTTGCTGAGTACTGTCAGTCCCCACAGTGCAACTGAGGGATTTGTGGGTTTTTTCCTTTTCCCTATCCAGACCCGAATCCTGGTGACCCATGGCATCAGCTTCCTACCTCAGGTAGATCATATAATTGTCCTGGTAGATGGCAAAATCTCTGAAATGGGATCTTACCAAGACCTTCTGAAACAAAACAAGGCCTTTGCAGAATTCCTGCGGAATTATGCACTGGATGAAGACATCGAAGAGGATGAACTAACAAGTACAGTATTGTTTTTTCTTAAAACATGTCTTTTTTTGTCAACAAGATTACAGATATTTTCTCTGTAAAGTGTCCCTGGTTCTTCATGGCAACCCGGCATTTGCCTTTGTACTACCGTGAAAATTATTGTCCATGGCCAGGTCTGTGTTACTGAGAAATCTTTTCACAAATTTCTTTCAAAATTTCATGTGGTTTGTCCTAGAAAAAAGGCAATTCTTGTCTTAGAAATTATTTTAAACTTGGGAATTTATTTTACAATTAGCGAGGTCAAGCTCAGCAGGAAGACAGAGTAGCCAAGAACAAACTGGGCTTTCTATCAAAGGGGCTGCCCAGAGTCTGGTGTGTTTTCTGTTTAGATGTGGTTGGGTTTTTTTTTTTTCATGTAGCAAAGTTCAAATGACAATTTAATCTTGGGTTGCCTTTCAGCTTGGTTTGATTCTGACAAAATGGTGCAAGATGAAAGCATTCTGGTGGATGTTTCCCCTGTGTGACAGTGTTCCCACGCTCTGTGATTGCAGCACTGCTGCTCTCCAGCCAGGCACAGGAACACGCACGGCACCTTCTAGGCACGGCAGAGGCTTGCAGGACTCCTGATGTGACTCCCCCAGCCCAGAGTCATGCCTAGAATGTGCCCTAAGAGTGAATTTAGCTGGAAGCAACTCTAACACTATTGCCTGGCGTTCTGATGGGTTAAAGGGATGTGACAGAAATGCATTTGGCAGCCAACCTGCCTCACAAGATCTTTGCAATTTCGTTGGGAGAAGTGATGCACAGAAGAGATGTGAGCAAAGCTAGGGGGGAGCTTATGCACTATGATTTTCCTGCTGGGGTTTTGTTTTTCATGACTTTTCCTTTGTATAGCCACCTTTCTCTGTGTTCCCTGTGCTTTTCTGTGGCAGAAAATCCGAGCTGTGATCTTGTCTTGCAGTGCTGGAGGAGGAGGAAGTGCTGCTGGCTGAAGACACCCTCAGCATCCACACAGACCTGGCCGATAACGAGCCCGTGACAAACGAGGTCCGCAAACAGTTTCTTAGGTAAACACGAGGTCTTTGCGTTTCTAGTCTGTGTCTGGGGGAAAAAACCATCTTTCACGTGTCAGTCACATGCTGCTTCTCCATCTGGGCTTTAGTTTCCTCGATTTCCTCTCATAAATAAATTGGTTTAGTATCCTTTTAAAAGTAAATGTGAACACGCGAAGAAGATCAAACATCTATTCCTTCAGTCTTCTTTTCAGTCTGGACTGAACCAGTTTCTAACAGCAATTCTCTGGTTCTCAGGTAACACCACTGTGTGTATTTACCCACACAACACTGAACTGCTGCCAGATGTGTGATAAACAAACCCCTTGCATTGCACCTTTCCAATGGGAGCCCTGGAAATCTTTAAAGGTTTTTATAATCATACCTCTAGGTGCTGTCCAGCTACTGCTGATATGAAAACAGAGAAGCTCAGGGTTTAGTTTGAAATGTCTGCCTTGCCATGAAGCCTCTAAAGGCCTTTTCCAAAGAGTTCAGGCTCTGCCACAGCCTTTCGTAGATCCTGCATTTCTGGCATCCCTGAAAATACAGAGGGGTGGTGCAAGCACCCACAGCTGTGAGTGAGGCTGGCATGAGAACTTAGTAGAAGAGCTGGGAATAAATCCAATTCACTACATCCCAGCCTTGCTTTAGCACTGCCACAATATGCCCTTTTCCTCCTAATGACTCTTTTGTTTTAACTAGGCAACTTAGTGTAGTGTCTTCTGAGGGAGGAGAATGTCCCAACAAAATGTCAACGAAACGAAGAGTCTGTGAGAAGAAGCCAGCAGAGCCTCCTCTGCCAAGAAAAAATGCTAACGAGAAACTTACTCAGGCTGAAACCACTGAAACAGGCACGGTATGGTTTGATTCCCCCCTCCCCTTTTCTACCTTTTTTTTTCTGTTTGAAAAAAAAAATCCTTTTTCTTTTAACATTTGATCCATTCCTGTTAAATGTGTTGTATAAATCACAACTGCAGGCTTTAGGCATTAATCTGGTGGCCACTGATCATTCAGATTAGGGATTTTGGCAGAGGTTTTGGCACCTAGCTAGCGCTATATACTTAAGGAAAAAAAAAAAGGGGAAAAAAAATCTCTTCCAGCTCCCTCCACAGTCACCCGATACTGCAGAGCTCTGCACTCCATCAGCCCTGCCTTTGCCTCACAGAGCTTTCAGCACTGTTGGTTCTTAAATTGTTTGGCTGCTGCTGAGTCCAGCTGCAGTACTGGGTTACAAGAGCCAGCTGCCTCTGGGTGCCAGTGGGGCTGTGCTGCCCAAATACCTGCCAAGCCAACTCCAGAGCATTTTGGGCTCGTAGGTGCAGAGGGGCTGGATTCCTCTTGCGTAGGGCCAGGGAGGGAAATGGGGACAAGAAAAAAGAGAAGATGGGAACACAAAAGACGGGGACAGAAAGGAGCAGCAGATGGAAGAGGAGCAGGGAGGTTTGGTTCAAAAAAAGCCCCTTCCCTGCAGTTCAGAAGGCTCAGTCTGTTCTGTTTAGTCTGATGTACATGGTCCATGGCGCAGACATGCAATTAACTTTTTCTGTGCATTATTTTAGCCTTCAAAGTTCCTAATCAACAACACTTGTTCTTTTAATTATTCCTTCTTATGCTTTTTTCTAAGGACTGAGTTTTGTCCTGAGTCTCTGTCTCCTTTTGCTTCTCTGCCTTTTTGCACTACCTTAGAGACAGCACCTTTACTTCTTGCCATAAACATCATCTGTTTATGTTCCTGTTGGGGAGCATTAGCGTTTGGTACCTCATTTAAGTTGCTGTGAAGACACAGAATGGAGGCATGTTCAACACTTTTCCTTAAATAGGCCATTTAAAGTAGTCTTGAGTACGATACTCCTGCCAAGTTGCTTCTTCTGCCTGAAAATCTTGGCTCCCATTCTTGTTACCCATCCTTTGCTGCTATTTGATCAGCCTTCTTTCTTTCTTTCTTTTTTTTTCCCCCTCCTCTGACATAGCCTTAAAAACTAAAACCCCACAAAACACATTAAATACAGATCCTCAGTGTGGAAGAGAAGAGTATTTTGGAGAGGTTTCTGACTTGTTTTGAAAGCCATCACCCTGACAGGGAGCTCAGGCAGATGAACCTTTCTCTGTGGTGTTTAAGAGTTTGGGCAGTTTTGAGTTAGACTGGTGTCAGAGGGTGTTAAAGTTTTGTCAGCAGTTCCTCTCACAAAGAATTTTTCTATCTCTTAATTCTCTCCAAACTCCTGCTCGTGTGGGTTGTACAAACCAGCTTTGGTGTGTGATTTTGCAGGTGAAGCTATCGGTGTTCTGGCAGTACATGAAGGCTGTCAGCCCTGTCATTTCTTTGGTGATCTGTTTCCTGTATTGCTGTCAAAACGCTGCTGCCATTGGGGCCAACGTGTGGCTCAGTGACTGGACCAATGAGCCTGTGGTAAATGGGACTCAGCACAACACAGCCATGAGAATCGGGGTCTACGCTGCCCTGGGCCTCTTGCAAGGTGAGGACAGGTAAAATCATCATGCCCCAGGTGTGTAGGAAAGAGGTATTAGGTCGGAGAGCCGTGGCACTGGTTGCCGGTGGTCCAAAAAGATGGCAGATTACATATTAGGAAGAAATTATTTACTGTGCTGGTGGTGGGGCCCTGGCACAGGGTGCCCAGAGAAGCTGTGGTTGCCCCATCCCTGGAAGTGTCCAAGGCCAGGTTGGATGGAGCTCTGAGCAACCTGGGATAGTGGCAGTGGGGTTGGAACTGAGTGGTCTTAAAGGTCCCTTCCAACCTGAGCCACTCTGTGATTCTATGATTCTATGAAAATTGCCTCCAGCTCCTATCCTAAGGAACTCATGTTTTGAGTTTTTGACCTGGAGCTACAAAGTCTGATCTCAGCCCAACACTTCTAATTGTGTTGTGAAGCCCTTAGCCAGGGGGGTTGAACAGGTGATGTGGAAGCTTGAGAGAGGCAAGTTGGAAAGAAAACATGAAAACTGCAGTGCAGAAGGGGATGAAGGGTTGGAGTGAAGTTGTAGCATTAGGACTTCATGGAGGCCTGTGGAAAACAGCAGGAAGATGGTTGTGTGTCTGTTTGCCATAGACAGGATGGGGAATCCTGCAGATGTTCCTGTGCCTTAGGCAGCAGTGGGTGCAATGCTGATGTGCACAGAAGAGAAGGGTGGGCAGGGAATAAAGTGAAGCAAAACAAGCTTGGAGTACAACAGGAACTGCCAAGGGTCAGGGAGCTGTGCATCGTGGGCATCATGGGGATAACACATCTGTTCCTCACCTGCCAGGGCTCATCGTGCTGATCTGCTCCTTCACTCTGGCCATGGGGGGCATCAACGCTGCCCGGACCCTCCACGCTGCACTGCTGGAGAACAAATTCCACACCCCACAGTCCTTCTACGACACCACCCCGACCGGGCGCATCATCAACCGCTTCTCCAAGGACATCTACATCATCGATGAGGTCATCCCACCCACCATCCTCATGTTCCTGGGGACGTTCTTCACCTCCTTGTCCACCATGATCGTCATCATAGCGAGCACCCCACTCTTCGCCGTGGTTATAGTCCCACTGGCGATTCTCTACTTCTTAGTTCAGGTAACTGGAAAAATGTGTGACTACTATTGCAATTGTTCCATTCCTTTTCTTTTTAGGAAAAACCACGTTGATTTGAGGGGAAAATGGAAATATCTGAAGTAGCTATGTGTTCATATAAACAAAACATTCTTTATTTTTCTCAGAAAAAGAAATGTCCTGCAAGACGTGGCCCTGAAATAGACAGACATAACCTTTTTTAGCTTTTAAGTAATAAAAAGTAAGCCTACTGCTAGAGCCAGCACTGCAGTGCATGACAATGTATTAAAGTGTGGATATATTTGACATATTCATAGGTTTTCAAGGTAGTGAGGAGTTCAAATTATGAAAATAGAAAGCATCAATTTTATTGATTTCTGAGCAACAATCAAGCTTATTTTACAGATTGTAAATAGAGACCTGATAATGGAGGTGCAAATGCACATTTTGTTTTCTTGGAAAATGAGGCTCCTACAAATGGAGTCATTCTGTCAGATTATATTAACTCAATTTAAAGGGACATACATAAGTTCAACTTACAGTCTATAGAAATTGCAGTTACCCAATGCTCTTTTGTGGAATGATGTAAAGGTAACCTTCTTGATATTCTTCTTAATTATAGGCAATATTACAGAGGGTTGAAGTGCATTAGTAGCAATCTCCTTTAAATCCTTAACCTAAGAAATTCTTCACTGTTAATTAAAAGTGAAAGTATTTCATGAACCTTTCAATTTCCTGTGAAAAATGGCAGCGATTCTACGTCGCAACCTCCCGCCAGCTGAAGCGCCTGGAGTCTGTGAGCAGATCCCCCATCTACTCTCACTTCTCAGAGACCGTGTCAGGGGCCAGTGTTATCAGAGCCTACAGGAGAGTGAAGGCCTTTGTGGACATCAGTGATCTGAAGGTCGATGAAAATCAGAAGAGTTATTATCCTGGCATAGTGTCAAATAGGTAAAACGTCATTTCTTGTTTCCACTTAGATAACCCTGTTTGCAAAATTGGTCCCAGGCAACCTTTTCCCGCTTTGCTTACACCTGCCTCCTTCCCAGGTGGCTGGGCATCCGAGTTGAGTTTGTGGGGAACTGCATTGTCCTTTTTGCTGCCCTTTTCGCTGTGGTTGGTAGGAACAGCCTGAATGCTGGCCTGGTGGGACTGTCGGTGTCCTACGCGTTACAGGTATGCGTTACAGCTTTATTGGGGGGGTTACATTTTTGTAGATGATGTGGATATATTAGCAATAATTTAAGTGCTTGCTAAAGCTGGAGTTAATAAGGAAATAATTAAAATGAGTTGCGGGATGTTTGGAAAATAGAGATTTACACTGAGTGCTGAAATCATCAGCACACTCACATGAAGGAGGATCTCAGGGCACTTGGGGAGCATCAAGGCTGTGCTGTACCCCAGTATCCTTAGGGGTGGCACATGGGAGACTCAGGAAGTGTCAGAACATCAAGAACAGACCATTTGAGCAGCATGGGCCTAATGTGTCAGGCATCAATCCTGCTGTGCAGCACGTTGGTGTGCCCAGGTAATCGCAGGCAGATCAGCAGGATTTATAATTAGACAAGGCAAACTGTGCTGACCCAGGCTGTGGAGAATTGAGCAGATTTCATGGCCTCACTCTTGCCAGAAGCATTTTTGATCATGAGTGTGCAAAGTTGCTGTTAGCAGTTTTCCAGTGAAACACGTGGTGTGGGGAATGACTTCCCTCCAACGTTTTTTGAGAGGGCCAAGTGTTAAATCAGCAAGAAGCATCATCATACGCTGCTTCATGTAAGCACCTGATAATCTGTAGACTTCTTGTCCCAGTAACTGAATTAACTTTAATGCAAAGGTAATTATCTCATTTGTAACATTAATGTGAATCCATGTCTTAATAGCAGCGTCTGCTGTTGTTGGGGTTTTTTGGTGTTAGGTTTTTTTTGTGGCTTTTTTGTGGGGTTTTTGGTGTTTTCTTCTTATTGGGTTTTTGTTTGGTTTGGGGGGGGTTGTTGTTTTTGGGGGGTTTGTTTTGGTTTTGTTTGGGGGGGGCTCTTTGTTTTGAGGTTTTGATTTGTTTGTTTTGGTTGTGTTATTTTATTATGTATGTTGTTCCTCTGGGGGTGATATTTTGTTCCTTGTTTTCCCCAAGGTGACCTTGTCTCTGAATTGGATGGTCCGAATGACTTCTGAGCTTGAAACCAATATTGTGGCTGTGGAAAGAATAAAAGAGTATTCAGAAACTGAGACAGAGGTCAGCTACCACGAGTCCAGCATGCTCAGCAACAAGCTGAAAATTTCAATGCACACATTTACATGGTCTTTCTTCAGGCTCTTGAGAGATGGTTCCTGCTCTGAGTTATCATTTAACCTGAACAAATGTCATACTCTGAACTGTAATTTATGCTATCACAGCCCCAAATTATTATTGCTGTCATGCAGCCCCTTCTTAGCATCTGATTTTCTGCTGCTGTGAGTGGCTATAGCACAGGAGATGAGTTTCACATCAGAATATTGGTCCCTTTGGGTTTGAAGTGTTTGATGCACAGTCTTACCTGTGTGGCTGATGCCGTGGTCCTGCTCACGAGCAGAGCTGCAGTACGATTATCAGGTCTTGCACATGTTTTCAATAGTATTTCTATTTAATCAGCTTAATCACGCCTCACCTCCCATGAGAGAACATCTCTAGGAATGCTGTACTGCTAATCCAGGAAATCATCCAATCGCCTACCTTTGCTGCCAAAGACTTTTGAAGGTGGCAGGTGGAGCTGTGCCAGGAAAGCTGCTCTCTGGACGCCCTGGTTTGTTAGTCCTGTGTACACACTAAGAATTAGGAAATGGAGGAGAGCTGCAGTAAACGGTTCTGGAGATCAAATATTTAACCTGGAAGGAAAAAGGCAGCTAGACAAGATGTGTGATATGTGTTATAAACCAGAGCTTGAGCTGGCAGAAAACTGGCAGTGTTCTGTTAAAGTTGATGGGGAAGTATTCATATCCATTGAGGATTCATCCCTCTGTGCTCAGAGTTTTTTTTCCTGTAAACTTCACAACAAAAACAAATGGGTGGATACTTAGGACCCCATGATTTTTCCCCATTATTATAAATTTATTTGATCATTGAGATTTGGTTTATCAGATAAAATGCTTTTATCTGAGTTTGAATCATTTTTTCTGAAACCTATATGAGGCATTTCTGACTTTTGTTTTCCTCAGGCTCCCTGGATCATTGAGGGCAAGAGTCCCCCAGAAGACTGGCCATCCAAGGGAGAGCTGGAGTTTGTGAATTATTCAGTGAGGTACAGGAAGGGCCTGGATCTGGTGCTGAAGGGTCTAAACCTCCAAGTGCACGGTGGGGAAAAGGTGAGTTACCAGCCGGATGTCTGCCAGACCTTTACTCTGGGCCTCCAGTGACAACTGTGGAGTAGAGGAGAGGGTCCTACAGGGACCCTGACCCCAGTGCAGGAGCCAACAGTGACACCTGTGGTGTCCATGTGCCAGCATCCTCCTGGCTGGAAGCAGCAGGATGAATTGCATGGGACTTTCTGGACTTTCCCAGTTCACTTGGCAGCAGGCTCCTGTACGCCACGTAGGAGGCACTAGCGCAAGTGACAAAAATTCAGTGACAAGAATGCTTTTATGAAGCAGTGCAGATGGGAGAAGGAATTCCAACTTTTTCTGCTCTCTGACTTTCCCTGTGAAATTTTTGGCATGGAAGGAAATGACATTCTTTGCTTCCTTAATGAGGAAGTTGTCTTCATTCTGGGAGATTCATTTCTTTGTGCTTCAGTGGAAAGTTCTGGGGTTTGCCTGCTGGAGACAGAACAATTAGCATGGGAAAGTCCTTCCCTGAACAGGCTGTTGCTAAAAAAGAGAATTACCCTTATTCTAAGCAGACAGGATGACAGCATCCTTCTGGCATGGAGATACACGTGCTTACCATGAAGTAGGAATTGCCCTTAGAGAGCCTTTATTTCTTGTCGTTGAGTGACTGGACCTACCATGGGTGTTCCAAATCACCCAAAGTGATGTAGGATGGCTCTAGGCCTGTGTTATTTATTGTATTTATGACATGTGTGATTTATATGGAGTATCATTCCAATTACAGGAATGGCAATAAGTACATTACATTGTATGACCCAGGGTTTCTAGGGAAGGATGGGACATTCTTTCTTAGATTCAGATCTTCAGTCAAACCCCTTAGAGGAGTCTTGGAGGGTTGTTTGGGAGTTTTTTGTTGGGTGTTGCTTTCTTCTTAACTATGTGCTTTATTGCTAAACCCACCATTTGTTGTAGATTGGAATTGTTGGCAGAACCGGAGCAGGGAAGTCCTCCATGACGCTCTGTCTCTTTAGGATCCTGGAAGCTGTAAAAGGGGAAATTAAAATTGATGGCGTGAAAATTTCAGAAATTGGTCTCCATGACCTTCGATCGAGGCTAACAATTATTCCTCAGGTACTGCTTCTGTGTGTCACAATGAAGGAACATTTTCTAGCAGCTTAACAAACCATAAATAATGGTTTATCCAAAGAGGAAAATGTTTTGTTACACTCAGAAAATTGTTTCAGAAAAACAAACTATTTATACTTTAACTGGTTTCATCCTGCCACCTTATAAGCTAGGTGATAAAACAGGATTTAGGATAAACCATCTTTAGAGCTGGAAGTTGAGTTTGAATTGTATCATGTAATGTATTTTCAGAGAGGATGGGATTGGGAGGTGGCCTACCTGCAATGCAATGGACACCTCGAAGCAGCAGCTCATAGGATCTGTACTTAAAACAGCTAAAGCACTTGTCTAATGAAAATTGGTTTTATATGCAGGATCCTGTTCTCTTTTCTGGAACACTGAGGATGAACCTGGATCCATTCAGTAAGTATTCGGATGAAGAAATATGGAAAGCACTTGAACTGTCTCATTTGAAGAGGTTCGTCAGCAGTCAGCCCTCCATGTTGGACTATGAGTGCTCAGAGGGTGGAGAGAACCTCAGGTAAGGAATGCTTGCATTAGAACACACACTGAGCTGCCCTTCAGCTGTGACAGTGGGTGACACCTGAGCACAGGCTGACACTGGTCTGTCACATCTGAAATGATTCGGCCACCTCTTTCTGTTCCAAGAAAGCCACCAAGGTCCAAACATTTGCCTCCTCTTCTGCCTCTGCCACAAATGATCTGATTCTTCTCCCAAACCCAAATCCCGTCTTGTCAGAAAGAAGTTTCAGGATGACAGGATATTAGGGACAGGCAGTCCCTTAAACATGTTTTGGTAGGAAGGGAAATGCCATGATAACATAAGTGCTGTGCTGAATAAGAGTTCTTTGCCTGACACTTTAGCAATGTTCATTTTCCATTATTATTTGGAAGGCCCATGAAGACATGACTGGGGATGATAAAATGTCGTGTTTTGATATGCTTCATTGGCTTCTGAGGCTGTGGTGTCACCAGGTTGTCTGTGATGAATGTTTGGCTCCTTCCTCATCCTGCAGACACTCAGAGACTGAGTCTGGGCTGTGTTTGTGGCAGGGGAGGAAGTCTGGGTTGCTCAGATACATGTATATACATTTTTTTTAATGGTAGAAAGGACTTGCAGCCTCATAACATTTTATTTTCCTTTTTATTCTTTTTTTTTTTTTCCATAAGTTTACATATGCTCAGTGTTGTCAGAACTGTGAGTGTTTCTGAAAGCTGCCCTGGCTTTTGTCATAGTGATAAAAGGCACATTTGGTGGCTCTGCCAGCACAAGGCCAGGCAGTCAGTGATCCTAGCACTGCTCGGGTTGGCATGCTGCAGCCTGCACGTGTGAGCTCCGGGGCTGACACAACAGGCAGCTTGCAAAATATTCCGGGCTTTTTTGGGTAACTCGGTGAGTGAGCTGTTGAGCACGAGGGGCTGTGAGCAGTGGGGAGCTGGGGGCAGTGAAAGGCTGTCTGTCTGTGCTTGCAGTGTTGGCCAGAGGCAGCTCGTGTGCCTGGCCAGGGCTCTCCTGCGCAAGACCAGGATCCTGATCCTGGATGAAGCCACGGCCGCCATCGACCTGGAGACAGATGACCTCATCCAGATGACAATTCGGACACAGTTCGAGGACTGCACGGTGCTGACCATTGCTCACAGGCTGAACACAATCATGGATTACACCAGGTGAAGTCTCTGAGTGGCTTGTGGCAGGCTTGTGGGTTTGCTGGGGAGGCGAAGCAGCACTTGGAGGGGTCTGGTTTGTCTCTAGCCATGAGCACTGGTTCTCTCGTCGGGCAGTATGTAAGCAATGATGTGCTGTATAACCCCAGAATCCCCAGCCCTGACTTTGCCTCCGTTGGCATAGGAAACAGGTTCTATATTCAGAAACCAGAGCTGTGCAGGGGACACTGCCCAGGGGCACTCCTGGCACTGTCAGGAAGCTTCTGGAGCCCTGTTAAACCAGCAGCTGCTGTAGCTTCACTAACAGCATGTCATTTTAATTACTTGAAAATACATTAGTATTCTTCATGAGCTTTTATCTCCTTGGCTTTCTGGAACTATAGTTTCAATTCCAGATGCTTTTTCTCCTTCTTCTTGCCCCTGGGAGACAGTGACTGCCCTGTACCTTTTTTAGTCAAGCAGCAACTCTGGGAGAATGTTTATCATCTGTTGTGTTTTAACGTGTGAAAATAATTGAGGAAAACAAAAGCAAGGCTAAGATTAGAGCAGTTTGCTTTGTGACACAAACAGGTACCACATTGCTTGTGTGGAATTTTCTGACACATTTTTTCCCCCCCAACATCTTTTGTTTTGTACAGGGTTCTTGTTCTAGACAACGGGACCATAGCTGAATTTGACACTCCTGCAAACCTTATAGCAGCAAAGGGTATTTTCTACAGTATGGCCAAAGATGCTGGACTGGCATGAAGAGAAGACCCCTTGGGGTTTTGGTTTAGTGTTATTTTAATATTACTGACTTGCCACAAAAGTGACTTCTGAATGTACTGTAATTTACAAAACAGTTTTTGTAGTAGACTCAACTTGTGATATGTGAACAAAGTATTTTACAATTACAAGGACCAGAAAGTGAATTTTATATTTTTAAATATTTTCTAAATACGTAAAGTATTTTATTATATGCTTTCTTCCCAAAGAATGACGAACATTCTGCCAAGAAAATGTATGTACCACAGGGCAATTATGTACTGCATTCGGGTTTGTAATTAGTAAATTATATCAATGGTACAAAATACACCTGATTTGTGTTTTCTGCATAAGGCTTCATGGGATTTGAAGTGGAAAGACAGGCCAAATCAAGCTGTGACTCAGCTGAATAACAGTGAAATGCTATGTAATCTCTGAGTGGTTGCAACCTGTCCCTTTCAGTATTTCCCCCAGGACAAGGGAGTCCGGGGACCTTTGGGATCCCTGTCCAGGGCAACTTCGGCATTATAAAATTCCTCTTCAGCCTAAGAAGTAACATGTATTTAATCTACAAATGGCTTCATATAAAACATTAACTACACAGGTTTTTTCCAATTCAGTAGACCCCACACAAGCCCACAGGGACACGATTGGACCAGAAGTATCAGAATTTTGCTGTATGTCTTTGGGTGGGAAGTCACTATGAGTAAGTCTCCACTTAAGCTGAGCATGCATACTGAGCAGGTGCTTATTTAGTTTATCTTGTTCAACACTTAATCACCTGAAATAATGGGTGATTTGTTTTGCAGAAATAATGATCTATTTTATTATTGATAACCAGGCCTCCTCAGGTAAAAGCAGGCCTGTGTTCAAACAGCATTTGCTGCTAGAATCTGCTAGAACCTCTTTTGCTTTAGTTGTTTGCATCTTACACTAAGCACTTGTCTTGGTTTGAAAGACAGGTGTCTGCCAAAAAGGCAGGAGCCTCCCTTGGAATGGAAAGATGTAGCCCCCTTCCCTCCAAATTACTATAATTCCGAAATTAAGGGGCTTTCAGGCAAAGATATGAGAAAATAGGAATAACAGTTCTTTACTGATCTATGTCTATCCAGGCAAACAAACACCAATAACGGTGTCAGTAACACCAAACAGACCCCGAACCCGGTGTCGGTAACACCGAACAGACCCAGAACCCGGTGTCAGTAACACCAAACAGAACCAGAACCCGGTGTCAGTGACACCAAACAGAACCAGAACCCGGTGTCGGTAACACCAAACAGAACCAGAACCCGGTGCCGGTAACACCAAACAGAACCGGAACCCGGTGTCAGTGACACCAAACAGAACCGGAACCCGGTGCCGGTGACACCAAACAGAACCAGAACCCGGTGTCAGTGACACCGAACAGAACCAGAACCCGGTGCCGGTGACACCAAACAGAACCAGAACCCGGTG
>VZTA01017457.1:60795-87533 GCA_013398855.1 Mohoua ochrocephala
GGTGTTGGCGGGGGAAGCCTGCGCCCGCGGGGGCCGCCGTTAACGGGAACGGGGATTTCCAAAGCTCCGGTGGTGGCGGAGATCTCCCGCAGAGAAACACAAAAATAAGGCGGGGAGGCGGGGCGGTTAAAGGAATTCAACGCTTCTGACTAGAAGCCGCTGGCTTGCGCGAAGGGGGATGAGACAGATGTTCTAGTTTGGGAGATAAATGTCTCTGGATCTCTTCTTGAAGGGTGATGAGGAAACAGAAGGGCACGCCCGTACCGACTTTAATGTCTGGAGCTCGTACTACAAGGAAAAACCATAAGACTTTGGAAAGTGAGGATTTGGTTTAGAAGAGCTTGATTTTTGCCATATTTCCTCACTCAGAGGAATCTCCTTGGGGGCGGGGGGAGGGGAAGGACACTAACCTAAACAAGACTGTTGTTTAGCGGTACTTACGTACTTTCGTTAATGTGGTGTTCATTAATTTTCTGCAGTAAGTAGCCCAAACAAGACAACGTTGTTGTTGTTGTTATTAATTGGGATTTCTCCAGTGGTTGAGCTTTAACGAATGATGACTTAGTTTTGGCCATCGTAGTTGAATTGTAAGTTATTTTAGGAAAACTCAGTGGTAGCTACAAAGTTCCTATAGCTGCTGCTTTGGGAGAGATGAACACTGATGAATTTTTAAGTTTTATTTTTTCCCCGTTCATGATACATTTAGTTATGGCATGTGTTAAAAGAAAGTGTCACAGTTACAATAATTTATCACCTAAGTGATAGGAATTTCTGTGGTTTAAGCTGCACAAGGCATTTAGTTCTTCCCCCCTTAGCATTTGCTTGGGGTGTTGTTTACTTGGGAGGAGGGAGAAATGCTTGGGTTTGACTGTTCTAAATTGCATCTTAATCAAAGACATGATTTCACGTTTTTATTTGGGATCTACGTCGTTATAAAGGAGGATAATACTTGCTTGAATTTGTTTGAATTGATTGAATTTGCATGGCATAAGGACCAGTACCTATCTTACCTTAGACTTTTCAAGTGTGAGGAACAATTCCCTCCCTTGAAAAATGCTGCTCTATAGGTAAGCAGTGCACGTCAGGAGAAAATAGTGAGTTCAGGAAGTTTTCATGACCTTGTTTATGTGTTTCTAGACTTATTTTATTAGGAAAATAATTCAGGTGTTCAGTGGGATATTTTCCTTTGATTGTGAATTTAAAATAAGGAGGAGTTACATGAAATGTATGAAATACGAGGTGAATGGCTTGAGCCGTGTTGGTCCAGGTAGAACAACAGATAAGGGGATTGGTTTGGTTTGATGTATTCATTAAGGTGAGAAAGACTTTTTTTCTTCGTTGGTTTTTTGTTTGTTTATTTTTTTTCCATCATTACCGTCTTCATCTTCAAACAAGAAAAATCACAGAATATTTTCAATTTTTTTTTTCACTTACAACTTCAGGCTGAAGAGTTTGACTATAACCAAAGGACTTCGTCTCTAAGCTGTTCAGTTTTGTTGTTTTAGAAACAGGGCCTCGTCTCTCCTTCCCGGTCCTGTGGCAGTTCAGAAAGCGAGAGCTGCCCTGTGTCTGAGAGCAGTGGGAAATTTAAAGGCTTAGGGTTGAGCCTTCAGTCCTTCAGGAACTGCTGTTTGCTCTGCTTCTGCTTTTATTTGAGACTAAATACAACCTTTCTGCAAGGAATGTTTTCCTAGGTTCCTGTAGTCAACTGATGAGTTCATAAAACCCAGCTATTGCTGCCGTTAAATACATGTTTCAGTTTGACTTTCTTCGTCACCTAAAGATTAAATTTGCAATGCTGACATGTTTTAAAAGACAGGAAATGCAGATAAGGTTCAAATAGTAACATTTCATTCCTCTGCCTGATTGCTGTCCTGCTTTTCAGGTGAAATACATGTGCTAATGTAATTTCTTCTGAGATTAGACATAGATCACCGTGCAACCTGCTCAATGCCAGCATGTTGTATTGATCCCAGAGTTGAGGATTTTGTGTCACGTTTCATCGATTTCGAACGTGGGAGATTATCACAAGAAGTTCACTTGTATTTTGCTTATCATTTGGAGATTGCATCCATGTGGCTATCAGAAACTGGAAGGTGCAGTGAAGTACCAGGTGGAAGTGGAAGGTGTGGAAGCAGAGGGTGTGATAGCTCACTGTGTGATGTATTTGCAGCGCCAATGAAACATGTCGATCATATATTATAAGAGGTTTTGTAGAGCTTAAGTTCTTATTTTAAAACTTTGACATGATTAAAGCCTTTAATCTTTAAAAATTGGAATCCCACTTGTGGTATATTTGAGCATGATGGCACGTCCTTAAGTGATCAATCCTGGTTTTGGCAAAAAGGCTTTGTTTTGTGTGCAGGAGGAAATTATTAGCATCATATATTTTAGTCTTTCTGCTTACTGTCGTGTGTGCAGACAAAGTATATTTCCTTATTGATTCACACCTTCCTGCTTTAATATGCCACCTGCACAAAGCAAGTTCTTGTGGAAGCAGCGATTGCATAAGAGTTCTGAGGCTGTTCTGTAGCACAAGACAGCCCAGCATGAGCTGCCCGTGCTCCTGTAAGATTTGGAATTGTGACGCTTCTTCAAGGCAAACTCAGAGTTTTCAGAAAGTGGAGAAGGGGTGAAGACCTGGTAGAGACAAATGGCTGTGAGCGATCATCTCTGATAATGCAGTTTCTCAAAATGTAGGTTTGTATTCAGAGTATGATGTGATGGTTTTAGCTATTTATGATGTGTTATGCTTTTACTTTTATAATGCCAGCGACCTAAATTGCTTTGTATCTAGGTAGAATTTAAGGACTTAATCCTCCAGGGGACGGAGGGAGGGGACTTAACCTTCCATTACTAATACTCTTCAAATAACATTTATATTTAAGAGTGGGTTTGGGAGAAGGGCTGATGTTTGTTTGGGTTTGGGTGGGCGGGCATTGCTCTTAAAATGTCTTCTGCATGTGAGCTTTAATGGATTCAAAGGACTCCACTGTGAGAAGGAATTTACTAGTTTTTGATGTGTAAGCCACAGTCTGCAGGATTTTATTCTCAGCCTTTTTGCTAGGAATTGTCTGCCTAAAGGAATTTGCTTACGTGATTGTTTATTACTGTTAGAGAGATACCTCTCCATCAGTAAGTAAACTTCTCGCAGAAGAGAAACACGGTAATGTAGAAGCATTAACAATATAGAGCTGTCAATAGCTTCTTTATATGGGAAAGCTTTGAACTGCTTCCCAGGCTCCAAGTGAGCTTGCAATTCTTGCTGTTAACTTAGTGGACTTGGATGTAAAGGATTCTGCTTTCCCATCTCCAAGAGATTTCAAGGATTAGTGATTTTGTGATGAAGAAGTGGCAAGTTCCAAGCATCTCTGTTCGTTGTAGTGTCTTATCAAAATGTGAGAACTCAGGGGCTTTGAGACCCGAGCTGTGGCTTATCCTGCAGCAACAGTTTGACAGTGACACTTTTCTGTTGCACCATCTCGCTAGCAGAGTTGTCAGAATACTTCTGCAAAAAGGAATAAATGCTAATGACCTGCACAGGGAGTTATCCCCACCAAACTGCCTGTTGCTCTGTTCCTGCATGGATGGGATGTGTTTCCATATTACTTGTGATTAGTGCAGCAGCCTGCTAAACCTTGGATGAGCAGTGCCAGCTGAAGTTTATTAGTCACCTCTGTTTCAGTCCTTCAGTGGCTCCATGATGCTGCAGCCATTCTTTGGCCCTTTTCTATTCCCACTCACCATCGATTACTTAAAATTGATTGGAAGTGCAGTTGATGTTCAGCCTGAGAAGGTAAGGTGGATGTTGCACCCAGTGAAGCTGAGCTGGAATGATACCTGCAGGATTCTGGAGGATTCCAGCAAGTTGTGTCTTCCTGTTGAAGCAAACTCAGTTAAAGAGCATAATGAAATAGGTATGAGAGGGGAAGAAAATTGCTTCAGCCAGTGGTGGGAACCACTCTGAAGTGAGTATTTCTCTGCAGGCTGCTTCCTAGGAGAGAATGTCAGGTAATTCACTGGGTGCCATCCTAGTGCTAGAGTGGCAGCATCTAGAGCTGGTAGGAAAAGATTATGGCAGCTTTTTTGTGCATGTGGGTTTTGTCATTATTTTGGGTTTGAGGTTTTTTTTTTGTTTGATATGGCTTGTGTTTGTTTGGAGATTTTAATATATAAATAATTAATACAGTGTGTGGCGTCTTGAAACCTCTTATTTTAGTATTGGTTACTGCAAGTTTTGGCTGTAACCATCAGTTCATAAAGTTTCTAAACTGTTACAGGCCAATTTGCTTAATTTTTTGGTTGATAGAAGATATTCTACAACCCTTTTAACAGTATGGTATGGTCAGACTGTTATTATTGTTCTCTCCGTGTCTTAGGAAATTGTCTAATCCATCTCTGAAATTTTTTGTTAAGTGCCTTTTTCGCTGATCCTTATACCTGGATGTGAGTATGAGAAAATGGAAGAAGAAGAGAATGTATAGAGAAATTACATTTCTAAGGCCTAGTACATGAGCCCATCCCAGAAACTGCTCCTTTGAAGCAATTTTGTCGTAAAACAAGGGATATTGCGGCTTTCAGAGAAGAACAGATTCTGAAACCAGATTTTGTCCAGTAACTTTCTCCTTGCTTCTGAGAAGAAAAAAAAAAATAAGGTCATTTCACATGTTTTCTTAACTATTCTTGGTAAATTGCTTCAGATAGGAGCCAGTGTCCAAACCAGGATCATGGGAGAAGTATTCAAATTACATAATAAGAGATTTGTTTGTTTGTGTTTCTTGTTCATGGCTTGTTAATAGAAAGCCTGATTGTTTTTCTGAGTAATCTGTAAAGCAGTCAGTAGAGTTTTAACTTCCGTAGCCTGATTTGCAGTCTGGCAGTTAGCTTGGAAAAATAAATCATGCTGATCTAATTTGATCAATGGGTGTCACAGGCTTTTCAGCGAGGTGGTGGTGTTTGGGGCCTCTCTCCTCACCCCCATTTCTTAAAATACTTCAGGCTGTGTCTTGGGAGATGAGATACTGCAAGTCTTTGTCTGCAGGATATGTGAGAGGATTAGAACTAGGCTGTACTGCAGTCACAGTTATTAGATTTGCCAAAAGTTAGAAACTGGTGTAACGTAAGGAGGTGCTGGAAGAATGTTCAGGCCAGTTTTGGATTTACACCTTAATTAATGGCAGTCAAATCTGTGGGAAGGGTCTTGTTTAAGATTGTTTATGAAGTTAGGGGTGAAAGTATTTCTGATTCTACCCTTTTGGCTGTTCTGATGGATAGACAGGAGATATTTCTGTGTTACGAACTTCAGGAACTGACCAACTTGACTAGCTAAGCCCATGCTCATGGGTGAGGGTGAATAACCTTTTTAACAAAAGCTGGTTTTATCCCATCATATGTTAAGTATTTTCTGACTGGAGTAACAGGTCTGTGGTTTTTTGAACTTTCTGGTGGTCTTTTTCTGTTATCAGAAAAAGAACCTGACTCAATAATGCAAAATCAGACTGTGCAGAAACAAGCCAAACCCTTTTTAGCTGGCAGGAAACCAGGTTAAAATGAACGTCTTCTCTGCCTGAAGAGCTATATAACGTCTTGTTGCCTGTCCTTAAGGTAGGGCATTGTAAAAGCATTGAAGTGGGAAAGCTCCTGGATAATTCTCAGTCTTTCAGTTGCCATCAGAGTCCTTGGGGCAGTACCTGGTGTGTGAATGCAGGTGGCTCCGGTTCTCGGGGCCAGTAGCTCTGGGGAAGTGAAGGCTGAACACAAAGTTGTCCCAGGCAAGCAGAGGAGCTCGTTCCATGCTTCCATGGCAGTTGGCATTGGCAGTTCTCACCTCTTGTGGCTTTTCACGGTTAAGAATTTCTCTGAAACTTATTAAAGAGTCCGATCTGATTTCATTCCTTTCCTTTGGAAGTATTAAATATTGATATTTATAAACTGATGACCCTTTCCTCTAATCTTAAATATTTCGTGATAAAATTCAGAAATATTACTACTGCAAGGAAAAGTAAGATTTTTGGTGTTTTGTCATCAAGATGCACCTTGTGGGTGCTAGAGGGTTTGTAAAATTCTTAGAAATTTTACTGTGTTCAAAGGAAACTTTATCACTGTATTTTAGAAGTGATTACATAAAATTTTCAATTCAAGAGGCAAAAAATGATGCCTGTTTGTTTCTTCTCTGCCAGGTTTGCAAATACTACCTTTGTGGCTTTTGCCCAGCTGAATTATTTACAAATACCCGTTCTGATTTAGGTAAGTTTATAAGTCTGAAAAATAAGAGATTTTTATTCACTTAAAAGTAATTACAGCTGAGCTTTTGTTTGCAAACTGTGTTTTTATTGTTAATTGCTGTCAAAACACTTTGAATTTTTTTTAATTTTTCATTTCAAGGGTTGCCAGTGATACAGTATGCTAAGAGTAATATTTATTCCAGATCCTACTTTGTCTAAGTGAAAAAACTTCTTAATTTTTTTTTCTTACTTTGTAAGCTGAATTACTGGGTGTGGGGTGCTTTTCTCCTGCCCGTGTGTCAGTTTCTAGTTTGGGTTATTCTACCCGGGCAGGGTTTTACCCTGGTTTTGTGCGAGCGTACATTACTGAGCTGCCTTACTTTAGAGACTCACTCACTGTAATAGTTATTTCTGAAGGCCAGCTCTAAATTACTGGTAGCTTTCAAGTGATGGATACACGGATAGCATGTAGTTTGGAGATGGTAACTTAGCAAAACCAGACTTTTTGTCTTAGTGTTAATTTCTAAGTCTTTCGAAGAGTTTGAGAGTCTGGGGAAGGTGGGGAATTTTAACACAGCCACCTTCATGAACTCAGGGCACGTACCTCCTAATTTTACTCTGAAGATCAGTGCTCTAGGTAGCCAGTGTGTTGCAAAGAACACTGGAAATTAGAAAGTGCCTGATGAAATTACCCTTCATATGCAATTTTTCTTTTTTTGTTCTTTTTTTCTTTTTGTTTAAAGCCCCAGGTGTTTAGGATATTACATTGTTTGTTTGTGTTTACTGATGTAAAACTTGATCTGGAAATTCTATTTTTATGAAGACTTCATATGTAGAGTCTCTTTTGATTTTATAATTACTAAATGACATTGGCATTCTTTTTCTTTAATGTATCTTTCAAGCTGCAAGCAAAGGAAGCAGAAAAGCAGAAGCATAAAAGTCCATGTGAAATGTTTATAGCCCTGTTCTGTCGTGGTGCACAAACAAATGCTGGTGGAATATGAACACGACATTTAGGAATGCAAACTTAAGCTTTTTGTGTTGTCTTCTTAGGTCCTTGTGAAAAAATTCATGATGAAAATCTACGCAAACAGTAAGTTTGTTGTTCGATATGTTAAAGCAAATAGAGTTTCTGGTATCTTTGAAATTTGTTAATAGCAACCCAAACACTACAAATTAATTGCTATTTTATTTATGTAAATTTATTCAAATTTTTATTTAAATAAAAACTTGCTCATTTAAATATATAATCTCCTACTATGAGCAAGACTTTATAATACCGTGTGTCTTGTTACTTAGTTTTCATCTTTCACAGATTGATGGGAGCTTTCATTTTAAAAATCTTCTCTCAGGTATGAGAAGAGCTCTCGGTTTATGAAGGTGGGCTATGAGAGAGACTTCCTGCGCTATTTGCAGAGCTTGCTTGCAGAGGTGGAGCGCAGGATCCGGAGGGGCCATGCTCGTTTGGCACTGTCACAGAATCAACAGTCTTCTGGGGTGAGTGTGCAAGAGTCACTGGGGCAGCTTTTCCTGCAGGTAGCATCTTCGGGGTGTGCTGACCTTCTCTATTTAGGTAAAACTTACTGTTATCCAGAAGATTCCTGATCAATAAGATTTTTCATCTGTTAGCCAGCAGGCTGCATCTGGCCCTAATGGACAAGCCAGCTGGCTCCACAGTTAGGAAGAGCCCTCTCTGTTCTCACCAGCTCTTGTTTTCTCAGAATGAGTATCTGTTCTGTACCTGTCAAGTGTTGTCTTTACCGTGACATCCTCGGTTTACCTTCTCTCCACTAGTTGCCCATTCCTCCCTCCCTGCACCAGCAAGCTGTATCTTGTCCCCTGATGGGTTTGGATTAGTGACTGCAGCCTGTGCTCTGTGAATTTGTGACTGCCAGGACAGCCTTGCTCCTTTCTGCTGCCCCACCTCGCTGTTCTGTGCAAAGTCCAGTTGCTTCAGAAGGAGCTGCGGACAGCATCCAGTTGAGAGATACCACTTGTGGAGCAGAGCAAAGGTGGGAGGGAGGCAGTAAGTCTATTCTGGCAGCCTGCAGAGAGGACACTGCTAACAAATACCTCTTTGAAATGAGATTCTTTTTGCATTTTACGCTCAGAAGTTGAATTTCAAAGCCCACAGAACTTCTAAGTCATACTTGAATGTCTGCAGAGATATGTAATAGCTGCATGGGAGTGTCAGAGTTTAAAGTTAGGACTTTGAATTCAGTTTTCTTACCTTCTGTGGGCCAGGACCTTGAACATTTCTGTTGATTTGGGAGGAATTAGTGTGACTAGACTTAACAGGAGTGGAGTAAAGGGTGTCGAGGAGTGCTTTGTGTTAGACTAGACTATTATTAGTAGCTTCTCGTAGGAGAAGAGGCAGGGGGAGGTTATTCCCAAAGTGTCTCTGGAATATGAGAAGACATACATTTGTGTGTTTAAACTATTTTAACAAAAGAAAAAAAAAAGACCCAACAAGCAAAGAAAACCAAGTCCAACTCACTCTTGTACTGTTTGCAGGGAGCAGGACCTACTGGTAAAAACGAAGAGAAGATTCAGGTGTTAACTGACAAAATTGATGTGCTGCTTCAACAGGTGAGGGTTTTTTAACCCCCATAAGAGAAATCTCTTACTTTTGTTACTTGATCAAAAATTAAACTTTAATTTTTTTATTGCCTTTTAGATTGAAGAACTAGGGTCAGAAGGAAAGGTGGAAGAAGCACAAGGAATGATGAAACTCGTTGAACAGTTAAAGGAAGAGAGAGAACTGCTGAGGTCTACGACTTCAGTAAGTAATGTGTTTGTAGTTCTGTGAGACATATCAAAATTTTGTGCACAGTACGTTCTGAATAACCTTGTCCTTCACTGAAGGCATGCAAGGTCTGTGCAGAATTTATTACATAGTAGCAGGACATTTGGCTGTGTTAATCCATTGTGTTGATTAAGCATTCTACCTTGAGAGTGGGCTCCCTGCACACAAACTGTGAATAATTTCATTGAAATTATTCACCCAGCAGTCCTGGAGGAGAGCTTGCACCTTACTCTAGTTCAGGTCTCAGTTAAACTTTGCCCCATAGCCTCTGCAATATAATTTTACTGAACTACCAATGTGACTGTTACAGAAAGGCCTTGAGTCGGGGCTGTGACTAGAGACAGGCATCTGTCTGACTCTGAGAGCTACAGAAGCCAGAGGGAATGTGTTAAGTAGCAAGTTCCTGTCAATAAAAAGGAGCTTAAGTTTAAAGATTTTATTTTGGTGTTTAATGAAATGCTCAAATTGAGATTCTTGTTTTATTTTTTTAAGAGCTCTTAAATGTTGCAGGCAGTGTGTTTATGTCCATGCTGTATGATTCATGAACATTGCACAGCCATAATCACCTGGGTTTATGTTGAAATTTCAGTGTGAAATTTCTCACATGTCTGTTGAAACAGTGGTTTAATTTGACCACCATACTTTTAAATAGAAGCCAGCATTTCTTTTTGTTTTTCTTTGTAGGGTATTCTGGCCTTTTGATTCCTTGAGATACATTCTGTGGTAGTTCTGCAGCTCCTGACATTCAGTTGATGCCAAAGAAATCTTAAAACTGAAAAAGAAAGCTTTAAAAGAGAATCTTAAAACTTTAATTTTTCTGATATTGCAAGGAGGCTGCAGATATGACTGTGTACGTGTTAACGCAGTGAGGAATGGTTCTGTGGTTTCTCATGGACTCCTTCCTTGTGGGAATGGGCATAGGTGACCTCTTTTCTCCCTACTTACCGTGATGGGGCGCAGTGCTCCAAAGATAAAGCAGGCAGATGGGATTTCAGCTTTCAGCAGAGCCTGGCATTTGACAACAGTAACATAGAGTTCTAAACCTCTTCACTGGCTTCTGGCTAAAACTTTTCTTTTGCCTTATCAAATATTTTTCTTTTTTCAGACAATTGAGAGCTTTGCAGCCCAAGAAAAACAAATGGAAGTTTGCGAAGTTTGTGGAGCCTTTTTAATTGTAGGAGATGCACAGTCCAGGGTAGATGACCACTTGATGGGAAAGCAGCATATGGGTTATGCCAAAATAAAAGCTACTGTAGAAGATTTAAAAGTAAGTATTTCCTCCAGTTACTGAAATGAAAAATGCTCGGAGGCTTCCTAACAAACATAAAAGGCTGTCCAGTGGATTTTCTCAGGAGAGTGAAACACTCCAAGGAGTGGAATCCTGCACTGTGCTTTCACTGACGTAATTTGTCGTGACATTAGGTACAAGCAAAGATGTCGATTCAGGCGGGAATTTTTATGGCCTTTTAAAAGAAATGTAGTGTGGCCTCTGTTCTTGTGAGAGTGACAGAAAGAAGTTCTGCAAGACAAAGGATTTTCATTTCGGGGATTTTAGGAAGCACTGTTCTTTGTTTGGAAAATAACACTGAGATATTTTAGAAGCTTAGGCTTTTACATCCTCAGAATCTATAAGCTTAAGTATCTTGAGTAATCTTAATTTCTTCCTGTGAACTTGTTTTTTAAGGAAAAGTTACGAAAAAGAACAGAAGAGCCTGACCGTGATGAAAGGTTGAAAAAGGAGAAGCTAGAACGGGAAGAGAGAGAGAAAGAGAGGGAGCGGGAAAGAGAAGAGCGGGAAAGGAAGAGACGACGCGAGGAGGAAGAAAAGGAAAAAGAGAGGGCTCGTGACAGAGAGAGACGTAAAAGGAGCCGCTCACGGAGCAGGCATTCAAGCAGGACATCTGACAGGAGGTGCAGCCGCTCACGAGACCACAAAAGGTCAAGAAGCAGAGAAAGAAGACGAAGCAGGTACGGGCACGTGTGTCTCTGTGTCTCTTAAGTATTTTCACGTAACTTTCCAAAAGGTAAAAGTCTTATGGGGACTTGATCTGTCAGCCTGAGTCACACTGCTGATTTGGTAGCTTCACTTGGGTCTTGCTTCTTAAGCGAAGACACACCTTATTGGTTCTAAGGATAAGCAAGTTTTTGCTGAGTGTCATTGTCTTCTCTCCATTTTTGGAAGATGACACCATTGTGGGGGAAGTGGCTCTAGGAGGGAGCTTTCAGCAGACAAAGAATGCTCCCAAAGAACAGGGTCTTGTTTCTTCCTTCAGTTGGTCTTTATTTCATGGTAGTAGATACTTGTAAGCTGTGTAGTTCAGTGTTGCAGTAAATAAAGAGGGCAATATGAAGCCAGGTCTTATGTACTGGGAAACATTTATATGCAATAGGATAAGATTTGGTTTCTGCAGATAATCACTGTATTAGAAAGTGCTACTGTTTTACTGTTTTATATTCTGAGTTAGAAAATAGCAGCTGAGATTGACATTTTTTGAAATTTTCTCTGAATGTTAAGGAGTCGTGACCGGAGAAGAAGCAGAAGCCATGATAGATCAGAAAGGAAACACAGGTCTCGCAGCAGGGACAGGAGACGGTCAAAAAGCCGGGATCGGAAATCCTACAAGCACAGAAGCAAAAGCAGAGAGAGAGAACAAGACAGGAAGTCAAAAGAAAAAGGTATGTTTGTATCAAGACTGAGTTCTTAGCAAGTTCTGAAACTAATCTTTTCTTAGAGTCTCAAAAGCTGTTAGCCTTTCAGTGAGTGACTGAAAGTTCTTAGTACCAAATCAGACCTGGTTCTGAAAGCTGTGTGTGTTGCTGTGAACAATTTGAAGCATTTTGTTCTTTCCAGTTACGGTTACTGCACGTGTGTGCGTACCTACACCCCAGTGTCCTTCTCTTACCTGTTGCACTTTGTCTGCAGATGAAGTGTGCAAGGATTTTTATATATTTTAAGACTTATTTACCTGTATAAAAACATAAGCCTGTAATCATCCTTTCCTAAGAGTGAATGTCTTATATTCCTACTCTTAGTGGATATTTGCAATTACCCTTTGCAGGTACATGTTTTGTGGGAGATTGGTACCTGGCTTCTTACCTGTACCACCTATTACTTCTCAACACTATCATGTTACCTTTATTATCCTTTTAACAGCGCTTTTAAGTTTTTTTTCCCCGATCTATAAATGCAGTCCAAGATAAATATTGCAGAATCTCTGTGATGCTCTAAATGACAATTTATGCCTTCTCCCCAGTCTTCTGCTCTTCCCCCCACCTTTCTCCCTTGTTTTTTGGTTTGTTTTTTTTTTTGTTTGTTTGTTGTTTAAACGAAGTGAGTTTTGCTTTGTCAGTATTCAGGTGAGTCTCAACAGAAAGCTGTGTTAGTCCTTGGAATGGTTTTATAGCTGTACATGCCATGTACCACAGCATTGATGGTGACTCACTGCTTCACCAGAGACTGGAGCTCAGAAGCTTTACTTTAAGTAGGATTACAAAGAGCTACAGTGAGGACACTGCAGATTCACATTTTGTGAGAAGATACTAATTCACTGTTATTGCTAAATTTCCCCCTTTAAAAGTCTTTTGGAACTTCTGTAGGAACGTAATACTTCTGGCTCTGGTGGGGAGCTGCCTAATGGCCAGTCCGAAACAGCCACCCCACTTCATGGGCTGATCATCAGTAATGGATGAAAGAATTGTGTTTCTAAGGTACTTTTGAGGTTCTCTGGAATGAAAGGTGCTCTGTGCATGTTTCTGGGTTGCATAGGCCTGTCTGCTTGACCCTTCTCCGTATTTATCCAGCGGATTGATTGCCAAAACGTTGGTAATGCTTCACGTATTTCTCTTCCCTGACTTCCTTGGACTGTTTCAATTATTCTGGTTTATACTGTGGGGCACCTTTAGTATTGATTCTTCTCTCATTTTCCTTTGCCCTGTAAGAGAGTGGGTTTTGCTGCTTGCTCGTTGGCAGTGGAAATGACGTGTAGGCTTTAAATTCGGATTCGGTGTTGTAGCCTATATCTGTCCATTTGTTACTATTCCTACCTGTTACTGTGCCTTTTTTGCCTGCTTTACGAACAGATTTCTGGTACTTGGTCAAGAATGTCCTGTTCTTCTGAATGTGTGTATCTATGCGTATAAATAACTGTTTTCTTATTTATTCAAATTTGGTCTGGTTTTGAGCTTTTCAGTTCTTTTCTTAATCTTCCCATAAATAGAGGAGCTAGTGAACTTTCTTCAGCATCTCAAGTATTTTTAGTTTTACCTTGACTGATTTCCTTGCTGGCTGTTTTATTTGCTGCTTGCTACTTTCTTCCACCAGAAATGAGAACAGTGAGGTGATGCTATGAGCTGCGATGAAAATCCCACCTGGGAAAACCAATTACTTTTTTTGATTGTGCCATCCTAACATTTGTAAAAACACAAATAGGCCTTAGGGCAGGACTGTAATGCTGAAGAAGTTTGTGGTTTTCCCTTTGTTGGGAAAATCTTTTAACAGAAAAAAAATATACAAGAGGAGAAGGGAGGAAGGAAAAAACCAAACCCAGTAGGAGGAGTTAATAAGGAAACACTGAATTTCTGTGCTGAAGCTGTAAGCACAATTGCATCCTCATATTTGCAATGTGGTTCTGTTGGTAGGTCGTTAAGAAGAAAGCTTTAGAGATTCATATATTTGAAGTGTGTGGCTTTTGCACAATAGTAACTTAAAAGTTAAATCTTAGTTTACTACATTGGGAGTCTTGGCTTCAGAATCTACTTGTCTTTATAGCCACCACTGCTCTGCAGTTGTAAAAGTAAGCAGCAAAGGCTTGTAACTGCTCGTGGTAGTGCCCTTCATCTGGCAATCTCAGACTGCTTTATTAACACGAATATTAACACAAAAAAGTCCCAAAGCACAGTTGCCCAAGACTTGCCTACAACTGCACATTAAATTAGTGCCACACTTTGAAAATTCCGAAGTCCTGGCTTCTCGTTCGCTAAGATACTGGAGAAGACAGCAACCAAGGTTGCAAGAAAAAAGTATGTGTAAAAATGGGGGCACTCAGATTTCGAGTCAGGGATAGCTTTGCTAAAGGAAGGAGCCACCAGCCATAAACACCAGCTGAGCATTAGCTTAATATAAGCCAGTAGAATGCAGCTACTGTTCAAGTAAAGAAACTTCAGAGCAGATGGAATAAATAGGGGGTTTTAATAAAAGGAAAATTATTCTCCAAGTACCTTCATTTTATGAAGGGTTAATACGGGGAATGGGCCTCTAGACCACTTTGGCCTGGCTCTCTATCTTCCCTAATCTGGATTCTGATACTTATATAAAAATAATTATGATCATGTTTTAATGTTAGCGATTAAACCTCAGCAAATACTGTCAGAACACCTCAGTAATACTGGATATTATGTTTGACTGATTTTGCGTTTTCTGAACAGTAAAGCGATTCACTTTGTCGTGATCAGAATTCTCACAAAACACATCTCAGTTTGCCCACACAAACTCAATCAGAAAAATGTGCATGTGTTTAATCAGGAAGCAAAGTCAATATTGTGTGATTATACCTAATAGATCACAGCCAAAGTATTACACCCAGTTTCAACAGCAAACTAATTTTATGTGCTTTTAAAGAGAGAACTCTTACTGATTAAGAATACAGTGGAGGAACTTAACTTCTTGCAGATACTCTAGGGGTTGAAAAGTTCAGTTATTGGACTATTTGTTGAATACACTTTTTCAGTTCTGCTTGGCAAACTGGAGGTTTGCTAGGGTAAACCTACTTTAATACTAAAATTTTTAGAAGAGTTTGATCTTTCATACCACAATTTAATAGTTTTTTTTTAACCTTAAACAAAATTATCCTTCCTGACCACATTCAAGACAAACAAGACAGAACAAAACCCTGCACAATGCACATCCATAGGGCTATTAAGATCTACCATATCTACATAGGACAGAAGATAAGATTATTGGACTGACTTCTAGTCCTCTGCGGGGAAACAAGACTACTATTCCTCAGTGGATCCACGTGTGCACCGGAGATACCTTTAAGACACAAAAAGAAGACTTTTTAACAAGGTTAGTTAGAGTGCAATCTACCTGCGGAGTTGCCAAACCGAGGGCAGACAGACCCAAACTGACTTAGTCGTTCAGTGAGCTGGCTGACGCTGCCGTGTGCTTTCTGCAAGCACCCTGCACTGGATGTGCTGCTGCAGGTGAATCCTCACTACTGGTGGTCATTAGGCAGTTGCCCTCATTTCTCTGTGAGGGCTTTACCCTATCCTTTGGTAGTGCGTTGTAAAACAAAGAAGTTGGGATGTTGCTGCTCTTTTAAAGCTTAATTTCTTGCTTTGTCTCCTGGAATATAAAAGTGTGTTATGCCAGTCTAGGTGATAACGTTATTTAAAATAGCTTTTTCAGAGTGTTCGATCTGTGTGCTCCTGTGTTGGGGATATATCTGTCTATTTATATTATTTTGATTGCCCGGATAGCAGGGAATAATCAGAAAAAAGAGCATGAATGTTGTTCTGTATGATGACATCTGAGAGGTTGGTTTTTTGGATTTTTTTTTTCTCTCTAAAGTGTCTTTACTGATCAAGAGTTGAATATTATGGTGTGAAATAATACAGCAGGAATTGGTATTTTTATTAAATTTGCAAATGCTGAATTTACAGACGAGGCACGCAGCTCTAATACTGAATGTTTTTCTTCCCATGGAAATATTTTTACTTCTGGCTTCCTTCCTTCTTATTGAGTTCTTACTGTAGCAGATGCTTCAGTGAGCTTCCCAATTCATGGTGAAATTGTGGGCTCCTTCTCCCACATCTTGCTGTTTCTTTGCCTTTGGGAAAAAAAGTGCTTTTTATATATCTTCCAAGCTGTCTCCCCAAGCCCTTTTAATGAGTTGTTTGTAAATGACTGCTGTTTTTATAAAATTGAGAATTCACAATGCTGACAAATGTGCAGCTTCCAATTTAATTTTGGTTGTCACTGGGATCCCCACCTTCAAAGCTGTCAGTGCTTAATATTGTTTCCCCAGGTATCTGATAGTTTGAGATTGCTGGTTTTTAATTGGCAAGTATCGATTTCTTTGATCACGCAGTCAAGCATTGTCACGCCACTCTTTTCTGATTCTCTTCCAAGAACCGTAATTAATGAGAATTGTAAACTAAAGCAGGCCATAGACAATCAGAAATCAAAACTCGGGGACAAAGAGTCCCATAATAAGTAAGGAAGCCATACACCATAATTACACATTTGCCTAACCTCTTTACCCTCGATTTGTGTATTTTGACGGAGAGCTGAGCAACTGCCTCTGTTAGGAGGTCTGACCTTTCTCCTCTTCCCCCACCCTGTACTGTCCCCTTTTACCTTTATTTTGTCCCCTCTCCATTCCAGCATGGTAGTCTGAAGCCTATTTCTGTAACTTTTTGAGTATTACTGTTACTGCTATAGAAAGTAATTGCCCCATGTTGTATGCAATATGTATCTCACATGTGCAATGTTTGTTTTTACTTTGAAATCCATGGTCAATGTCTTCTTTCATGGCAGAAAAGAGGGGATCTGATGATAAAAAAAGTAGTGTGAAGTCCAGTAGTCGAGAAAAACAGAGTGAAGACACAAATACAGAGTCGAAGGAGAGTGAGACTAAGAATGAGGTCAATGGGACCAATGAAGACATTAAATCTGAAGGTGACACTCAGTCCAATTAAAACTGATCTGATATGACCTCAGATCAGACAGAGGTAAGTGCATTATTTCAAACTTTGATTAGGGCTTTTTGTTACTGTTTAACAGTGCAGCGTAAGTATGCACAGATGAAGATGGAACTAAGTCAAGTAAGAAGACAAACTAAAGCACCTTCTGAAGGAAATGACAGTGTAGTCCTGCAAAACATTTTGAGGTACATCGTTTTGTCTCAGCTATTTTGTAGCAGACTCGTGCCCCCATTAGTGTGCCTCTTTGGGACATATTTGTAATATAGTCACCATAGAAAAATTAATTATACTTTTTTTATTTTTAGGGATTTTGTTGTCGTTTTTTAAAAAAAGTTGAACTGTTTTTGTATTTAAGTCCATATTGTGTTGGTACATCAGCAGAAACTTTTGCTTAAATACTTAATATTTGAGGCACATGTTGGACTACTTTGTTTTCATATAAACTGCTAGTATTTCTTTGTCAAGGATGTTTCTAGTTTTTTTGCTTTATTGCCTTGCATTCTAATGCAGTTTGTTCTGTAACTCGAGAGCCAGTAGCATTGGATTGATGGAAGTGTAGGGTTTATGAATTATTGCAGCTGACTACCATACCTCACACAGCGTTGGTGTTGTGAGCGGCCCATGAAAAGCCAAATTAAAAATCAAGGATTCAGTCAAACTAAGCAGGTACTCATGCCAGGTACTCCTTTCTCTACCCACATCCATGTTTGAATGCTGTTGCCTGTAATCTTTAAGCTTACTGTTGTGTTTTTGATTTTGAAGCTAGTGAAAAGGACTTTTTGTGTATTGTGTGAATACTGTAAATCTGATGTTAACAGAATGGAATTTTCTTTCAACTGTGTGTAGGGATGCAGTGCTGCCCAGAATTAGATATCTTTAAAGAGTTTAAAATGCAATAAACACTACATAATATTCGCCTTGTTACTTTCAATGCAATTCAAGTCTTTAAGAGGTATGTGCTTAATATTTCCTACTGTGTAGGAGACTTTGCAGTCAGCCATAGCACAGAACAGTGGAATGGCTGGTAACAGGCTTGTAAGGCAGATGTAAATGCAGAGACAGATGCCACCAAATGATGACGGTGTTGATGGCAGGAATGTATGCTGGAAACTGTTTGTGGGAAGTGAAGCAGCTAAACAATAGGCAATACAATACTGTATTGAAAGGAAAACTCGGAAGTTTTTTCCCCGCTCTTGACATAGCTTTCTTACAGAAGGTCTTTAGTTGTATTCCTGAAATAAGGAACTAACAGTGGAGAGGACAGCTGATAAATGAGCTTCTTGCAACGTAATTTGTTACTGTAGTTGCATTATGTATGCTAGGAACTCTTTAAACATTTAACGTTGATATTAAACCATTAATGCTACATCATTGCTTCTAAAGCCAGTCACGTTCAATGGTGATATTTCTGTAGAGTTAAGATGACAGCTAACAACTGGGCCAGTGTGTAGGAATGGTAAACAGAATGCTCCTACTGCTGTCTAATCGTCTGTTCTCCCAAAATTTTGCATTATAGGACTACTACATGAAGAGTCTGCGAAGACAGCGGAAGACAGCTTAAACTGAAGATCTGCTTTAAAATGAGGTGAAAGAAAGCTGTAGTGGCGTAGAAAAATATAAAGTTGAGTTAGAATTTTTTTTTATAAAATTTAATTCAGGACTGGTGTTTCCTTCCAGAGTTCAGAAAGATGTGTTGATAATAGCACATATGCTACTGAGAATATAAGTCCTGTATCCTTTTTTTTCTTTAAGACTTTTTAAGATAAGAAACCAACATAACCTGAACACATGGCTTGCTCAGTGTTTAATTGCAAGTTTTCATTCTTGGACTTTAAAACACAAGAATAAATGTTTAGTATTTGTGTGAATCGAACTAAAATGAATCCCATTTTTACAACTAAGCTATTCCTAGCTTCTTGATATACAAGAAATGGAAATAAAGTCTCTTTGAATTTCTGTTACAAATTTGATTGTCTCTGTCATTGAACATTTAATATTAAATAAGTTTCTTTCCTAATAAATTACTCATGTCTTCAAGCTTAGTTCATTAATTTGGATGCTTAGTTATTCTGTGCTGTTTGTGGGTTTGGGTTTTTTTGGTGCCATCAGAATTGAATTTCAGGCTTACTTTTTTCAGCTGTTAGATGCTCTTGGGTTCAGCATCTCCCCCAAAAATGCCTTTTGCTGCATTTGGTTAAGAAATGACAGAAATCTCACAATAAAAATGTAGGTATTAAGTCTTTATAAAACAGTTCGACTTTGACAGCATGTTTAGAGAGGTGCCAGTGCTGAGACTGGCATTCAGACTGCCTCATATTTGCATTGCAGTATTGGTTTGGGATACTGATTAACAACCCTAGGCAGTTGGTCCAAAACAGACACGCAGGCAGGGAGAGGTGTCCCATGCTTCCCTGTGAAGCCGTAGTGCAAGCAGGAGTGGCTCTTCTTGGAAAAGAACTGCAGTGTGTACTGATCAGTGCTGTGGCTGTAAGGCAATGAATTTACATTCTTTAAAAAGAGCATTATCTTTTCCATTAGTGTTCAGGCCTTGACTGTACATGTCACTGAAGTCAGACATGGACAGAACACCATTGTAACTTGTGCTGATTTGTGGGGCCTGTGTATGGAAGTGCCCTCAGGAGGAATCTGCACCTTGGTCCCTCTGGTCGGTGATATCACATGCAGACAGCTGTGTTCCTTTTTAGACTTGTATTGTTCTAAAGCAGATACAGGGGCAGAGGGGATGGAGAGTGGGTGTGGTGGTGGTTTTGGGAAAAAATAAAGTGGGAGTAAGTGAAATTATAGCTAAGTCATAATTCCAGACACTGGATGAACACCTCTTCCTTTTGAAACTTGTGAGACAGGACTCAGCCTCTGCCTGGATACGTTACTTCTTTCAGCGGTGAAAATGTTTGTCTTGCACCTTCCGCTGCTCCTATTTGTTATGTTATTTGCATTTCCCCTTACTTTGCAAAAGTAAAAATGATAAAATGAGGTACCTTGTAGCAGATTAGCCTGGGATCCAGATTCTGACAGGTCTCACAGGGGAGTCTTTAATGCTTTGAAGATGAAGGAAAATTCTGTTTTGCAGAGCTTAGGAGACACAGTGCCTTTCTAGTAACTACCTCCAGATTTGACTGTACAAACATCTCCACAGAGATTCATCTGTGTGAGAGAAGTATCTTCAGAGCTTGAGCCCAGGATAAGCACCATCCCAGATTTTCTAGGAATGCTAGGCAAAAGGCAAGTAGCTGATTTCAGTAAGCATCTCTTACATGCTTTCTCCATGCTGGTTTTGACAGCCTGACAGTCTTTTTATTAGGTGTTAAAAATGTACTGGCCTATTAGGATTTTTCGAAGTTGCATTAAAATTTTAAGTGTCTTGTCCGCTCTAGAGTGATCCCCCTCACATCCTCCTAACTCCCCACCCCGGAAAAGGAAGAGATCGAGGTACTTGAAACAACTTATACTTTAATATAAGTGAAGAGTAGCAATGTCAGTTCAGTACAAGTTTGTAGTGCAAACAAAAGTCGCCCTTGGAAGAACAGTAAGTTTTGTAAACTTAATCTCATTTGTCATTCCAACAGTTCATTGTTCAAAGAAAAAGCCCAACAAAAACCAGTTAATGTAACTAGTGTGCCTTAAGAGTTTATCAAACTGCATAAAACATACAAAAATATTTCTCTGAATGCATAGATTTACTGTTATTACAGTCAGATTAGGAGTAGAGTTTAAATCTTAACACATTAACAGTTATTCTTGGTGGAAACTAGAGCAAATAAAGCTTTTTAAACCAGCTGCCCTATAGCAGAGTGTTCAGTAATTAGTGGAGACAGTCCCTACACTGACTTCCTAAATTTATTTCCTAAAGAAAGGAACTGGAAAGAAATTAGATACTCTTATTAATTTTGAGCCATTTAACCACTACTGGTTTTTAGACAGTTATTGCACATAATCTGAGCTAGCCTCCAAGCTATGCTGGAAAGATAAGTATGCAATTGTTAAACCTTTCTCCTGTCCTACAAGAAAAACAAAGCAGGAACCTTAGTTAAGAAGTTTTACTTCATACTGTGCCACAGTCTTGAGCTTCCCAGGAGTTGAATCTGGCATTAAAGTAGCTCAGCTCCTGGCTGGAGAAAAACCAGGAGTGAGGATGGGAAGTTAGCCGGGTCGAGGTGATGTGTATGGAACATGGGGGAAAGGATGATAAGTATTTTGACTGCAGTAAGCAAGAATTTTAAGCCTAAGTAACTTGGTGAAATCCTGAGCCCAGAGTCAAGCATCTCCTCTGCTGGCAGAAGAGGGTTCTGTGTTCTTTTGGCATGCAGCGGTTTGAGGGAGTCTTCCAAGGTAAAGCAGGACCCAGGGAGGGTGGCAGCCACGCTGCTCCTACCAGAACATGGTGCTGTACCATTTATAGTTTGTCAACACTGCAGTCCAGATCATCAACAAACATAGCACCAGCTCTGCAGAAACTCTGCTCTAGTGCAGCTTCGCAAAGCAGAGATGGGAGGAAAATCAATACAATTTGGGGTGGGGGGAAGGGAGGGGAGAAAAAGCAGCTCATGCAGAAAAAGCAAGTCCCTCACCCCTCCACCCACCTCAGGACCCAGTTAAGGTTTTTGGTGCAAAGGTCAGCATCGTATTTTTTGGTAAAAAAGAAAACAGCCTCCACAAGTGTAGCTTTGCAGGCTGCCATGTTCTCAGGAAAAGCTTCAGGCTGTTCGTACTCCAGCAATGCTGTGACTTAAATACTTTAACCCACAGGTGGATTTTTTCGTTACTGACCTGCTTAAATGCAAGTTAAACAGGCTGTAGCTTAACCAGAGTTGGGTTTTTTTCACTCCCCACAAAAAGAGGAAAAAAAAAAGTTGAAAGCACCTGGAGGCATTCAGCCCTTTGCAGTACTCACCTGGCTAAAACAATGCTATGGAACAGTGACAGGAGACTGCATGATGTAAAGTTACAAGTTAGTTATTTGCTCGTGGTGTGTTTCCCATCTAGTGGCTCATAAAAGCATGCTATGTTCTTTCCAGCTGGGATCTCTCATGAGGACACTGCTGTGCTCCTCACACAGCATAAACCACCCCCCCCCCCCCCGGAACTGGTGTCCGAGGGAGTGCCACAAAGAGCTCTCCTGTCTTCACAATACTGACACCTGGTCTGAGTAATGCACAGGGCTCACGTCGGTCAGAAAGTACATAAAACCATGGACACAGACTGGGGATCCCCTCCCCATCTCCTGAAACAAGGGCTTTCTCTTGAAAGGGCACTCAGCTCAATTGGGACTTAATTAAGGAACATTTAAGAGAGAGTGTCGCATTTTTTGGTGGAGGTACAATATTCTCACAGGGGAAATAAATATTTAAACATGGACGTGCTCATTCCACTTATTTTCAGCCCAGTAAAAGGGTATTTCCTGCCACTTCTGAGCATTAAGTATCTCTAGACAACCCATCTTGGTGAGTGTGAGGGGCAAGAGGTTAAGGACTTGCACATGTACATTTTTAGAGAGCAGCTATTAATTGTGTGTCTCTTTCATTTAATTTAATGAGGAAGTTTAAAATACATATATACACACAGAGACACACAATTTCCTGAACCTTCCCATGAGTCTTACTTGGTCAGAGTGGGTGTACTTAACATAATTTTTATATCAATAGTTACGTGTTTCATGCCCCCTGCTGCCAAATACAACCAATAAACTTCCTTGAAATACATTGGAAGTATGTGATTTTACTAGACAAATGAGGTATCCCTTGGCTGAATACAGTATCAAGTAAAAAAATAAAAGCAAATGGGATATTAAATATAAAATATATAAACTATTAGTTAAAATAGTAACCCTAACAATAACTTAAGGTTTTACACACACTTGACTCACTGCTTTCCAGAGGCAGCCCGTGTCACTGCCGGGTGTCCACACTGCAGCTGCAGCTCCCAGGGTCAGTAGGTCAGCTTGGAGGCTCTGCTGTTGTAGCACGGCCGCTCTGTCAGCGCGGCCGCAGCGTTCCGGAAAGGACAGCTCTCACTTCTCACAAGGACCAACTCCAGCTCCTGGAAGTCCTGGAGTCTGGCAACATCCTTGTCCTTGTAAGAAACAGACAGAACAACGCATTACTCCTAAACATAGTAGGTGGTTATTATTTATAAAATAACTATAGGAAGTAAAAACTAAAATTCTAGGGACATCACACCCAATGATAGCAATAAATAATGAAAAAGGAAATCCTACCGGCATATACTCATTAAAGGTGTAGCAGGTTTGCTTGTTTTGGTTTTTCTCCTCAAACTTTCTCTTTTCCTTGAATCTCATTATGATTTGGCTGTACTTGTGCATGTCACTTAACCAAGAGTTGTGACCACTGTCATTTACAGACCTCCAGAATATATAATTTTGGAACAGAAGAACGTGTTCATTTGTTAACAGCATATCTTTAAATTATTCATATGCCAGTTTGTGGAGGTCTTTTCCCCTTACTGTTTGTTCTTTTTAGGCAAACAGACAGTGAAGCAGTACTTGGCAATTATGTTAAAAGCACCCTAATGCACTGTTTCTGATGCATTTTTAAAAAGTCAAGCGGTAATAGTTCCAAATGCTTTAGGAGCTGAAATACTCTGCCTATTTTGACAAGAATATTTTTTTAAAAGTTACGATGAAGTTTTAAGAAAAGTCCAACATCCCTTTGAATCTGTCAGCTTGAGTCAGATTTTATTTAACAGAGGTGACATTTTGCCAATCTTTTTACAAAAATACCTTCTCTGATGTCTGCAAAGTGCAAAGTCAAGTTAATCTCTGGTTTCTATTCTTACCTTTCTTACAAGTGTATTGGGTAGTTTTCTGATCTTCTCTACTTGCTCTGGATTAACGCCCAGTTCACAGCAGCTCACTCTGAGCAGATCTTGATAGGTCAATTCTTGTCTGTCCAGTTCAATCTCAATGAAGTCACTGTCTCTCAGGTTCTGGACTCTGACCTTGAGCACAAGTTCTGACGGAGAAACAATTAAAAGGTTAACAACAAAAAAGACAATCAACCCAAACCTGACATTCCAGTATTTACCATTATCTTCTGAATTCAGGTTTTCTAATACAATCCCTGTGATCTCACTGAGAAACACTGTGCCGTTAACAGAAGTTTCCAGCAAAAAATACACAGGAGAACCATGTTAACACTGTCGAAACTGATCCATCCAGTCACAAAGTCAAGTTGTTACCAAACTACCAGATCTGCATTTGATGCAATTTAATTTTTCATGTTACACAGACTGATCTTTCCATTGTTTTGCTAAGTTTTACCATGGTTAAAATACAGTATAACAGACATTTTACTTAACTGAGCAGGAGAACGTTCAGGGCACTTTTGGCCACAGAACTCAACATCTCTGCCTCTATTCTACTAGAGTCTGAAGTGGAATGATTACTTAACTTCATTGTTCACCCAGTAATCGTAACAGAAGAGACACGGCACCTCTTTACCTTGCATGCTATACGGGAATGTTCCAGTGAAGAAGAAGGGCTGGAAGGTGGGCGCGGAGCCACTGGGGGAGGTGTCAGGCTGCAGAGGCACAGCCTGGCTGGACACTCCTGGGGAGCAGAGCCCTAGGCTGGGGGGCATGGCCGGGGGGCACACGGGGCCGTTGGACACTCCTGGGGCGGCACACGCTGAGGCTGCGGTGACAGTGGCCGTGGGGGGTGGCCCGGCCGCAGCGTCCGGCGCTGGGAAAGCCTCGTCGCTGCTGCATGATGTGGGCGTGCAGATGGCTTCGGCCTGAGTTGCTGATGGACAAGGGCTGGTTTCACTCTGGGAAGCAGAAGAGATGGAAGCACTTTCATTCTGGGATTCTGCCAAGCTGCCTGGAATGCTTTCTTCAGTGTAAACGTAAGGGAGTGGTGGGCTGGCCAAGTAGTTTGCAACAATGGGCAAATTTAAATCCTTCACTCCTTGACATTCAGTTTCTTCCTCTGTTGATGAAGTTCAGAAATGAGGGGTAGGGGATGGAGAGAGAAAACAAACCATCATGTTATTGGATACATCTTTCTCATTTTGAATATAGTTATTTTTCCTATTGTGTCTTGAAGCTACATCACATTCCAAGGTCATCAAAGAATGACGCTAATGTTCCACAAGCATGTAACGCTTGGAGGCCAGTAGCTGTAAAGTGAAAGAAAAACCTCTAAACGTCTTCAGTATGTTCTGGTTTTTAAAAACAAAGTGGGGGAAAAAAATAACCTTTGAAAGACAACATCATTTCTAGCAGTGTTATTCCAGCACTTTCAAATGAATTGGATGACCAGTAGTCCTTTACTGAATCTAATTTTTAAATGCTTTTAATAGCACTGCTGTAAAGAGTTTATTATAACCCAGGCTAGCAAATTCAACCCAGTATTTCTTCAGGCAAGTGACTACCTGCTGTAATACCCAAACAAACTCTTCTCTTGCATAAAAGCACTGCAGTAAGTGACATTCCGGCCTGACTGAGGATTACAGAACATAAATAGTGATGTCAAAGCAGTTCAGAAAGATCTGCTCAATGATACCACACTCCCAGAATAAAAAAGAAGGAAAGTGATATTTGTTTATTCCCCAGGAAACGCATGAAAGCTTAAGAGACAGAAAAACAAGACAACTATGAACAGAGTTCATCCACATGTGCTTGACAGTTTAGAGGTTAAAAACAGGTGAGTCGTTTGCCACAAACTAAGCCCAAGAGATGAGCACCCTGCCCAAAAGACAAAAAAAGTATCATGTAAGAACATGCCATTCCTTCAGGGGTAGCTGTTGGAACCTGAGTGATGATTTAGCTGCAACCTTGTGAAGGATAACCCTGCACCGTTGATGCAAGAGCAGATCATTGTAGAGAGCAATTTAAGTGCAATTAGCAGAACACAGCACATTTCCAAAAGTAACGCACTTAAGGATTTTAATCTGAAGCCCGGTACCTAGATGCTGGTGGCACTTGCTGTGTTCAGGAGTGTCACACACATCTAACTGGGTTTGCTGGGCATATGAAAAGTGCAAGATGGCAGAATTACAGGGCAAAAATTAACCATACTGGCAAGTCGCACTATGACAAGGTGCTCAGAAGGCATAACTTCCTGAGTGACAGAGTTGTTTTGAGGGAATTTGTAATATGGATCATGGTCAGACCACAGCAAATTGTACAGTTGTGAAAGCCCCTATTTGCAGCCTGCATGCCAGCTTTAGCTTAATGACAGCAAACAGGAGCGCAGCAGCACACTTCCCAAAGCATACGGCTCTTCCACTTCTTGGTGACACAGCTTAGAACACAAGGCCTTCCTACCTGAAATCCCCTCGTCTATTTGCCCAAATATGAACTCCAGTTATAAATCAGAGCTACCTAATGAGATACAATGGTCCTAGCCAAGGTTTTGCCAATTACTGCCTCAGATAAAAGCACTAAAAATGCTTTAATGTTTAGACCACGAATTCTAGATGACTGAAGATGAGAACGGTACCTCCCAAAATCTTGCGGATATCTGGTTTCGACGTTAGCTGCGCCGCCAGCTCTCCCTTAGCAGTGAGGATTTGCTTGTCTGCCCCAGCCTCCAGCAGGCAGGACACCACTTGGGCATGGTTCCGCTTGCAGGCCCAGTGCAGGCAAGTCCTGCGGGAAGGAAGCAGAAGGGTTGGGATTGATCGCCCCGGCTCCTCCTCACCAGCCCCGTCCTATTTCACCCGAGTTATATGTAAAGTGGTAACTGGGAATAAAGTTTCCTTCATTGCGGCACTTTTTAAAAGTTCTGAATGTGTAAGGTGCGCAGGGCAGGGCCCTCCTTTCCCTTGCAGAGTCACTCCCACTGCTGTCTCACACGAGTGACTGGACGAGGACCTTGAGCAAACATGCGGTGACAGGTGGAATGAGGGCGACCTGTTTTTATCGTGATCCTCTTTAGCAGTAAATCTCCGTGCCTCCCGAGATTAGCTCTTCCGTTTTTGTAAATGGGCAAACTAAGAAACACAAGAGCTGCATCCCCGAAGCAG
>VZTA01017457.1:88001-132193 GCA_013398855.1 Mohoua ochrocephala
AAGGCCACAAAGATGATGAGGGGGCTGGAGCATCTCTCCGATGCAGAGATACTGCGGGAGCTGGGCCTCTTTGGTCTGGGGAAGACTGAGAGGGGATCTCATCAATGCATTTAAATATATCCAAGGAGTGTCAAGAGGATGGTGTCAGACTCTTTTCATTGGTGCCCAGCGACAGGACGAGGGGCAGTGACCATAAACTAAAACACAAAAAGTTCCACCTCAACACTAGGAAGAACTTCTTTACATTAAGGGTGATAGAGCTCTGGAACACCTGCCCAGGGAGGGTGTGGAGTCTCCCTCTCTGGAGACTTCCAAACCTGGATGGGTTCCTGTGCCACCTGCTCCCGGTGACCCTGCCTTGGTGGGGGGGTTGAACTGGGTGATCTCCAGTCCAGAGGTCCCTTCCAACCTCAATGATTCTGGGGGGGTCCCCTCTCCCCCCACTCCGGGCACTGAGATGGGGGCCTGGACAGGGGGAAAATCCAAGACTGGAGTGTTTCCTCTGATGGGTTCATCCCACCCTCACCTGACATCCTGAGCCCTGTGTGGGGGCTTGAGGAGAGAAAGCTCCTGGGAAGAGGGGAAAAGCTGCAGGTAAAAACTGCCTGCCTGGCAAAGGCACAGCATAGAATTATTTAGGTTGGAAAAGACCTCTAAGGTCTTCCAAGTCCAAACCTTCATCCAAAAGTGGCCTAGCCCTTTTCGAGGTGTTTTTAACCAGCAGCCTGGCTCCTGCCTTCGAGCTGTGAGGCTGCCATGGGCTGGGAAAGGACCGCAAGGATGGGTTCAAATCCATGGGTTGGGAGTGAAACCCACCACGGGTTTCCCCAGACACTTCCAGCCCTGGCACCCCCAGTTCCCGGCCCTTCCCTCTCCCGTGTGTTGCTCACACTCTTAATTAAATCACTGCAGCATGTGTTGGGGAGCTCATTTAACTCCAGGCTTTCTGTTTTGGCATCAGTGTCTGCCACCAAAGAGAAATTTTCACTAAGCTGTTTTTTTTTTATTTCACTGCCTCTCTTTTATGGCTTGCTTTTCTCATTAGTGACATTATTTTTAACCTACCATTTAATTTAGGACTTGGGTTGCTGTTGCTGTGCTCTGCTGTTCCTTCTCTGGCGGTGTTGGCAATTAGGGAAAGACGATGCCTGCGGCATTACCATCCAAAGAGTTCCTAAATATCTCTCCATACAAATGAAGCTTCAAAGCACAAACACTCGTCTTCCTTTTAATCAGTCGGGAGAGGCAGAGGCCCACGGGCCAGATGTTTCTCTACGAGAGAAGCAGCCCTGCAAACCACCCTCATGAAGGCAGGAGGGATAAGCAAGCAGTGACATTTTTAACTACTGTGGCAAAGGTTACACGGTGACTCAGTGGCAAGTTTTTCGCACCAAATCACATGCTTTTGATCCCATGCAACAGATTGAGCAAAATTTTTGCCCAGCTGCTACCAAAAGACTCAACAAACTGTACGAGAAACAACTGGATTTGGAGAACAGTTTCCAAAAAAAGATTTACCTGGTGACAACTGCAAATTCAAACCTCAGAGACCTGGAAGACCAGCCTTCAACTGGACACTGCTGTGACCTGAATATTTTCATTTTAACTCATTTGCTTTTTCAGTAAAAGCATCTTAAATGATCACTCTTTAACCCACGATCCCTTTTGTCCATTTTCAGCGTCCGTGCCATAAAGCTGTAAAACAAAGACAAGGCACACACAAGTGGAGACCCAGTGATATGTTCCAGGAAGCAGGATGCTCTCTTGCACACTGGGAAAGCTTTAAATCCCAATTTTTTACATCTGTAAAAATCCAATAGGATTAGTGTTTAGGATTAGAGCTTTTTCCAATATCACACAAGACAACTCTCAGATGGATGGGGAAAAGCTACTCAGGAGGCGAGTGCAGGGACAGGCCTCAAACCAGGAACACCAATTCCTCGTTCTCCAGTGCCGTTGCCACTAGATGTCACAGTGGAACAGCAAGAGGAGCCTGCAGTGTGGCTTTGTGATTCTTGCTATAATTGTGCAATGCCTTTAAATTTGTCTCGGCACATCCATAGTGTCTCCGTACAGCTTTGATCCTGCGGATTTCAAAGGGACATTATGCAACATTTCCACACAAGTGCAGGGAAGGCCGGTGCAGGGAGCTGCCTTCTGGGGGGTTATGGGCTTTTTTTTCTTTTTTTCTTTTTTTCCCTCTACTTGAGCTCCTCTCCCAAAGCCACATAGGGCTTTTAAGGACTCGAAGCCAGCGGGTGATGCACTAAGATGCTCTCTCTCACGCTCTCTTGGGATGAGTATCCTACTCTGTTGCGCCTCTGCCAAGCCCTGTTAAATGGAGCTTGGGTTCACCATTGCTTAGTTACACAATGTACCTCTCCCTGGAGTCATGAGATCTCCTCCCGCAAGGAAGGCTGTGTGGAAGAGGATTAGCAGCGAGTTCACTTGACTCAAACCTCCCCACCGCTGCCGTGATGCTCCTGCTCGTGCCCCACGCGTGGAGCCTCAGACCCCCTCGCACACATGTGTCCCCTCCCCATTTATTGGCACTGGTGTCACACTCAGCAGCTCCCAGCAGGGCCAAGAACGTGTCCTTTCCCCGCTCCTTTCCCACATGGCAGCTGGGTTTGTGCCTGTACCTGTGCAGGGCACACGTGCACACACCTCCCTGCCGAGAGCAGCAGGGCCTGCAGGATCTGGGTGCCGGCTGAGCGCTGGCCATCGCCTTTGGAAGCTGCTGGGAATCGCACACGGTGCTCATGGCCGGAGCAGCCACTTTGCCTCCCAAATGTTAAATGCCCTTGCCCTTCAGTAGGAACACGCCGAGCTCTGAGCCTGTGTGTGGAGCCCAGATGGGTGACGTTTTGTTTTCTTTGTTTGATTTACAGGTGCTCAGTGCTCTCTGTTCACCAGCCCCGGGCGCAGCCCTGAGCCCGTGGCATCACCTGGCAGAGCCAGCACCTCGCTGTCAGAGCTTTGGAGTAACCACAGGGGAGGCTTGGGCCAGTCTTTGTCCCCACAGCAAGTTTTCCAGATTTTGTTGGTTAAGTGTTAATAGGTCTTTATGCAAGCTTCTGACTGTGCCTGATCCTCTGGATTGGTTCTTCTCTCCTTTTTTGGAGAAATCATGGTCTGTCTGTTTGCTATTTGCTCCTGTTTTTTTTAAGGCTTATGAAGTTTTTATTCCCTTTGCATTTCAGGTTTCATTCCCCAAGTAACTCCATTCCTCCCCATTAAGCCAACTTCTCAGTCACTGAAAGTTATTATTAAACATCTTTTTAAAGGCTTAATTCCCAGTTACACAGTGATACTGACAGCTGTACAATCCCATTTGAAACACTCAGTCCCCACCCAACCCACCAAAATAATGTTTCTGGCAATTTAAACCAACACTGCAGTTGTGGACTTGTTAGAAATAAGATTTAGGGATAGTCAGAAATCTTAAATATGATATTTAATGCACACACACAGATTTAAAGCTGTTACGGGATTAAGGCTCAGGGAAATGGAAGGACTGGAGGAGAAGAAAGATGGAATTAAAAGTCAAGCCCAATATTCACGTAGATTTAAACTAATCTGTGCTGCTCACTTTGGGCCTTTCAATGAGAGTTTGAAGGCAGAGGAGACAATTTGAAAGGAGGAAGTCAAAGTCACATGGGAGAAGCAGTTTATGCTATACCAGTTTTTTTCCTGACCCCATGGAAGCCCCCTGGGAGAGTCTGTAGGTGAATCAGGTTAAATTCAAACCTCCACGTTATCAAGTCTGGGCCTGTGTCCCCCAAGACTCACTTCATGCCCGTGGGGGGAAACATGCAGCACAGAGGCAGATTCATCTCCTCCCAGGGTAAGGGTCCAAAATAGCACAACCAAGTCATCCTCTGGAGATGCCCCTTGTGTTCTACCCACTACCAAAGGCTCCAAAGGGAATGAGCTTTGAACCAAAAAATTTCCAGCTGCCTACTGCCAGGCAAGATGAGCACCTGAGGCAGGGTGGATAGGGCTTTACTCAAGAATAGTTCCTCTATTTTTTATGAGATAAAAAAATCCTTCCAGTGCATTCCAGAATTGCAGGGAACTCACTCATCGTCTTTCTTTTGACCATAAATGACAGCTTTTTCACTAAATCACCCGGCAGGAATTGCTCTGCTGATAGTGGTACAGAGGACTGGGATTCTGGACAGGTTTTAGCGCCCTGGAGCATCCCTGAATTACAGTGCAACCAGCTGTCTTCTGGATTTTCAGCCCTGCTGAGCATCCTGCAGGGGCTCAAGGGGAGCTGAGCGTCTAAAGAGGGACATTTCAGCAGGTGTGAGCACACACTCATGCCCACAGCTGCACATGCCTGCAGCACGGAGTGAAATTTGACAGGAAGGGTTTGGAAAATGGCACTGATATTTGGGGGAATGGTGATCTGCAAAGGAAAGATCTGCTCAGACAGCCAAATCCCTTTAGAAATCAGGCATGATGTGCGGCTGACTTTTTTCCCAGTTGTTAATTTAACACTATTTCTATTTGTAGAACAAATAAATAATTTCTGAACAAACAAATCATGGAGCTGGAACCTGAGGGGTGTGGTACATCAGCTCAGGGACTTGTGGTTAAGAAGTCCAATAGATTTTGATAACAACTGGAAATTGTTCAGTGGATTAGTGTCTAAAGCCAGTTTGGCTTCAAGTAACGACAAGCCTGAACTGCAGTGCCATGGATCCAAACTTCTCCCCCTGAGGATGGCTGGTGCTCCTGTTGGGGTGGTGGCAGGATCCCCAGGTGTCAGCCCAGTCCCCTCTGAGCTCAGAGACATCCTAACCCAGAAAACTCTGCAGACAAGGGACTGCCTTTGCTTTTCCTCCAGACTTTTGGCTACATTCCTCTCTGCCCGTGTCTCTAGCCCCTCCCTTTGCTCTACTAATCCACGAAACACGTTCATCCTGGGGATAAGGGGCAAATAGAACTAGTTGCATGAATCCTGCATAGCAGCATGTCCTGTCTAGGCATTTCAAGTCAAAAGGCTTCTGTGGGTCTTGTCCCAGTTCATCTCCAGCAGGAGCTGACTCCTGTGGAAAGTTCGCGGAATGACAGAGATGGTTCACTTGCGTACCTGAGAAAAAAAGTGTTTTGCTAAGGCAAGATCTACATTTCTTTCTCCAGAGCTCTTTTCTTTAGAAGAACCTGGCCTCATGCAGAAGACCAGACCAAGGTGTTTGGATTCTCCTTAGGCTGTGTTTTGGCCATCGAGAGAAAGCCCCCAGTGCAAATCATAACTGGTTACCCCGAGGGGCTGTGCCCTGTGCATCCCTCGTGGGCCCAAGACATGGCCAGTCAATTTGGAACTCTCCATTGACTTGGCCAGGCTTTCAACCAAGCACTATACAATTCATCAGAGTAATTAGCAAAGCTGTAACTAAAGAGGTCTCCATGGAGATTGACAGCATCACCTCCCAGCTGGTACATTCTCTGCCTCCTATTCTAAATTTGTTCTCGCTGTTTCCCTGGCTCTAGTCCATAAGGTTAGTGAAATCTTCCAACATTTGTGACACATTACAGCAGTGGAAAGAAGGACAAAGGTGGCTGGGAGGGGGCTGAGAAAGAAAGAACCTGGTTGGTGCCTCAAGGAAAGCAGCAGAAACTGTTCAGACATATATAGCCAGAGTTTTGAGAATGGGATTAGGCAGAACAGCACCTCTGCCTGCCTGTCACTTGCAAATTCTTGCTAATACTTTAGGAGCTTATTGGAGGTCAGCACCAAACACCCAAACAGACTAATCTGTATTATAGACACATAATCAAAGTCACAAGGTTTTACATAATATATATTGGTGACACAAGAAGTGTTTGTTCAAATAATTTTGTCATCAAGATTAGTGGCCATGAAAGCCTCTACTGTGCACTAACCTGGATTTTTGTGGCCGTGGGTACACCAGATTCCTCAGACAAATCAAAAAGGAGCTGAAAAGGTACAAATATATGTCCTGATGCAGTTACAGTATTAGGTTTCTGGCCATGGCAAAGTTTAAAAAAAAAAAAAATTGTGTGTGCGTGTGCGTGTGTGTGGATTAGAAAAGGCTGTGCTTAAACTGCGACTTAAGAGACGTGAATAAATGGCTGGAGATACAATTTTTGCATTCGCCATTTTTTCCCAACAGTTTTGTGATTGCAGCAAATCGCACCTCACACTCACACACGGCTCTGTGGGAATGGCAAGAAGTTGGGATTTCAAAGATAAACTGATGTCACTTGACCCGCTTGTGAGCTTTGTAGTCCCCTTCAGGGAGGTGGAAGCTGTAGCGCAGAGAGCAAGTGGTCTGGGCTCACAAAGTCAGTGGCAAAGACGGGAATAGTTCCTGTGGAGATAACAGTTCCAAACTGACAAATCGGATTGACTTCAAAAGGAAATTAGTTAACGGAAATATTTGGAAATGTATAGAAAAGTCTGATTTTCCACTCTCGTAGAGCTTTTAAAGTATGGTGTTACAGAAACACAAAAGAAAATGTGTAAAGTTATGAAAGAAAAAACACACACACACCCCCACCCCTGGGGAAAAAAAAAAAAAAAGAAAAAGGAGAAAAAGAATTCAAGACCATTTTCTCTGTGCTGGGAAGAGACAAAGCCACAGCTCATGCCACAATGTAAAGATTTTCCAGGCATTTTGACCAGCTTGTTCTCCTGGCTGATGCACAGCAAAGCCAAAGGTCTTGTGAGAGTACCCCACATTCTGCTGCCCCACTGCAGGAGTCCACCCCACCGAACTGAAGTGCCTCCGTGGGAATCCCATCGCCCTAAACTCCCCCACAGTCAATGAGGAGAGAGCGAGAGCGATGCCAGCCAGACATCTGCAGAAGTGGAGTCAGGACTTGGGAGGGCTGAATCGTCCTCTAGATTTGCTGCAATTCACATGCTGCTACCATGTGAACCCAGGGCTAAAAGCACTCCGGCGGCTTTTCCAGGACTCCTGAAAGCTCCTTTGTGGAAGCAGAGCTGACTGAACTGCCGTTCAGGTCAAGAAAAATCAAGCACTGGGTGGGATTTCCAAGAGTACTTGGCCGTAACCTCACCCCGCTCCCCTTTGAAGTCAGCAGAATATTTACATCGACTTCAAATGGAGAAAAATCAGGCCATTACAGAGCGTTTGAAACACTCACCGCTAATGATGCTCTGGTTCCTTTGTACCCCCCAGCTCAAAGACCGTCTGCTGTGTCTGTCATTAAATACAATCCCAGCAACTGGTGAGACAGAGCGCTGAGCCCAACGTGCTTGCCCTAAAGGCACAGGGAAACGGTAACGATTAAACCACGTGAATCTCTTAAATGTTACCTAGGATCGCTCTGCCAGCCACCATCGTGTCAGGCAGGACCCGTTATCTCCAAAACCGCCTTGGAAAGAAAGTGCTGCATCTCAGCAGACCCTGCTATGCTGTGGGCTGCAGGTGGAAAAAATAAAAGATCAAAAAGATCAAAATAAGAATGTGTGTTGAGTTAGCTGGAATCAGAAAGAGCAACAGTGAAGAAAAGCTGTTAAATGCAGACAAACATCCCATCGCCAGGGCAGGAAGGATGGGCTAGCTGCTCAAAAGATCAATGGAAATGGGTCATCGCTGGTTTGCAGATATCACCTGCACCTCCAGCCTGTGTTCAGATGTGCTGCTGAATGAATGCCAGGAGAGGAGCACCGTTACAGACCAGACCTGCACTTCAGCTCCTTTGGGCGCTCCAGTAAGGGCATCAGTAGCCCCGAAGAGTTGCTCTGACTCCGTCTGTTGGCCATTGTCTGGGTGCAGCCAGTGCAGGCTGTGTGATGCCTGGTGGCACACAGGGCAAACTAAAGCAAAACGGTTCACCTCTTGGAAAGACTCTTAATGTGCCCAACTTAGAAGGCAAGGACTGCTCCTGGCAGAGGTCACCCTCTGGGCACGGGCAGAGGATGTGCTGTGTGACAGCCAGGACTGCTAACGGCCAGCAAAGCCAAACCAGGGCAATAACTCTTCAGTTAAAAAGGAGTTTTGTCCTAATTTAGATTTAAATTCCAAGAAGACAGAATTAATACTAAAAGGATTTCATGGTATCTGCAGAGATGGAAATAGTTCAGTTTTGTGAAAATTAGCTTGTTTATAGTGAAGTTTTGGATACCAAACCCTCGGAGGAGCTCTGGAACTTCCAGGTTGTCCAGAGAAGCCAACACTCGTTGCCTGATGAAAAGCCCAGTTGCTGGGAGCTGTTCTGCATCTCCTGGAGAGGCTCCCAGCCACAATGAGGGTTCCAAGCTTCCACAGATTCAGTGGTTTGGTAAAGTCTCACAATGGAGCACAAAATCATGCAAATCTGCAGCAGTTTAATCTCACCTCACAAACTTTCCTCCACTGAAAGGTTCATCATCTTTCTAAAAAAAGATGAGCCCCAAGTGACAGAGAGATGGTTCCTTCATGATGAAGTCACAGGGGATTAAGGCTTGGGGTTAAATTAAATTAGTACAGCAGGTTAAAAACTTACTGTTTATATAAATTGAGTCACATCACAAACAAAAGCAATGTGACTTTTCTATATTGAACCTGCTTTTGAGAAGGAAATGGTGCCCATGGGGTTGGAAGCGGGGTCTTGGGACTCCAACCTTTCATGGCTGCTGCTGTGTGATACTCAGCAAGTGATTTCCTCCCAGCTTTAAATCCCTAAAAGTAAATAAGGGAGGTTAAATTAGGGTCATTTGCAGACTGAAGTGAATCCGTGCAATGGGTTCAGTAATATTCATTAGTTGTACATGGGGAACTAAATTAACTTATGTTGCTGGAGAAACTCTACTGGATCTGGTGAAAGATGTGCTGAGCACTCAGCCTGAGCATGTGCCAGGCCTGCACCTCACTTTTATTCTGAGCTCTGATTCAGACCGAGCTGGAACCAAGCAGAACAACTGAAAGTCATAAAAAACAACAATAAATATACCAGTTCAATCCCGAGGATTTTATGCTATGGCTCACAGAGCCACAGCAGTGCTGGAAGCCACGGGAACATCTCCATTTGCACACCACGGGTTTGGTGCCAGCTCCCTAAAGTGCTGTTATTCAAGCTTGTCATAAAACTAACTATGAATTCCTAAAGCCTGCGACAAAACAAGGTGCTCAAGCCTCTGTGCTGCTGCCGTGTGTCCGTGGTGTCTGTGTTTGCCACACTCAGCAGGTGATAGGACCTGGCCCAGCCTGTACACCAGGTAGCTGAGAGGGTCTGACACGGAAAGTGCTGGCCCTGCGCTGATGCCGCTGTGGCTGTGATTTCTGTTTCTTGGCATTCCAGGTTGCATCACAGACCTCAGATTTCCCTAACTCAAAGCTTAATTGATGGAGCGGGTCTTGCTCAGCATTGACAGTGACAGAGAACAGAGCTGGAAGGGACTTTAGGAAGTGATTTAGATCCTCCTGCTCTAAGGCAGGATGAACTCATTCCCAACATTTCATCTTTGCAATCTTGACAATCCAAAGATACCAACATGGCCTCTCCAAATTATCTATGGGATATGTTAGGCTTTGTCTCTGAAACAGAGACAGAAAGAGATGGGCTGGTAAAAGACAAGCTTTTGAGCTCAGCTTTTCTCCATATCTCACTGATAACGGGTTGATTATCTTCCTTTGTACCCTTGGTGCCTCTTGCTGTGCTGTTTCAGACAGAATAAACCAAACAATAATGAACCATCATCAAACTGGCAATTGCTTCCTGCCCAGCTTACGTTAGCAGAGAAAGAGAAAGCAAATGATGATTAGTCGTATATCTGCACTCAAAGATAAAACCCCTGAGCAGAAGCCATCTGCCGAGGCATAAAATAATAATTCTGGCACTCGCCCTGTCTGAGTGCAGTGCCATCAGCTCTCCCCGAAACACAATGCAACGCAGACCTAATGCTGAGTTCTAGCAGGTGGCCCATAACCCTGTAATAAACTCCCTGACATTATTGATTTTCCTCCCCAAACTGAGCCCTTTTGTCTAACCACATTAACTCCTGCTTACCAAGCAGCTGCACGTGAGGGAGCATGCACATCAAGAGCAGCTCCTTTCGGTGAGCAATCACCATGCCAAATGTGCCTCCTGAGCCTTCTCTGCGCTCTGAGATCTGCTCATGTATGTTATTTCAGAAGTCAGAACCGGCACTTGTTGGTTCTGGGTGCTTACAGGGAGATTTCTGTCTTAACTTGGGGAAAACTGAAGTATGCCTCTGCTGCTAATTATGCATATGAAGAAAGCCGAAATAGGACCCAGGCAGGCTGTTCCCATTGCACACCTTCAGCCCAAATCTGCCTGGCTCGTGTGTGTGTGTGACCAGCACAGCAGCCTTTGCCTGTGCTTTGATATGCAGAGGTGCATCTCATGCTGCCAAAAATCCTCCTCGCTGAGCCAACCATCCAGCCAGCAGGACATGTGTGGTCTTCTGAGGGCTATGGAAAGGCATCTGAGCTGGGATCCCCGGCCATCTCCTGAGCAGGTCCTGCCGAGGTTCAGGATATCACTCAGAGGGGAAGGTTTGACTCTTTGTAGTCCGAAGCAAGATAAAGCTGAGGTCCCAAAGCATTATCTGTATTTTTCTGTGAGCAATGCTCCTGCTTGAGACAAGCAGTTGGCAGCTGCGCTCCAAAAGCAATCTGGCAGTGACGTTCCCTCTCAAATGTCTGGCTATCAGCTTTAAGTGCAATAAGTTTTACATACAGCCTGGAACATTGTTACTGTCTAAATGAAACAGGGTTTTTTAGAGTACTTTTCTGTTCGGGCATCACATTTTCAGCTGTGCATGGAGAAGGAGCCACCTGCAGAGGGTGCATGATGATGGTGGGGCTGAAGAAGAGCATGTCCTTGGAGCTGCCTGCATGAGGGTCCCTGTGGGCAGGGCAGGTTTGGGTGTCCCGTTTGGAAGAAGGGGCTGAAGAAGAGCATGTCCTTGGAGCTGCCTGCATGAGGGTCCCTGTGGGCAGGGCAGGTGTGGGTGTCCCGTTTGGAAGAAGGGGCTGAAGAAGAGCATGTCCTTGGAGCTGCCTGCATGAGGGTCCCTGTGGGCAGGGCAGGTTTGGGTGTCCCGTTTGGAAGAAGGGGCTGATCGCTGCCGTGGGCAGTGCAGGGAGGTGGCACCAGGCCCTGCTGTCACCAGCTGTCCTGTGAGACGAGGAGGAGGGCAGCCTCAAGGACCAGACAGAGTCTTTGCTTGACGCTCCTCTCAGAGGCAGAGCATCCAACCTTCACCCCGGCATCGACCTGCAGCAGGTGCTGGGGGCACCCGTGGCACCCCCGCTCCAGCCGAGAGCCCTCGGGCAGGGCCTCGGTGCCTCAGGCAGCAGAGTGCCACCAGCAGCGATGCGTCACAGCCTGTCTGGAGAGGGGGTGGCTCGTGTTTGTGTTGGCAAAGCCGGCTGCCAGTGGCGGCGGGCCCAGGGAGCACGAGAGGCTGGGGCTGGAAGGGCCCCTGTGCCGAGGAAGAGATCAATGGGAGTTGGAGTTTTAACATCGCGGGGCGACGGTTCCTGCCAAGAGCCTTCCACAATAAAACCAGCAAATCAATCCACCCTCTGCTGAGTAACTCCAGATGAGGACTGCTGGCCTAGTAAATATGATCAACAGTTTGCTGCTCCTTTAACAGTGGCTTAAGGAAAAATACACAAATAAAATTATCCTTTTCTGCACACCAGAGAATCCCGTTTCCCTCCTCAGTTAAAAGGTGTCATACCACACACTGGGTCAACACTTGGAGGCACAGAAGAGGAGGGCAGGAAAAAGGGCAAAGAAATTATAATTTACGAAGCAGAGCACACCCAACAACAGTTCAGCCAGTTCTAGATTAACAACCCTAACCAGGACCTTGGGCATCCTAGAAGGCCTTTTCAGGACTAGGGCTGGTCACACGCCGATGTCTCCACTGCTGGGGGCAGACCCAGGATGTTGCTTTGGGCTATCCGGGCTCAGGTTTGTCCATCTGAGATCCAGAGAAGTTTGTCCCAGTTCCCCATCCAGCAGACTCATTCCAGCATCTTCATCAGAAAGGGGGATTTTGAGGTAGTAATAGGGTTGCTTCTAAGGCTTGATCTCTTCTGGGAAGACCTTTATCACATCAGTATCTGACACGGCTGAGATAAGATAAGCCATAAAATCAGCTTTCATAATGAATTTGTTCGTAGAGATGGAGAATGGGGATTACTTTGTTGTTTATATTAAAGAAAAAATGCCCAGTGCTTTATACACAAGGAGGAACAGAAAAACTGGGCCCAGGGACCTTGACAGAGACCCCAGTTCACCACTGGCATTAACTCGTGGTGTTCTGGAGTGTCCAGTCAGGTCCACTGTGGTCAGTGGAGTTAAATTAACTTAAACCAGGCAAGAAAACAGCGCTCAGTGAAACCCAGGAGATGGTGAGTGCATTAGTCAGAGCTTGGCTGTCCATGCTGGGACAATCAGGGTCTCCGCTGTCCCCGAGCCAACCTGGGGCAGCCTGTGTAGTGGTTTCCCTCCTGGATGTGCTCCTCAGGCTGGGTAACAGCATCTCTGGGATGTCCAGGCCGGGACAGGGCAGCTGTCGAGGGTTATTTGGAGCTCTCACTGCCTCCCCTGCCCTCTGGAGCTGCCTGCCCACATTCACAGGGAGATTTATGGCAATGTTTTCCTCTCTCCTGGCTGAGCTCAAGCGGCCGAGGACTGATCCAGGAACATGATACCTCAGAGCTGAAAGCAGAGAGCTGCGATGGGACTTACCTGTCCCTGGAGAATATCCCTGTGGATGGAGGAGGACACAGCAAAGCAGAAGGCTGCTCTGTCTGTCTGATGCAAACCAGTGTCTGATTTTTCAGAGCCCCACTCTGCTCCCCCACAGCTGAAATGTGCCTCTGGGCAAGGGATCCCTGGTCAGAGACAGTTAAAAATAAGATAGTGTTGTTTTTTCCTGTTTGGAACAGAGTTCCACCTACGGTGGCCCACATTAGCGTGTCTCTCACTCACCAAAGCTAGCAGGGACGTGGCTGGCTGGCACCAGGAGAGGAGATGGAGGCTGCAAGATCCACCTCTGGCCCAGCAGGTAAGGGGGTAAAACGGCCATAAAAGATTAAAGCTGGCACGGAAAAATCACATTCATGGATACTCTGTGGCAATGCCATGAATTGAGGGCAAACGCCCTGCATGTGCAGTGGCTGTTGGGGTCATCGAGGCAGCTTCTCCAGTGCCCAGGATACCCGCACTCCTCCAGACCCACGTACAGCTGGTTTCAGAGCTTATCTGTAGTCAGTTTTACAATAGAAAGTGTCTTTGTTTAGCCAACAGAACCACTAATACATGCAATTTTGTTGCTAATAGAACTGTAAGAATTTTAAGTACTTCTTGGGAATGTGTCATTTTTGGTTGGCTTTTTTAGGCATCACAGGGTGCTGCGTTCGTCTTTGTAAACAAGTACTGAATAAAACATTTAGCACACAGCCGCACTTTGTACAAGTGTCATCCAGGTTTCTGAAGTTTCAGAGTGAATAAATCAACTGCAAACTGCTGCCTGGCAGTTGACTTTGCTCCTTATAAATAGCTAATTTGGACAACTTCACTTCGCACATCCCATGAAATTCAAATACTGTGCATATGGTTAATGCAGGCACACAAATCAGAGCTGCAACAGCCCCTTTTATAAGCCCGGGTTGCTACAGAAATGCCACAGCCCGGGGCAGGTCGGCTCCAGGCTGCCCTCCCTTTCTCCCGGAGGCGATCCCAGGAAACACCAGCAGGTCACTGTGCTCTGCTGCCTGGCCCCAGGGGAGGAGCAGGAGCCCCACGGTGACCCAGTTCACTGCTGGTTGTACTGGTTGGCAGCCATCATCACTCAGGGGAGAATTAGGTCCAAACTCAGCCATGAAAAACAGCCCTGGATTTAGAAACCCAATGGAAAAAAGTAAGGGCTGACTCTGCCTGGCTTTGCAGCTCTCAGTGCTGGGCACGGGGTGGATGCACACTCTTCCCTCCTCCCCAGGCACAGCACTGCTGGTCCAGCCCTGCAGAACCTCCACGTGGGATGCAAACTTACCTAGTCCTCCCAGGAGGCTCTTAGCAACACACAGGGTCCACCCAAGCTAGCCCAGAACTCAGCCCAGAGGCCCTAATCCTGGAAGGTGCTGAGCAACTCCGACTTCTGCCACTCATCTCTGGATTTTGGCATGTGTTCAGAACGAGCAGGATCAGCCCCTTGCTGTAATAATCAGGGAATGAGGAACTCGGCTTGACTGAGTTTCCCTCCCACCCCCCAATGCAAAAATGCTGTACATTCCTTTATGCAGGTTTCCATAGAGTTGAACTTCTACTATTTTTTTGTTGTTGCTGTTAAAGGGATCAGCAATGCACTGTACAATGGGATCTGGCTGTCAGGAAATGTGGAGGAATTCAGGGACACTTTTAACATCTTCCTGGTGGGACTGGAGGGCAGCGTTAAACCCAGCATCATGGAAATCTCCCCACCAAAGAGAAGAAAAAAGCCTGGAGGAGCCCTGGGAGAAGTTACAAAGACATTCTGCTTTGTCGATCCTAAGTTTAAATAAGTTATTTCTTCCCTGCTTCCTTTGTTAAAATACGATATTCTGGCTTTAATTGCTTCAATCCTATTATTTGTTCCTTTTAGCAAGTGATTGTGTAGCCCCTTGCCGTGGGGAAATCCCCTGACTGCGGGTCCGTGTTACTTAGACAAGTCCCCTTTCAGAAGTAAATGCCATTCTTAGCATAGGGAAGTACTTTAGGTCTAAAGGGGTTAAGAAGGCCTCCCTGCATTCAGAAACATGCAGGGGTCCCACTATGCCAGTTCCAGCCTTTTGAACTCTTTCCAGCTTTTTTTTCTTGCAACAAATCTGTCTGACTGCCACCAGGACATAGGAAGCGTGTGCCTGTCAAAGAAATCAAGTTTACTTTTTCTGACTTGTTAACAGAGGCAGGGTATAAATAGAGCTAACTCTGCTCGCACAAGTAGCGTTTCTCTTAAAATAAGGGGGTGACTTCCTAGGACCTTTAATCCAATGAGGTCCAGACCAAACTGCACTACCGACAAAGGCAGCAGAGGAGCTTGCTGAAGTTTTTACTGAAGTCAGGTGCATCTGGGTTCCTCAAAAACTTAAGGCTTACCAAAAAAAAAAAAAAAAAAAAAAAAAGGCAACCCCAAGCAAACAAGAACTGCTTCCAGCTCGGACACTGCCACTGCCCTGGAGAAGTTCTGAGATGTTGTTGGTGCTGTTCACTCGGTGGATGTGGATCTTGCTCGGGAAGAGCAGTGTCCTCTTGCTTCTGGAGCTCTCTCTGAAAGGGAGAGCCCTACCTCCAATCCGGTACTCCCACGCTGGGATATGCCCCAATGACATGAACCCCAACCTGTGGGTCGACGCACAGAGCACTTGCAAGAGGGAGTGTGACGCTGACCTGGTGAGTGATGCGCATTTTTGTGTCTCTGCGTCGTGGGCTCTGCTGGGGTTGTCGGGGGGCTTGGTGGGAGCCTTCTGTCCCAGCTGTAAGGGCGCTGGCACTGGGCAGGACCCCATACAGACAGCACATGGATTGAACTGACCCGTGACCTATATAACATAGAAAAGGTTTGGTGCGTTATCAGTTAAGAGGGGAGGTGTGTGCCAGCTGTCACTTTTGCTGGTGTGGGTACAGCACTCGCTCTGTTTGATCCTTTTCCTTGTCTTCATGTCAAAAGAAACATCTGAATTTGATACTCCAGAACTCAGCATGCCCTGGGGCCAGTCTGTAGTGTTTTAACAGTGTCATCGTGCTCTTTGTTGTTGGTGGCCGTCATCAATGTTTTATATTCCTGGGAGGCATCCCGTATGAAATAGTTTAATTTAGTATGTAAATCATCAGCCTTTGCTGCATTTGGAGCACAAAGCTTGCTTGGGGTGCAGAACAGGGCATGGCTAAAAGGACCGGGCAGATGTTCTGTGGGATGCTCCCAGCTCAAAATGTGTTTAGCTTACAACCCTAAAGTTCATTTTTCAACCTGTCAGCACTGCCAGCTCAAGCTGGTATCTGAAAATACCTGTTTGTCCTGCCTCTTACATCATGTCCCATGACAAAGCTTCTGCAGCCCGAACCTGGCTGACAGGAACATTTACTGTGCTGAAAAAAAGTGTTTGGGTTTGTGCTCTGCAGCCAGGTTGTTTCTGCAACGCTAAAAAGGGAGAAAAATTCTGGCCATAAGTAAACAAAGACATTTACTCAGATGGATCCCATGTGTTAGGAAATGAAGGTGCTCTTTTTACTTTTGCCATTCCCAAATAAGCCGCCTCTGTTCCAACTACCAGGTGCAGCAATGAACACTAAAACACTTTCAAAACCCCAGCAGCAGCAGCAGCAGCAGCAGACGATGTTTTAATAATTTACTGGTCAAAACCTGAAAGTCAGAAGCCACTGGCTACAAATATTCCCTTTTGCCTTGTGGTAGCCCAGAGTCCTGGGACCTTGGATGGAGTGAGTATACTGCAGGCAGCCAAGGACTCTGCCAAGCCAGACTCCTTAACCCCAGCTGAAAACCTCCCCCATCCTGGTTTCTAGCTTTGCTTCTGAAACCTAGTAATGTGCAGCTGGAAATGGGGAAAGAGTTTTGGTATTAAGTCATCTTTTTCCCAATAAGGAAAGGATACTGGACTCAGGGGAAGCTCTTTAGCTTGGTAGCTTAAAAACCATTTTGTTCTCACTTGTGGAGAAAGCTGATGGATTTTAGAGGGCTTGTAGAGGTTTAACACACGGTGGAAGTGTACCCTGTTGGGCACACGGTAGCAGCGTTCCTGTCCCTTGAAGTAATCCATAACCACCCAGCAGCCCTGATCACACGTATCAAATACCTTTTCTGCACAGAAGATGAAAATTCTGCTAAAATTAACCACAATTTAGAGCTGACTGTAGCCGAGGCGGGGTGTAATAAATCACTAGAAGAGCGATGCTGCATTTGAAAATAGGACTAAAATAGGACAGAGAAGCCATAATGAGCTGTTTGGGGTTTGTTTTTCTAAATACCATAGAAAAATTATTTTTGGAGCAAGAATTACCTTACTTTTGAGATATTCTATTATTTCCTCTACAATGTGAACAACTACAAATCCTTGGCAGTTTCACCTCCAAGAGCAGGCTGTTAGTCTCAGGGAATTCAAATAATACTTTACATACTTCTGTGGAAAATAAGAGGGATTACTGCCTACAGCCATATGATAAGACTTTCCATCTGCTCTTGTTTCTCAGGGCTTGTCCTGAGGCATTTCAGAGAGTGTGGAAGGGGGCTGGTTGGTTCACAGTCAAGCAGTCCACGTGACTCTGGGGTAAAGACTTATGATGAGGTTTGTGTTTAAGAAACAGAATTGCATTTTCCTTCCCAAGAGTCTTCTCCTGAAGCACTTCAGAACCCCCCGGGAGATGCCGAGGGGATGTTTCTGCTCACTGACAGTGGGGACACTGAGTTTCAGACCACAGATATCCGAGGCAGAGCTGAGTTTCTGGGCTCTCTGCTTGCTGAGTCTCCAGAAAGGCCCTTACTCTGTTCCCAGTAATGACCAGGTTATTTTCCTTCCCCACAGGAGTGCGAGACCTTTGAGAAGTGCTGCCCCAATGTCTGTGGAACCAAGAGCTGTGTGGCCGCTCGGTACATGGACATCAAGGGGAAGAAGGGGCCTGTGGGGATGCCCAAAGAGGCAACCTGTGACCGCTTCATGTGCATCCAGCAAGGCTCGGAGTGCGACATCTGGGACGGGCAGCCCGTCTGCAAGTGCAAGGACAGGTGTGAGAAGGAGCCGAGCTTCACCTGTGCCTCTGATGGGCTCACCTACTACAACAAGTGCTACATGGATGCAGAGGCCTGCATCAAAGGCATTACACTGAACGTGGTCACCTGTAGGTACCATCTCACCTGGCCTAACACCAGCCCTATCCCCCCAGAAACAACAGCTCGCCCTACCACCGCCTACTCTGAGACAACGGTCGTCGATATCCTGCCTCCCGCCTTGGTGAACACCCCCGTCCATCAGTCCGTCTACGTGGGAGAGACCGTCAGCTTCCTCTGCGATGTCACGGGGAGACCCAAGCCAGAAATCACGTGGGAGAAGCAGGTGGATGGCAAGGACAAAGTCATCATGAAGCCGAACCACGTCAGAGGGAACGTCGTGGTCACCAACATCGCCCAGCTGGTCATCTACAACACGCAGCTGCAGGACGCGGGAATCTACACCTGCACCGCCCAGAACAGCGGCGGCCTCCTCCGGGCGGATTTCCCTTTGTCAGTCATCAGAGGAGAGCCCACGTCCAAGGAAGCTTCCCAGAACAAAACACATTTTCCCACCGATGAGTGCCTGAAGCAGCCAGACAGCGAAGACTGCGGGGAAGAGCAGACCAGGTGGTACTACGATGCCAAGAAAAACAACTGCTTTACTTTCATCTACGGGAACTGCAACAGCAACCTCAACCACTTTGAGACCTACGAGAGCTGCATGCTAACGTGCATGAACGGCCCCATCAACATCTGCAACCTGCCAGCCCTGCAAGGCCATTGCAAGGCCTACGAGCCCAGGTGGGCTTACAATAGCTTGACAAAGCAGTGCCAGTCCTTCATCTATGGCGGGTGTGGAGGCAACGAGAACAACTTTGAGAGCCGGGAGGCCTGCGAGGAGATGTGCCCCTTCCCGAAGAACACGCACTGCAAGGCCTGCAAACCCCGCCAAAAGCTGGTGACCAGCTTCTGCAAAAGCGACTTCGTCATCCTGGGCCGCATCACGGAGCTGACCGAAGACCAAGACTCAGGACATGCCCTGGTGACAGTGGAGGAGATTCTCAAGGATGAAAAAATGGGATTAAAATTCCTGGGGAAGGAACCACTAGAAATCACGCTTTTGAACATGGACTGGAGCTGCCCATGTCCCAACATGACCACAGTGGATGGCCAGCTCATCATCATGGGGGATGTCCACAATGGCATGGCCGTCCTACAACCAGACAGCTTTGTGGGCACCTCCAGCATCCGCCGCGTGCGCAAGCTCCGCGAGGTCATCCATAAGAAAACCTGTGAGCTTTTGAAAGAGTTCCTGGGATTGCATTAACCTCCCTCACACGTGTGAGCCACCCTGATCCGTGTGTTAGTAGGGCTAACGAGTGCTAGGCTAGTGCCAAACTAAACGCGCTGTTTGAAGATACACTGTAGGAATTATGCAGAACCCCTATTTTAATCCATTAATGATGCTTAGCAACAACGTAGTTTGGTCTTTGGCAGGCACGTAAACCAGCAGTAAAAGGCCATTAATCTTGCATTGAAATCAATTTGTCCATATAGGAGTGCCATTTAACTAGGTGACTCACTGCAGTAATTATACAATTTTTATGTAGCTTCCATCATAAATGATGGAATTCATAGCATTCGTTTGGCTAGTTGGTACACAGCTAAGGAATATATAATGTCAATTTAATCTGTCTCATTTTCAGTCTGGTTCGTCCTTTTAAGTCACACGCTTGGCTCCTTATAGCAGCACTAATATCTCAAGAGAAAAGCCTGTAAATTATTGTCTATATTTACAGTTGTGCACATTTAACCAACCTATGCATTATGAGTTTGCTTCTTTTAATTGCAATTTTCCTTTTTTTTTTTCCTTTTAAAAAGCTCATTTTAAATGGCAACTACTACCTATCTTGCAATCCTTACTGGAGGAGAAACTCCCTTGATCCTATGCCCAGGACAACAGGTCCCTGTAAAAGCTCAAGGCACAGTCTCACCCTGAAATGACTTTTCTGTCACCAGAACAAGGTCAGCAAACACCCTCATTCCCGACTGAAGTTTCAATCAATATATTGTCTATCACAAAAAGTCCAAGCCAGAAGGACAGCAGTGTGCTGCCAGCTGTCTTGCTTTTGAAAAGCCTTTACACCTGAGCATACACAGCAATTTATAACTTCTTTTCAGTAGCAATCCTGCTTTTAGAGATGAGAGAGCAAAGTAAGAGGAGTCAGAACAAAATTCAACCTAGGAAAGTGCAATACAGAGTCTGCAAACTGCATTAGGCAGACACAAAGCTCCTGAATCTGAACTGCACAAACACAAGGAGACAAAGTGGACACTTTAAAGGCTTTTATCAGTGTCACCCTTTTAGAGCCTTTTTAGAGACTTTCAAACCTCAGAATACACTTTCCACCAGGCCACTGTATATAGGTGTATGAATGAATTCCCTAAGACAGCCAGCACGGGCTGTGGGTGGGAGCAGCTGAGTACATAGGATCAATAATTTTAACATTTGTGTGTCCAAAAAATGTAACATTTGCCTACACAAAATCCTTCAATAAAGAAAAGGCTGATCCTGGAAACATCCTGCCTTGCTGAGGACCGTGATTGCAGGGAAGAGGGGCGAGCGTGGCACAGTCAGCCTTGTCCCTGCTCCTCGTTCTGTGGGCTCAGTCAAGTGACTGTGGCAGAGCTCAGAGCTTGCTGCCCTGCATAAAGGGCCAGTTCAGGGCTGGAGCAGAGTCAAGACACGTCTGGGTGAGAAGGAGGAAGGGAGGAAGGGAGGCAGGAAGGTGCAGGCAGTGCTGCCCCATGGTGCCATCTCATGGGCTCGCTGCGGGGCGGCCAAGGCTGGCAGTGGGCACACGTGTGCTGCTGCAGGCCTGTGCTGGGGCTGGGGAAGGAGATTAAACAGGCAGATGTTGGACATCTGCACCCCCCAAAGCCTGTGCATGTTGGGTGTTTGGTTCTTGCAGGGAGGAAAACTCACAGCGAGGGAAACAGAGTTGGATGAGTCTGCTCTGCTTTCCCTGATTCCACGCTCTGCACTTGCAGCCAAGCCATGGGTAGAGACCACTGCAGGATGGAGAACTGGCCTCCTCTCCCAGTGGTTTGGGCTTGGGTTATTTCTGAAATGTTCCTGCAACAGGAATGGATCTAAATCTCCAGTTATTTGGGTAATTTCAGAAGAAGCTGCGTGGGAGGGAGCGAGAGAGAGGAGTCTGGACCAGGTTTTGCTGACCAAGAAAATACCTGCTGGGTTTTTTGTTGTACCTTTCCTAAGTGTATGTGAAAAAAACTCCAATTAAAGGCCCATAATGTTTGTGTATGTTCTTATGGAGACCATTTTCTGCAGATGGGAGATGCTGGCCCCGCTGCCCTCTGAAGCAGCCGGCATCTCCACCGGATCATCCCCGGCTGTGGCAGCCACCCCTGTCCCATGGCTCATCTGCCATTTTTTGAGCAAGCTGCAGGAAGTGGCGTGTTCTTGCCATACTAACACAAAGGTTTTGGAGGATGAAGGTTTAATAAAGATAGGATTTGTATGGCTCCTTTTTTCCTAAAGTTAAAGGATTTTGCAAGTGTGGGAGTGTTGAAGTGACTCGGGAGTGTTGGAATGATTCGGGAGATACAGAGCTGGTTGTTCCAGAAGAGCTGGGATGCAAACGTAGCTGGGAGCAGAAAGCAGAGGATTCATTGCTGCTCCAGCCAGCACAGTGCAGTGCTGAAGCCTGGGCTTTAAAGTGCTCTCTTGGCTTTCCCTCCTGGTGAATCCCCTGGGAAGGCAGCGGGCACTTAAAACGTGCAGCGTGTAAGCGCTCTGAGAGCCAGGGCTGTGCACGGTGTAAGGGGTCTGCCAGCCCCCTTCGGGCACACGGGCCTGATGTGGGAGTGTTTTCCTGTGAGGGGATCCCGGGGGACATTCTGGGTCAGTTTTCCAATGTGGTGGGGTGAGAGGGACACTGAACAGACCAGCCCAGCTCCCTGACACAGCACAGCCACTCTTGTGGAGCTCCTGCCCAAACCTGCAGACGTGACCAGGTCCTGTGAGCCCCTCGGGGTGCCCCTGGCTGTGCCCCACTGCACAGAACCATCACAGGTACCCTGAGGCAGAAGGAGCAGTGCCACAGGCATCCCTCGCCTGCTCACCAGGAAAAAAAACCATTCCTGGCAGTGCTGGGAGCACCACACCTCCCTGTGGCACAGGACTGACCCCAACCCCAAGCCTCTCCACCTTCTGACCTTGAAGAATTCAGCTCTCCACTCAAAGCTTGTATTTTAGTTCAGCCTCTTATTAAACCCTTAAGCCTAAAATTCAAGCCTGACCAGTCCAGCAGCCTGGGGATGCTGCTGCATGGGGCCAGTGCTGGAGGATGTTGCTCCACCTTTCAGGACTAATGGGCACGTGCATGTGGCTCCTGACCAGGAAATCCCTTTTGTGTTGCTCATGAGCTCAGGTTCCATCCTGCTCTGTGGGGTCCTTCTCTCAGGCTGTCAGAAAGCTGGAAGGAAATGCCAGTATTGAAAGTTTGTATAAAATGTATGAGATGAGAGAGAGAAAGGGAAAAGCCTCCTTGAGTCCTTTCCCTGCATGGCTGTGGGCTCAGAAGGAGCACCAGTGCCTGTGTGAGGCTCCAGGGAAGAGCTGGGGGATTGATGCCACCTCCAAAGCCACATGGCTGTGGCCACTGGCTGATGTCAAAGATTTCCTCCACCTGCAGACAGGAGGGAAACAGCATTTCCCACAGACACTGGCCCGACAAGCAGCACAGAATCATAGAATCATTAAGGTTGAGAAATACCTCCTAGGATCGTTGAGTCCAACCAAGAAGCTGGGAACAGACTCACACTGGCTGGGTCTGAGACCTGCAGGAGTTCCCCAGGGCTCAGGGATGGATCTGATGGACACTTGACAGCCCTGAACCAGTGTGAGGTGCCCATCTCCCAATTTGGAGTGAGGATGAGAAGTGCAACCCCCGAATCTGCAAACCCTGCAGCTGGATGGACACCATGCAGCTCCTGGATCCCAGCAGGAGTCACAGGTGGTTGCATCTCAGTCTGTTAATAGGGGAAAAACAGCAGCAGCAGCAAAGTGACAGCGTGAGGCTGCTGCACACAGACTGCACGTGGGGCTGGTGTCTCACAGGGCTGGTGCCACACAGCTGGCAGGGCATTACAGAGGTTCCGAGGAGCTGCACGCACAGAGAGCCGGCTGGGTGATTACTCAGACACAGATCCTGCATCACCCGCAGCGCCCAGAGCTGCTGAGCTCAAAGGAAAGAGGCAATTGAGCATGTTCTCATTGCAGGGACTCCAGATGAGGTCAGGCAGAAGATTTAATAGGCAACCAGCTCCAGAAGAAGGAGCAAACAGCGGTGATGACGCCACTGGAATATGATTCAGACAGCAAAGGTATTTAAGAGCTTAGTTTCCACTTGTTTTAAAACAAGAAATTAGGGACCCCTGTGAGAAATCCCTGCTGGCCGTGGGTCTCAGTTTCTGAGGGAGGTGGTTGTGATGAAGGTCATGCACGGCTTCAGCCAACACCTAATGACTTCCTGCAAAAAGGAGGATTAATTCAGCTGGCACCAAATGAGCACCTTGCACCACAGGACCCACTTCCTCCACCTGAAGCACCTTGTGCCCCAGTTGGCTGTAATTTGTGCATGTGCATGTGCTGGGAAATTCTCCCTGTGGATAATTACCAGGAAAATATCATGGCCAGGCTGGTACCTCTCCTGAGGCTGGATGGAGCCAGATTTTGAAGGCATGGCTGTGAAAATGTCAGCCTGAGCAAGAACATCCAGTTTAGAGCCTGTTTTAATACCAAACATTTAGTGTTTCCCCCTCCTCCAGCACTGGTTACTGATTGACTACAAGTGACCTCCAGCTGCTGTATTGATTTACAGCAGCTGTCAAAGGGCAAAAAATTAGTCTCATGCCCAGGACCTGAGAACCTCTGAATGGAAGTTGCACAACTGAATGAATGTTCTGCTAGCACTTTCAATCTTGGCAAAAAAAAAGTCAGCTTGGGGTCCTGATCTCCAATGCAAACAGCAGTGGGATTTGAAGATAAGGTTGCAGCACTAGAGGACATATCTATTAGCCAAAAAAGCAGCACAGTCTGTTTAATTCTCAGCTATTTATGGCTGGGCAAATGATATGACATTTAGGTCTCAGAGTTTAGAAAGCAAATGGAAAGTCTTCCAAGGGCTGATAGGTGGGTCAGGTTTCAGTGAGAAAACTCTCCAGCTCTGGTGTTTTTCTCAGTACCTATCCCTACATCCGCCTTTCTTCCCAGCCAGCCATCCCAGCCAAAAGGTCTTGGGGTCTCCTCCAAACCTCTGGCTCATTGGTGGAGACAGACCTGCAGGTGCCAAGGACCAGCTCTGACAAAGGCAATGAGAGCTGAATGTCCCTGTTTCAGAATTAGGGACACTTTGGGGTGGGGACGAGCCTCCCCCAGACCCCTGGTACTGTCCCCTGGGGCAGGAGACCGGTGCTCGTAGGCTGGAAAGGGCCACTGGACTTGTCCCACCCGGCAATTCCTAACCCCTCTCATGTGTCCCAGACATGCAGGAGGGAAGGAAAAGGCTGGAGACAAGAGAAAGAGGGAAAGATTCCTCCAGAGGAGGGAGGGGGGCATATTTCACCTTAAACTGGTCTTACAAGTTGACACTTGGACTGGATTACCTGACATAAAAATAACTACCCATAAAGGGCTCTGTGCCTTCTCTTTCTCCTTTGCTCTGCTCCTCACACCCCTGAGCCAAGGGGGGACTGTCACACGTGTAGAGGACATTGCTTCCTCTACTGCTTGAAATAAACAGGAAAACAACAGTAATAAATCTCCAGGATCAGATGGTTTTCACCCAAGGGTAAAAGTACTTACATAAAACATTGCTTAACCATTAACTGCAGCAGATAACCTTTGCTTCAGTCCGTGGCAGAACCAGAGCACAGAAGGTGGCAAACATGGGGCTAATTTTAGAGAAGGGTTCCCAAGGGCTGGGTATGAAAGCTCAGCAAGTCTGGTATAAACTGTAAGATAGGCTAAAACTCACAGCTGAGTGGTAAACAGGATGTGAGAAGGAAGAGTGTGTGTACTTCAGCAGAGGAAAGTGATGTCTGTGACACTTTCTTTGAAGCCATCACAAGGACAGGGGTGTTCCACCTGAGGGAGCTGACTTGGGTCAAGGCCTTAGAGCTCCAGCTTCCTCGCCCACGGCTTTTAAAGTCATTTAGCTGTCCTGTGTCTGGGAGAGGTGTGACAGCCTCCTGAGCCAACAACTAGAGCAACACCAGAGAGAAAGGGTGAGACCAAAACGTCAGTGCTCAGTGTGAAGAGGAGTCATCGGCAGTGTCCCAGGGAACCTGCGGAGATGGTCTGGGAGATGGATGGGAGAGGTGGAATATGAAGGTTGTTGTTGAGATCAAATTATTCAGGGCTGCAAAACCACGAGCTGACTGTGAGGAGCTGCAGTAATACCAAGTGACAGGATGATAAAATAGCAGATGAAATGTGATATTGATTAATATACATGGGGGGAAAGCGAGTCCTGGCTGTGCATTCCTATGTCAGCTTCAAGCAAGCTGCTCCCCTTCCAGACCTGGGTGATCCACACATGGATCTCACTGGGGGGTTCAGCCTGGCTCTGGCGTGCAGGCAGCCCCCTGAGCAGATCCTCCACATCACACCTCTCAAAACAGCACCAGCAGCTTGACGACCTGCAGCGTTCCCATTAACAGGCACAAAAGCCCGTGGACCTCTCCAAATCCCAGCAGCTCTGCCACATGTTCAGGCTGGGCAGGTTACTGCCCTGCTAAGAGAATGCTCCTTGCTGTTAGGAACATGCTCCTGAGATCACCAGATAAATCTCAGCCCCATCCGAGCCCCATAATATCAGGTCTTGCTGAAACAGGGACCTCACCAGCATCTGCCCCCACGAGCAGCCCATGCTGCAGGAGGGACAACAGGCACGGACCCAAACCCAGCTCTGGAGCCCTGAGTCTCTTCAGAAGATCCCCACAATTCCTGCATCTCTGGTGCTTGGAGAAGACTCTGGAAATCACAAAGCTCCTTCTGGAAATGCCTCCAAGGCTGGCCTTGGCCGAATCCCTCCATCCCTGAACAGAGAGCAAGGTGCAACCAGGATATTCCAGGGGAGCTGTGGGGCAGAGGGAGTCTCACCAGTCTCAGCAGGACTCACCATATCCTAGAACTGTACAATCATCAAAGGGTTTGGGTTGGAAGGGACCTTTAAAGGCTTTCTCTTTCTGTGCCCTGCCATGCACAGGGACACCTCTCACCAGCCCAGGTTGCTCCAAGCCCCGTCCAACCTGACCTTGAATGTTCCCAGGGTTGGAGCATCCACCGCCTCCCTGGGCAGGCTGTGCCAGGGCCTCTCCGCCCTCGCTGCACGGGCAGGGGCAGGTTCTCCCTCCAGCACTGCCCAACACACGATTTAATGACAGAGCCACAGCCAGCGCCAGCACCCAACAGCGTGACACCGTCACCGCACCCACCGCGGCCCCAGCGTGACCCAAGCTCTTCCTCACACGGTCTCAGCCTCCTATTTTGGTCATACTGGAGAGCAAATTTTAAAAAAAGCCCTTTTCCCTCAGCGCTGACATGACGTCAGGTGGCTGGAAATGGGGACAGGAGGCTGCAGCCGCTCCCGGCGCCCGACACGAGGTGGCGCGTGGCGTCGCGACACTGGCGGTGACATCGGCGGGGGCTCCGCGTGGGGACCCGCGCAGCCACTTCGTCTGCGCCTGCGAGAGCAGCATCCTCCCACCGGGGCTGGACTGGCCTCGCCCCGGCTCATTCCACTGTTCCACGGACACCTGGCTGCATAATTCGTATTATTCGTTAATAAAATCATTGATTTCTCTACGTGGGAAGCAACATCGCCCTGCCAAGCTGGGCAGCTGGGTCCTGCTCCACTGATTTCATCCTTGTCTTGTTAGCAAAACAGGAGGAGAGATTTTAGGTTTTTCAGGGGAAAAAAAAGATCTGGTAGAGAGTGTGATAAGGCAATTAAATCCATTTCCAGAGCTGCGGGGAAAAGCCACAATGTATAATTTATTTGAGACTTTCTCTCTCCCCGTTTGCAAATTGCACAGTTTCTAAAGATATTGGTCCAGTTATTCAAAATTATTCATTAATCTCTTCAGTGGATAATACTTGACCAGCAGATCATCCAAGAAGTGAGTATTGCAGTAGCACTGCAACCAAATTCCATTTCTGCTGTAATTTATTGTGACTAACAGATGTGGACGACTCAGGTAATTAACCCAGGATGAAATTCAAATTGTGTATTTGGTTATAATATCTTCAATCCTCAGTTTTAACTGTGCCAGCCAGCTCCAAAGCTCACTTCATCAAGAGGTGGGTGAAAGCATCAGATCTCTGACATAATGGAATTGCTACTATTATTGGGAAGTTTGGATTTTGGTGATGGAGCAGCCAGTGGGCACAGAGAGTCAGCAGAAAATAAACATAGATTAAAAGGGAAAAGTTAATGGCTTTCTGAGATCTACTAAATCTAACAAGTGTTACCAGTAGGACTTACTCCAAAATCTCTTTATCTGCTGGGTCTCTGATGGTGCTTTTCCTCTGAAACACCAGGTGTGGCAACCCAAAGCATTTCGGAATCATGAGTCACATCTCCCAGCGTCACAAAATTGGCTTTTGAATCCTGTTATTTCTTTTAAATAAATAAAATTGTTGGAGTTTTTTGGTCGTTCCTTTTAGCTTGCGTTCAGATGGCAGAGCCTTCCAGCAGTCACGGGTTTACACTTTGCCACCACCAGCATTAAACAAATACTCTTTTCCTCAGTTTTCTTTGTGAATGAAAGTTTCGGGTCCCTCTTAGCCACAGAACCTCTAAAGCTGGAGCTGTGGGCGCTCTCTCAGCCAGGACAAGGCTCCCAGGAGAGTCTGGAGGAGCAGTGTTGCCACCTAGGGACTCCCGAGAGCTCTGGAAGAGTTTTCTTCGAGTCGAGACGCTCTGACGCGTTTCCGTCGGATCGTGGCTGTTCGCCTGCTCGCTGTAGGTGTTCTGGGAGGGAAGCAAGTTTTGGAGACGGTCTTTTTGGCTTGGCTTTTGTTTTCCTACAAAATGATTAGCTTTTGTGGCTCAGCACTGCGTGCCAGCCAGAAATCCTCCACCAGCTGCCTCGTAAAGGCTGTCACAGCCCCTCCACCGCAGGCTGCAGGAGCACGTTCATCCCCAAGATGCACCCCTACACCTGTCACTTACCAATACAATTCTTCATGTTTATCTATTGAAGTTTTTCAGCAGACAAAAACCGGAGGAGGATTTTCTGCTCCCGCCCTGACAGGAAGATTTACACATGAGCAAATGATTTGTAACAAACACCGTGTAAGATAGATGGAGCTGCTCCTCTTGTTCACGAATTATTCACAGACCATGGGCTTGAAGAGGAAGAAATTTTTCCCTTGCTTTGTAAAGTACACACTGATGCATTTCTTTATTATTATTTATGACCACTTTCACAGTAATAAACACTCCTGAGAGCATCTTTTGCAGAATTATTGCAGCTTACAGGTTATTTAGTTGGCAATCTGGACAGGCGACAGGCTTGGTTGGTTGGGGTTTTTTTTCCTTTCCCCTGTTTTTTAGTAAGTGCCTTGACCAGCAAGATTTTTGTCACGGGTTGGAGCCTCTGGGCATTGCAAGGTCATACAAGTGAAGTTCCTGGCCTCCACTTTTCTTACCAGTCTGCTCAAGGGACAGTATTGCCAAATCAGCCCCTGGCTTTTGCTGGGTGAACGCAGGGCTTTAAATCAGGCTCTGGGGCAAATGCTCTGGCCCGACCCTCAGAGAGGGCTCTGCAAGTGCTCTCCAGCACCATGGGAAAAGTGCTGCTTCCAGAACTGTGTCTGGAAAGATGGGGGGTTCCTGGAGCCTCTGGAAGCTGTGAGAGATGGACAGGTAACCAGAAATAGGGGCTGTGGGCATCCTGAAGGGCTCAGAAAGGTGTTTCTAGGTACAGCCTTGAGGTTTGCTTCGATTCCGTATTTCCCATCTAAAGAACCAGTTTTTTTCTTTGTGGATAAAGCTTTCTTTTCCCTACTTCCATGGCCAGAATTAACATGCATTGCCATGTCCTTGGCAGTGCTGTGAGCAGGGGCAGATCCTTGATCCAGTGTTGTGATCCTTGTCCTGTGCTACACTCACATGGAATTTGGAGTTTTCCTTCTTGGCCAGCCAGGTGAGGGAGGCAGCTCCCAGCCTTGCTCTGTGGTGGAGCTGCATCCTGCAGGAGTTGCACAGTGAAACGGGCACTGCCACTGTGTGCCTCAGAAATCTAACAGCTCATTAAAAATAAACAAATAAAAATACATTTTTTCCCCAAAATCCAGATAGTGCCAGGTGCTAACAAGGTCACTATTCAATCCCTGCCTTCATGGCTCAGATGTTCCAGATGTGAGCGCACGTGTCCACACTCTGTATCGATTGGTGCAAATCACGTAACATCTGTAAAACCTGCCGGCCTATGAGCTGAGCAAACACACGGCTGCTCTGTGAATCCATTACTGGTAGGAGCAGGTGGGTTCCCTGCCTAAATAAACGCATTTCAAACTCCTCTAGGCCTGCTTTCACCACTTTGTTTATATAACACGGTGCAGCCAGGCTCCTACACCTTCTGCTCACCAAACCCTCCCTGCCCTGGAGTTCAGGTACTTTCATTTCTGCATAAAGAAAATCAGAACATAAATATGGTTTTGCAAACATAACTAATAAAAAAGAAATCTCTTTTGATTTGTAAATAGGAGTAAAGCATTGTTTACATTCAGGCACTGTTAACTGGAAGCATCCACAACACGTCACTCTCAGGCACAGCAAAATAGGCACGGAATAAAAATATCTCTAAAGACTTGGACCTGTAAATGCTGAGTAACTTTATACTCTGGAGCAGAAGTGCCTCGAAACACAATAATTTTATCCCTTCCTGCTGGAGCTGCACACGGGGGATGGCTGGAGTCAGAAATAAAAAGCTGCTTTCCCTTTAAAAAAACCCAGTCAGTGCGGTGGGGGAAGGCACGTTTTTGTTTGCTCTGTAGGTGCTTGGCTGGGTGCTGCTCACTCACCTGGGGGAGCCCATTTCTGACACGACCCCAGAGCCGGCAGCTCCCCAGACACACAGCGAGCTTGTGCAGGAGAGGAGGAGGAGGAGGAGGAGGAGGAGGACAAAGAGGAGATGCTCACGTGGCTCATCAGCTGCCTGCGCGGTGTCGGAGCCCCGGCAGCCGCCGGGCTCGCACCCGGTGGCTCTCGATGGCCACCTTTGCTGGCAGCCACGGCCAGGAGCTGACGTGGCACCCGCCGTGTCACCTTGTCCTGTCCCCTGTGCCGGGCCTTCCGCAGGGGGCGGAGAACCACCTCCTTCCTAATTTTTGTGTTCGCTTTTAGGGCTTGGAAAGAAAACGAAACGAAGGAGAGAGCCCTGCAGGGGAAGGAGGAGGTGGAGGCATTTCTCCTTCCATAGGTTTTTCCTGTTTCTTCATTTCCTTGTTTCCCCCCTTGCAGTCTCTTCCCCAGCCTGTTGAGACGTGGCTACCGCCACACCATGAGGGAAAAGCTGCAATTTTAACGTGTGAAGCTGTTAGAATTTTAAATGAGTGCATTTTTACAAACCCCAAAACAACCCAGAGGGAGACAGCACGTGCCCCTCTCTGCTCTGCCACCTGCAGCTGCTGGCCGTCCCTGGCAGCTCCCTGCAGACACCCTCCCACCCTGGCAAAAGGGAATGTTTACACTTGTCACTTATATTTTTAGTGCATCCTAGCCCCAGCCGTGCCTCAGCACAGCCTCGTGGGCCAATTGCCACGGTGGCAGGCACCTCCCAGCAAATGTTACTTCATTTCTGAAAGGACTGAGGAAAGAACAATCCCCAAGTGAATCCTGGCAGGAGCTGGCTGCAGGTCCCCATTTCACCAGTCCTTCAGGTTCTTCCAGTTCACGAGGACAAGGTGCACAGTGAAGGCATTTGCCCTGCAAGTGGCCTCCCAGCACCTGACCCCTGTGAATGCAAACAACCCTTAAAGCAGCCATGTGCCACACAGACCCCTCACCCCAGACTGACAGCACCACAGAGGGACCATCAGGGTAAATCCATTGGGGTTTGGCGGCCCTTTGGGGTCTGTTTCTAAAAGGACCTCAAAGAGTTACAAGTAACAGTGACCAATTTCCAATTTTCCTTCATTTTTGTCTCAATTGGCTTGTCCCTGTACTGCTGGCGTGCCACTGAGTGTTGGACAACACCCACAAACATCCTCACTGTGGGCACAGCCCGAGTGAGCCCCAGCAGAGAGGATTTGCACCCCTGCCTACAGTGACAGTCACAGCTGGTTAGTCCCACTCGACATCAGCTCCCTTGAAAACACCCCATAATCAGCCGTCCCCAGTTTCAGCACATCCCGACCGAGCACAGGACACTGAATGGATGGAAAGCAAATCATACTTTCCCTTTCCCCTGCTGTGGGAGGGATCGTGCATTTCACAGGAGAAAAAGGCCAACCTTCGTGGTGCCAAAGTCCAGGGCTCACCTCAGCAGGGGCCGGCCGGCTCTGCTCCATCCCCACCTCGATGCCGGGGAAATCGATGCCACAGGGGGATTTTCTGAGGATAAAAGCCTGTGGGTGATTAGGAGGTGCTTTACAACAGCAGTGGTATCATAGCCCAGCGTCAGCCAGAGCTCTCAGGCAAGAAGGAAACCTCCTGCAAGACACAGAAGACACTCGTTCTGACCAAGAATGGGAGCCCAGGAAAACCAGAACTGCTGCTGGAAGGCAGGAGTAGAAGAGCAGGTCATATGCTCCCGTTCCCAGCTCTCCATGGCATGATTTATCAAGTGGTTATGGAGAAAAAAAAAAAAAAAAGAAAAACAACTAAAGAAAGAAATAACTGGATAGAGGTTGTACAGCCTGGGCTCCTCTCTGTCTTCCAGCCTGCCCAGATAAATGTCATTCTGGGAAGGTCTGGAGGTCGGATACAGCCCTCAAGTTCAGGAGCTCTAACAGGGAGTGAAAGCAAAGGCTCTGGATGAAGGGAACTGCAGCAGTTATGTGACTAATCCCAACATCTTCAGACGTTTTCCCATCTGCCTGTAAGAGTTATGTGATCCTAAACATCCTCAAAGGAAACAAGCCCATTCTGACTAGCAGATGATTTAACTGCTTGCAAATAACACAGATTGTACACGACAAAAGACCGAAATATCCAAGATGGCAGTGCCCCACAGGAGGGCTCACACTGGGCACTCCAGCGCTGCTCTTTCCAAAAAGCAACTGGGAGCCGGGCAGTGCGAGAGCCTGGCCACAGCCAGAATGAGCCTTTTGTTCCAGCAAATGCAAATGTCAGGAAAGGGAACGGGCCAGTTGCCACCCCGCAGCAATGCCCCCAGCAGCAGGGTTGGGCTAGACCGCCCCAGATCTCTCTGGAAAAGAGGCAAAGTCCAAATCCTGTCTCTGTAACCACTCCGGCTTTTGGAGAGAGGCACCTCCAAGTTGGGCTCACAGCTGATCCTCAGCTCCTCTTACACAGCGCCCGTTCTCTAATTCCACCAGGGAGATGTTTGTGTGCGGAGCCCCATTTGTGCAGGCAGCAAAAAGCCAAACTCACTGGAGATCCCAGGCCAAAATGCATTTTAAATTGCATTATTAGCCCCACATTACCCCTAGCACGTGCGCGGAGGGAAGTTTCAGTGGAAGTTTCAGTTTTCTAAAGGAAGAAGTCTGTCCTTCGTGGTTGAGGTTTCACCCCCAACCTTTACCTCTGTGAGCAGGGTCATCCTGCTCCTCATCCATCCTCCTTTCCTGGTCCTCCCACAGTGGGAGAGCCAAGTGAGTGGGACTCTCCCAACAGCAGCAACAGAGGCCAAGGAAATCAGCCTTGCAAGGGATGCTGCAGGGAAGGAAAGGGATAAAGTTAAGGTATTGCTACAGCAGGACTGGTTAAAAGGTTTTAGTCCTGTATTGCCATTGACAGTTTAACTGTAAATCAGCAGAGGAACATTGTTCTCTAACATAAGCCCTTGTATTTTTAGATAAATACATTCCACAAATGTTTTGTAAAGGAGGTTTCTTTGCCTAAAGGATCTACTTCTTCCCAAGCCTCAGTGGTCCAGCATAAACCACGTTACTACTAACAATTGTTCCTGGATTTGTTTCTGGAACACAGATCACAAAACAGAGTTTATTTGGGAGTGTCTGTGTACTCTTCTATTTCTGTCCTTCTTATTCAGCCTCACAGAGTAAAACAGGCAACTGTGAGTCCAGGGCAGGACACAGCCCTGCCCTGGAGAGATTACAGTCTCCATCAGATAATACACTGCAAATTATACATGGTGAGGCACAGACCTCAGACAAGCAGGAGGGGAGAACAGCTTGGTTTGGGAAGGAAACTAAGAAAAGCAAGTTTTAAGGGAGACCTTGAAGGAAAACAGAAAGAAAAATCAGGAGGGGGAAACCTAGGAATTTCAAGGACTAAACAAGGTAGGAGAGGTGTTGTACAGCAGAACACTGAAAAAAGGACTGATGTATAGAGATGAGATCCAGATGCTGAATTTAATCAGATCTTCTGGTATCTCACTTTGGGCAGCTCAGAGACTCCAAACACTGAATTCTTAAAACTATAGAGACACCAAGAAAAAATGAAAGACAACTTTACTGACCTCCAAAAGTTCATCGCTCCCAAATGAGTGCTGTCTAACGAGATGAGCCAGCCAGCCTTGCTCCCAGCTCTCCAGTGTCACCAGCAGCTGCTCTTACCTGCACCAGCCCCTGCCAGGCAGCACTGGGAGGTGAGGTGGGATGGGCGGTGCAGAGCAGCTCCAGCACACGGTGCCTGTGCTTCCCCCTCGAACTGGGCCAGTAGAGCACCTCCCATAGCAGCTCCTTGAGGCTGTGCCTTCCTTGGCAGGCTCAGCCCGGCAGAATCAAGCCCAGAGGTGCAGCAGAGGTGTTGGAGCGAGGGCAGGGCGAGAGGGAAGTGAGGCAAGGGCAGGGGCAGGGGACACCGTTTATGAGGTCAGTGGGCACACGCAGAAAAACGACACATGATTGCAGGCACATCAGGCTGCTTCAGATCTGAAATAGAAGCAATAACCTTAGAGCTAAATACAGGTTGAGAATAATTGTTCTGTATTAAACTTAATTATATTAATGAATTAGGCAATTTGAGAGAAAGGGTGGTTGGTTCCTGTTGATCAAAGGGAGGATGCTAGCCAGAGGACAGCTGATGATGTCATTTATGGCACAAAGAGAGAGTAAGGGAGATAGGAATAATTATTGCATAGGGATGTCTGGTGGTAGCAAAAACCATAATGTAATATTCGATCAATATCTATGTGATTTTCTATCCCGGAGTCAGGAATTTTAGTACTTGGATTGTCTTTTGAAGCAGTTCTGGAGACCTTCCTTGCAGGTCAGGAGTGAGAGGTTGGAGATGCAGTGGTTGATCTCTTACTGTTTCTGTCCCTTATCAAGGGACAAGTTAATTTGAGGTGGTTGCCTGCAGTTGTTGCCACCAGCCTGTCACATCTGTCATGCAAAGCACACGGGCAGGAGGGTGGGAGCAGGTCTCGGTCCTTCTGTGCCATTTAGAAATCCGATTCCATTAAGCAGCTGGGGTAAATTGCCAGCACTTCTGAGCTCATCACTGTCCCTTCGGTATTGTTTCCTGTGCAGTGACAGTTCCAGGGAAACTGTGATTTCCTAAGGACCTAAATTTTCACATAAATATAAGTTCTTAGTGGACTTGTGGAGAGAAGCTAGAAAACTCTGAAATCTATTTAACTCTACACCCAGAAGATAAATTAATATGGTGAGAGATGGATTGTTATTTATGATTACCCCATCATTTTTAAAATATTCTTGGAAGACTGAATCACAATTTCTCAAGTGATTTGGTTTAGCAATGCTGAAATGAATCTTTAAGGACAGCACTGTAAACGGTATAAAGGCACAAGAGCAGAACATCCGTACCCGTTACTCAAAAATGAAATAACAACTTTCTCAAGTAAAATGTGAGCTATGTCTCATAGCAGTTAATAAATACAACATGAGATTCAATATGTAGTATTCATATACCTGCAAAGTAGGTAATTGCCCCAGGTGTTAATATTTTCAACAGTAATTGGAATTTTGCACTCTTCCACTCATTTGCAGAGGTGCTGTGTGTACCTGGTTAACCCTGAAAGACACAGACCCCTGGGCTTCAAAAACGCATTTCAGTTACCTACAACATCTGAGGCTCAGCAGGGAGCTAAAGGCTCAAATATGGGCTTAAAATCACCAAGTCTACTCTTGCTCAGTCGATCTGTGGGAGATTCATTGTTCATAGCATGGCTGTGGCAGAGCCCAGCAGCCCCGTCTCTCTGCTGGCACGTGAGATGTTCAACATCAGGGTCTAACGAAAATCAAAGGGCAATTTGTTTTAGTTTGTAAAATCTGTCTGCAAATCTAATTTTGACCAGCAGCAACTTCAGTGGGTAGGCTGTTGCAAAATTTTCACATGATTTGTACGAGAGGAATATATACTTTCATATCTATAGAAACATCCCCAGACGTTCTTTTAGAGAATCACGATAGTCAGTACGTGAGATTTCACCGCTCCAGAGGCCTTCTGCTCCAACAGGGGATGAATCAGACTCCACATACCATGGACAATGAGAACCCAGTGCCTCACTTTTATGGGCATGCCTTGTTTCAAAACACAAAGGTCACCTAATCCAGGTTAAGAGAACTGTACGGCGGAGACGCTCCAAGGCCACAGAGACTATGGGCAATAAAAGGAGGGAATGGCAGGTCAGCCTCAGAGGGTGTTCCTGTCGCACAGAGAAACCGGATGAAGTTCCTTACAGCAAACAGCCAGGAAAAGTCTGACACTTGCTAACAGGGGGAGACAGAGGCAGAAACAACACAGAAAAGGGCAGTGGCTTGCCCAGAGTCAGCTCTGGACTGTGGGGTGCCTGAGCTGTCGTCCATGACACCATGCTCCTCTCTAACCTGCCACCTCTGGCTTCCATCAGCGTGGCTGGAAACTCCTGGGCTGTTGCATTACCGAGGCTGCCCAAGCAGCAAATTCACCCCGTTCCCTGGGACCGAGAGAACCTCCTGCAACCCTTCCCTGCGTTCTGACATTCCCGAGCTCTTTACACTGCGTCTTTGAAGTGAAGCCAAGCAAAGCCTTGAGCCCGGGAGGCGCTGGGAGAGGGCACCTCTCCGGCTGGAGCCTCGCGTGCGGAGTCTCCCCCGGCACAGCAGCTCCAGCACCGCACAGTTCAGAGCTGAGGTCAGGCACAAGTGGAGTCTGGGTGAAGAGAGGAGCAGCATGAAAGCCTGGAGCAGCACAGCAAGCAGCAAGAGGTGGTGAACAAAGGGAGCAGCACAGAACTCAGTCCCAGCGAGGATGCTGTGAGAGGCAGAAAAGCCATGGTTAGGGGTGTAGCGGGGAATGAATATGTTCTGCCAAGGAAAGAAGGTGGATTTCCAGGCCTGGTTTTAAAGGCACCTAGCCAGTTGATAAAAGATTCTCAGAGAAGCTCGCAGGGGCACTAAACAATAATCAAGGCTCTACATTCCCAGAGTCCTCTTTTGTTTTATGCTCTTGGTAATCCTGAAGCCAAGGGGACAGGGGAATGCAGCGCAATGAGCTCCATGGCTGACAGACTGAGTAAATGTAAGAGTGTCCCAAAACTCAGCGCAGAGGAGCTCTGATTCCAGGCCTCTGAAGGGCTAAATCACCAAATGAAAACTACGGCAAGTTCCACCAAAACTGCAGCCATCGATACTACAGGTTGTTTTTAACAAACCAAAGCTGACAGAATAAAGGATGGGGGTTGAGAGATGTCTGCACTGCATGCCAAGGTTTTCCTAAAAATATTTTACACCTGCCATTTGTTCCGCACTCCGATCATATTTTGTCTATGAGGTAGAGAACTCGCAGTGCCAAAGGGAATGTGGTTTATGTTCCCAAGTCTTAATGCTTTTTCCCTTCTGTAAGGCAAAACTCCTTACTACTGTCACTAAAATAAAGCCAAGAGGACAAAAGTCACACAGGCACTTCCATGGTAACAGTTTAACCGTTCCTCTCGCTGATCTCTGGAAACAGTCCCTTCAGCAGGATTTTACAGCTCTGGCAGTTCAATTTAGCAAACTTTTTATGCAACTCATGAGGGGAATGCAGCCAACTCTGAACACTCAATTTAAATCAACTTGCTGATGATATAAAAAAGAGTGCTGAACCACCGGTTTGCTTCATCTGCTCCAAAACTACCAACACAAACCCTGAGGTATTTATTCCTGAAACGTTAATAGAACAGTCTGGGGCGTCAGATCAGTACATGAACTCTGCTTTGATCCCATGTCAGTCCAAAGAGCTGATTTAACAACTCGTTGTTTGGTTACTTGATAGTTCAGAATGCAGCTGGGCTTTTTGCTCCCACCAGGCTTTTGCGGGTTGGGATGCGGTGGGAGCAGAGGGTGCAGCACTGGGGGATCATCTGCCCTGGCTGTGCACCAAGAGATTGTACAAACAGTGTTCAGCAGCTTTCTACTTTTTCATCAAGGAAGGATGACCTTTCCATGGCTCATAGAACCATAGAATTGTTTGGGTTGGAAGGGACCTTGATAGCTCACCTAGTCCAACTCGTTGCAACGAGCAGAGACAGCTTCAGTTCAATCAGGTGGCCCAGAGCCCCGTCCTCAAATGTGGATGAATTACCTGAGCTGAAGTTGAGAACTGCAGAACTTGTACTCACCAAGCTGCAGTGCCAGGCCCTGGACTCAGCTCCAGGGACGCTGGAGAGCGGGACACAGCAAAGGAGCACTACTCTGTGAACTCCACCCGTGGTCCAGCTTCCTGCGGCAGAAATAACCAGACCAGTTTAATTTCGGTGGCCATTACCAGACTCCTGATCAAGAGGGAGGTCTGTTCCCTACCCACAGAATGAACACAGCACAGACTGTAGCTGTCCCCTGAACCCTCCGTGCAGCCACACTGGAGCCTCTGAGCAGCTTCAGGGATCTTAGACTGCAATTTTCAAAAGTTACTCACTTGTGCTGAATTAAGAGAGCCCTACAGACCAAAGTGCTCAGGTGGGGACCTGGAGCGAGGTGATAGGAGGCACTAAGCAGCATAGAAGGGGTCACATACTTATATTTCTACCCTTTCCTTCACTGTAAATTAAAGTCACCTTCCAAGGTTTAACTCACACTGGAAGTTCTAAGGAAGCAAATTGTATGTTCACATGAGAAAATACAAAAGAACTTGCACCGAGCAAATGCTTCCTTTTCCCCCTTTTTATGTCCTTGCTATCCAAGCAAGTGCATTTACCTGCCAGCTGAATACTGGATGTGCACAGATGACCCCAGCGATTGACCTGGCACTCGGTGAGAACAGAATGTTGCAATGTAAATGTTTGATCTTAGAAACTCAGCACCAAACTTCAGCAGAAGATAAATAACTGGGTGAAGCAGACTGAACACAAGGCAGGCATCTCTCATTCCTCTAAGATTAAAAAATCATTCATGCTTAAATGTTAAAAATCATTAAAACATTAAAAATCTCCCCACTTGCATTGAGAGAACTTGAAGCGCTTTTCCTGACTTGTCTCCTTGCAAAGCACCAGAACCAAATCCTGCTTGTCAAATCTTTATCTCGAAAGGTGCTGCAAAAAATGTGTGTTCCAGAAGATTTTTCCTCGCATGGCCCTTCAGACACAGAGCTGGTTACAGTGGAAGGGAACAAATCAGCCTGGGAAGAGGATAAGCTCACTGACCTTTAAAACAAATGGTCTCAGTTTAAATCACAGGAATAGAAATATTACAGAACACATGAAGAGTCTCCACTGTCAGAGTTGCTCAACCTCTCGGGCAGTTTAGGTATTAGTATCGTGCTGTAAATAGTAAATGTAGTAGTAAATCTTAAAGTCTAGGCATTCAAATAACAATAATACACAGAGCTGGCATTCCCTGTTTCCCAGCAATTGATCCAGCATTTTTCTAATTCCTCTTAAAAGTAAAATCATCCACTTCAAATGAGGTACCAAAAACGATGCGCTTTTAAGGCCGGTGCTGTCCGCGGCTGTGCCGTGAGTGGAAAGATAAACCAGATGGCAAACTCGGTAAAAGGGAGCCAGTTAAACAGAGACAGATGAACGCCGAAAAAAACCCTTCGCTCCATTATTGCATTTGAACCGGTTGTCATGGCACTGGAAATGGATACCCCTGTCAGCCTCCCACCTCTGCCCGGCCAGCTCTTCCCAGCCTCTGCCCGAAGCAGGGAGCTCACACTGGTGTGAAAAGCACGGGCTGCTGCCACCACAGCTCCACACCCACCAAAGAGCGGGGTGTGCATGGAGTGGCACCTTTTGTCACATCGAGTGCATCCAACGGGAAAAGACTGACCCTCGGTCTCAAATTCCAGTGTCAGAACACTGAAGTCCAGCTCATTTTAATCCTGTGTCCTGTCTGTAGCTCACAACTCACTGCCAAGAGCCAAAGACTATCCACTTAGCACTGAGTCTCTGTACAGCCGGAGCTGCCATGGAACATAAGCTGACCTTTGTCAGATTTACACATTAAAGCAGTTTCTCTTCCCCTTGACAACGTCCATTAGCAAGGAACACTATTTGCTGAGCAGATGGAAAAGAGTAAGGGATGCAACTTCAAAATAGCCCTGGAAAAACTGAGTTGTTCTGTCAGCCTCTGAATTCTTTCCCCTCCCACTCCCATTTGATTTTGAGAATCTATTCCGTTAAAATTGGTAAAATCTGCTAAAATAAATACCTTAGAATGTCACAGTGCAGTTGCATTACATTTCTCTTTCTAATAGAGCATATAAAATGCGAGTTTGCAATGGGTTTAGTAAGCTGTAAATCAGCACTTTTATTCAGTTTCGGTTCTGAGCTATTAATCCCTAATACAGACGCAGAACGCTGATTTACTGGTCTAGGACCTCCCGAAAGAATAGTTCCAATAATCCCGATGACATGGAAAGGAAACGTTACTGAATCACCTGAGTCCCTGCTAGACACATCCCATCGCCCCATAACTCAACTTTCACAGAGCTTGAGAGTCTTAATTATCAAAGAAAAAAAAAAAAAATAGAATTCCCTTTTGGCTTCAGTGAGCTGCAGTTACGAAAAACAAGTGGAATTTGCTCAAATAATTGCAGGCAAGTCCCTACTGGGGTTCTGTGCTTTGTCAGGAGCATTTCGGGTAAGGAACCCCCCGTGAGGTGCAGCCACAGAGCCTCTCTGCCCTTGGCTCCTGAGTCAGACTCCGGTGCATCCCTGGCAGTGCCAGCCCCAGGAACGCAGCGCCCGGACTGTCAGCGGGACACAAAGAACACACACACCACCACGGCCCAGTAATTTTAAAGAATTTTAATACAAACTTAATATAAACTATTTCAGTCCCTCTTAACATGTAAGACACTGACTCAAAATACTTTTATACCTTTTTTCAAGTATTGCACAATGTAGGTACAAAATTAATATTTACGATTACATTTTCTTCCATAATATATAGCAAAAATCTTTAAACTTTTAACAGAAAATACAATTTGTGTTTCTTTTGAAAAAAGCAAATATTTCGTACATTTTAATTCCACCACTAAGGAATATTCTGTACACAACTTTTTTACTTTTTTTAGAATTGATGTCTTTAAGATGGATATCTTACAATTTCAGTAAAAAAAATACAACATGAAGCTGCTGCAGCTGTCACAGATCACTGTAGTAAAAAGATATAAATGCAATACCATGTTGTAGAAACAATATATATACTCTGATATTTTACAAACTTTGTACTAAATTAAATTATACAATTAGAAAAAGACCAATAAACCCACCTATTAGTGCCAATTTTTTTATATATATATACATATATGTCTGAGTACATATATATACATACACATGAAAAAATTAGCCACTTCCTTGCTATATCTTAAATACTGTAAGAGGCCATATTTTTGAGAGTATATTTTTGTAATGTACAGTCAGTATAAAATAATTTTGTGCTTGGTTGGCAAATGAAAAAATGATGCATGTTGTATTTATCTAACCAAGCCTGAATGTATTCATACTACAAGCCTTAAAAAAAATCTCAAGAGGTGGAAAAAAAGATACACCCTTGGGTACGTGCATTTTAACTTGTACAATAGTATTTACTTGGATTTCACTTTCGGTTTATTTTTAGTTAGCCATGACTGGCTGGAATTGCTGGTTAGAATACTGCATGTTGTTTAAACTAAAATTCAAGCCATCCACAAAAGACTTCTCATTTAGACCTCCATAGGCTGCAAACATATCAAAGGCATTACTGTACTGGAGAGGACTGAGGTTAAGGGGGCTGTCACCAGGAAAGATGCTACTGGTACTACCTTGACCCTGCATGTTGGGGAAAATGAACTCCTTTGCATTAGGAGACAGGGCAGAAGTCTTCTGCTGTTGCTGTTGCTGCTGCTGACTGCCTAGGCCAAGCCCGTAGAGAGAGTGCATGGAGGAGGAGAGGGATTTCTGCTTCAGCAGGTCATTGACATTCAAGCCAAGGTTGGTGGGAGAGGTGCGGGCGACCTTGTTGCCACGGCCGCTATTCTTCATTTTGGTCGAGCCAAACTTGGTGGCAGCAAATGTGGCAGTGGTGAAGGTTAAAGGCTGAGTGGAGCGGGGCATGAAGGTCGGGCTCACAGCAGCTGAGTGACCAAAGGGAGGAGAAGGAGAACTAGACACTGAAGATGCTGGGTCACTAATTGGCATGAACACCTGGGCCTCTGGGTTAAAGCTGTTCTTGATTTCCTTATCCAACTCACATCCATTTTCATTATCATCCACATAAAGCACTTTCACTGGTCCCTTTTCACCGATTTGGTATGAAACCTCAAACGGGTCAATCCAAACACTAAGATCCTGAGGCAAGTTGCCACGAACATCATCAATGTCCAAACCACTCTCTTTGGATGCTTGTTCTATGACCGGGTCCACTTTCTCCCCTATATGAATACATCTAAACCCTGATCCTTTGTATGGCTTTTCTGGATACCAGTGCCCTTCATACTTCTTTTTCAGAAGTCTTTCAAGCTCTTCACCAAAAATGTTGACACGTCGTCTGGGAAGCTTATTGTACAAATATGAAATAATAAAATTGAGTGCTACTTGGATTTCAAGCTGCATAGCTGCTGTGCCACAGAGTTATAAGTCTGTTTCAAAACCCGAAGAAGAAAGTGTTCAAGATGCCACAGGGAAACAAAATTTCATTCAAAGTGCTGATTCGAGTCGATTATTATCCTTCACCTTGAGTGCTCTTGTTCCTTTAAGAAAAAACAAAAGCAAACACATCCAAATAAGAACAGCGTAAGATCAAGCTCCGAGGTCTATTCTTTCAGCTTCATTTTCTGCAGAAAATAGGTTACTTTTTAAGTGAAAAAAAATGTACATCAAACTATTTCTGTTCCTGCCTGCGGAAGGTGAGGATGTCAGCTCTGTTCAGCGTGACTTACAAACAATACTGCAGAGGATGGGCTCGTGTTTACATATACAGCATGGGGCACTTCCAAATCACATGAGCTGGGTGCTTAGTTATTCACAAAGCAGCAAGGATAATTTTTAAGACATCACAGAGCTGCCAGGCCTGTCAAGGGTTCAATTACCAACCCATATTTGGATGATTTATAGTACTCAGCTGAAAAATTTAGTACCAGACCATTAGTTTAGCCTGAAAAGTCTTAGTCCAAGGGTGATTTATCACTTTAAAGTTTGGAAACATATTGACTGCAACTGTAGGCTGCAGAATTATAAAAATGTTAACAATTGCTTTAGAAGGTTTCACATGAATAGCTACAATGATGCAACATTTATTTTAAGTCCAAGCAAATCTTCTCCCTAAACTTTGCATGGGTGAAATGATGCAAACTGAGGAGAAAATGTCCGCTGTGCACATCCAACAGTTCACACCGAAATGCAGTCAGCACATACAGAATAGCTGCACGTATGTTCTGTCAGAAGGGTGGCCAAGACCGATAAATTAATTCACAAATTTTTCTCTTTCTACAAATTCTTCTCTATTTTCAGATGCAATTATATCCTCAATTATTGTATTGCGCTGTCTGTAGCTCAGATTTCAAAAAGTTCCAGGGCTAACAGGGCTTTTGACAGCCTCAAACCCGACTGCCTTTCTCCTTCTCCATGACTCCATTTTATATTTAATGTAAGATATGGTCGCCACTCCTTCACAAAGGACAAAAGAGAAATGAGCTGTCTAAAGTTAGAGAAGGGACAACAATCGGGTATTAGCACACGTACTGCTACCACAAATCCTGCAGCACCTTGGTATAAATGTACACACACACACCACACACCTTTGTCAAAAAGTTCCAATGAAACAAAATATGGGGATTTTTTTTTTTGGCTCAAGTTAAAAGCCCAAAGAGAATTTCAATTAACAGTGGGCTTTTCTGCACTGCATCACTAGGAACAAAATTTAGCATAGCTGTCACTAAAGATTAGAGAAATCAAAGTTAAAGGATTTTGATACTAACAATGTGACTACGCTGCTTTTTTATTTCTTGCTCCAAATAATCTCCTTTTAAAGTCTGGAACCCTATTTCAAAGCCACTCGTGTTCTCCCCAACATGGTATGGGAATAGTTTGAAAGGCTGTATGATAAGGCGACCTTTAAACGTTTGCTGGATCAGCACCGGGTGGGGATAAGGAAAAGATCAAGGGCAAACAGAAGATATTTACAAAAGGGGCACAATCAGTACAGAAAAGCTGATTGGGTGGTTAAACGGGGCATTTAAAAATGATTTATTAATCCATCTGTGCTGTTTCCTTTCCCCCACGTCCTTTAAGAAAGAAATGCTCCCTTCAGAGCGCACCGGGCTGACGCTGTAAATTTTTCTACGTTAAACTGATCCACAGTACAGAAGCAGCTGATCAAACAGATCGGCTTGATCATTTCGAATTCGTTCTCTTTATGTATTTATGGGAAGACGGCAGTATTTCTGGGGGATCCGAGCCCATCCGTGGCCCAGCAGCAGCGCCCTGGTAGGAGCCTTAAGCAGCGAGAGTTACATAACCAGGCAGTCGGGTCTCATTAGATTTCTGCTCACAGCCCCGGAGCTCCGGCGGCAGCGGGAGGAGGAGGAGGAGGAAGAGCATTTTCTGAGCCCGTAAGAAAGCGAAGGAGGAAGAGGAAGGGGGATGTCTGGAGGGCGGGCGGGGGTTGCAGGGCCCCTCTCCCGGCGCACGGTCGGGCAGGTCCCGCAGGGTGCTGCCGGCGCTCCCGGAGCGGCCCAGCGCCGATTACTCAGCCGGCACCGCTCCCTCCTGGCCCGCCCGAGCGCGGCCGAGGCGGCCCCGGGGGGAGCGACCCCTCACAGCCGGGCCGTGCCCTCTCCCCCAGCCCCTTCCCCGAGGGGCCCCCGCACCCACC